>CM021104.1:427194014-427794014 GCA_007115665.2 Sequoiadendron giganteum
AACCCTTAAACCCTAATCCATCAATCCCCATACCCTCTTAATCCCTCAACCCTCAACCCTTAAACCCTAATCCCTCAACCCCTATACCCTCTTAATCCCTCAACCCTCAACCCTCAACCCTCAACCCTCAACCCTCAACCCTCAACCCTTAATCCCTAAACCCTCTACTTGAGAGAGAGAGAGAGAGAGAGGGAGAGGTGGTGGTAGGGACATGCTTGAGAGAGAGGGAGAGGGAGAGGGAGAGAGAGGGAGGGAGTGAGAGAGGGAGGGAGTCACTGTGAGAGGGAGAGGGTGTAGGAGGGGGAGACTTGACAAAGAGAGAGAGAGGAAGATGGGGTAGGACAGAGATACTTGAGAGAGAGAAAGAGGGAGATAGGGTGGGAAGGAGAGACATCAGAGAGAGGGAGAGAGAAAAAGTGGGAGAGAGATAGAGGGAGTGAGAGAGAGAGGGAGAGATAAAGTGGGAGAGAGAGAGAGGGGGAGTGGGAGAGAGAGACAGAGACAGAGAGACATAAATACGTAGAGAGAGAGTGAGAGAGGAGGAGGGAGAGGGGGTGGGAGGGAGACACCCGAGAGAGGAGAGGGAGAAAAAGTGGGAGATAGGGCCCATGGGAAGGAGATACCTAAGAGAGTAGGAGAGAGAGGGAGTGAGAGATAGATGGATGGGAGAGATACAAGGAGTGAGAGAGAGAGACTTGAGAGATCGAGAGGGGGTGGGAGGGAGAGGGAGTACTCGGGGGAGAGGGAGTACTTGGGATAGAGGGATTTGAGAGAGATGGAGGGGGTGGGGGGAGATACATGAGATAGAGGGAGAGAGAGAGAGAGTGGGAGGGGCTGGGAGGGAGATATTTGAGAGAGAGGGAGAGAGATAGAGGGAGTGAGAGAGAGAGAGGATGTGGGAGAGAGATAGAGGGAGTGAGTGAGAGAGACAAAGAGAGGCCTGAAAGAGGGAGAGGGGGTAGAAGGGAGAGACTTGAGAGACAAAGAGGGAGGGAGAGTGGGTGGGAGGGAGAGGGAGAGAGAGTGAGAGAGAGAGGATGAGAGATAGAGGGAATGAGAGAGAGAGGGACTTGAGAGAGAGAGGGAGAGGTGGTGGGAGGGAGATACTTGAGAGAGATGGAGAGGTAGATGGAGATAGATAGAGGGAGTGGGACAGGGAGGGAGTGGAAGAGAGATAGAAGGAGTGAATGTGAGAGGGAGAGGGGGTAGGAGGGGGAGACTTGAAAAAGAGAGATAGGGAGAGGGGGTAGGACAAAGATAATTGAGAGAGAGAGAGAGAGGGAGAGAGGGTGGGAGGGAGAGACCTGAGAGAGGGAGAGAGACAGAGTGGGAGAGAGTGAGAGAGAGGGAGTAGGAGAGAGATAGAGGGGGGATGGAGATACCCGAGAGAGAGTGAGAGAGAGGGAGAGAGATAGAGTGAGTGAGAGAGAGGGAATGGGAGACAGATAGATGGAGTGAGTGAGTGAAAGACCTAAGAGAGGGAGAGGGGGTAGGAGGGAGAGACTTGAGAGAGAGAGATAAAGAGAGAAAGATAACAACCTAAGAGAGGGAGATGGAGTGAGAGAGATAAAAAGACCAAAGAGGGAGAGAGAGGGAGAGTGAGAAAGGGGGTTGGAGTGAGATATATTTATTTAGGTACCTATGTGGGAGGGAAAGAGACCTGACAAAGGGATTGGACTGAGAGAGTAGTCTAGGTCATGTGGGAGGGAGTGAGACCTGAGAGATAGAGACTTCAGAGGGATAAAGAGTTATCCAGTTATGGTAACGAGTTAGAGAAGGTATGAAAGGTAAAACCTCGACTATCCATCTACGATCATAAACTGTGCACTCTAATCATTATCAAAGTTGTTCACCAAAGAGGGGAAATTCTAGTTCTGTACAAAGCAGGCCATTTGGCGCTCACCAAATAGCCTGCTTTGGATGTGTTATTTAACAGGATTTGCCAAATTTTCTCATATTTTCCTTCATGCTCCCCATCTCATTTGCACGTCTTTCAATGCAAGTTTATAAAAAAATCATGTTAGCGTTAACCTCTCTCTTAGCTATCTAAATATATAAAAAAAAATCATTTTGATTTAGTTAAGGTTTTGATCCAGGGCTTCTATTGTAAATGCCTATGTTTTTGGTCAAAAACCAACATGTACTAGTTTTAGGATAAAATTTTACCCGTTCATCGAAATGTGAAACAAATTATATTTTTTGAAACTAGACTCCATTCTACACATGATGAAAAAAAAAGAATCAATTTTCGATTAGTTTGCAAAAAAATTAGGGGGGAGCACACTCAAATTTCAGCTTTTCAAGATGTGTCCACTTTGAAAATTCATAAAATATTATATATTCATTAAAAAAATTATCTGAAAGAATGAGGATAAACAAAATGGTGTTAGCTAATTTCTCACCATTGGGATTTTTTAAATTCTAAAAAAAAGTCAATCAAAAAGGGGGGAGCCCTCAGGCACTATGCTATTTTTTTTTATAAAAACAGGACCTATTTTGGGCACCCCCGCTTTTTGAGACTCTTAATCATCATTAATTTCAAAAAACAATAGTAGCTTAGAAACTAGAATCAGAGCACTTCAACTTTTTTTCTTGCCACATCTTAAAATTTTGAGCATAACTATCTTCATTTTCTCGCGCAAATCAGATTTCGCTGAATTTTTATTTTTATTTTTTTTTAAAGGTGGCATCTTAAGAGCCAGAATTGTGTCATAGATTGGTGCACTTACCCTTTGGTTATGTTCAAATCCAAGTTTGTGGGCACTAATGTGGGCATAAAGAAGCTTCTCCATGTGTGCCATATCTCTGTTAAGAATAGTGCAGACTCCTTGGAAGTCCCATTCTGAAATATTAGTGTGCTCAGGGAGGACCAATTGTACTTTTCTGAATTAATGAAGAAAGAGCACTCAACCAAGGGAAAGGGAAAAAAATGTGCGAAAGATGATAGTAAAGGCCCTGTTGTTAAAGGGTTTGTTGATTGGAAAAAGTCCTTTGAAGCTAAGAACAAGGAGCTACTCAACATGATTGATTTTCATAGGATCTAGGAGATTGAGGTGGCCAACACCTTAAGCAGTATGAAATAGTTCTTTGTTCTATTTGTCTAGTGTTTACTTTATGTTGGGTCTCTATTTTCTTTTTGTTGTTTTGATGTTTTTGGGTGTTGCTGATGGTTTATTTTTATCACTCATGCAACACTCAGTCTATTTTTTTTTTTTTGGCTATGGTCTATTGTTGATATCTTATTTTACTATCTTATAAGCAGCATTTTGTATCTTAAGTTGTAAAGGGTTTCAGGTCCCTTCAAAAATCTTTTTTTCCCATATAATCAAAACAATAGATCCTCTATCTTCCATCTTCAAGGAATAAATTTTATTTCACATGAATAACTTGTTTACCAAGGGTTTAGCTTGATAAACATCTCCAAGTTTCTTCCAAAGATCTTTTGCACTCTTCTCTTCATGGATATTTAGGAGAACTAAATCAACCAAATAAAGTCTTATAAAATCCTTGGCTTTCTAATTCATCAATTCCTAATCTTCTTGGGCATGCTGGTTGCTTTTGTACTAGATTTGTAGCCCATAGATCTCTATCCATGAGCATATCCTCCATCTTGACTTTCCACAACTCAAAATTACCACCATTAAACTTTTCCATTTCAATTCTTCTAGATGTTTTTCCATCTTTTTCTTGTAATAAGGTTACTGACTGTCTTTGCAAAACTCCCATTGAAAAAGGATTAGCACAAAAAACCCTTCAACCCACCAAAGGGAACAAAGATATCCAGGCTTTGATACCAACTAAAAATAAGTCAGGTGTGTGAAAACAACTCCCTACACCAATCTAACATAGGAGAGGGTTGCAAAAAAATCTTTGATCCCTTTACCTATTGCAACAACAGAAAGATGCACATACAAATTCAATTTAAGAAGTTAAATAATAAAACTATAACATGGTGATTTACATGGGAAAACCCTTCCATATCCACTTCAAACATGCAACTGTTTAAGGAAGACATTCAAGGCATCCACGTACATCTTGCTAATCTATATTTGAAAAACTTAACATGCATGAGCTCGAACCCAGTCTGCTAATAAAAAATAAATCTTATCCTCATCTTGCGTGTCCTAATCCAAGGAAAAAATCTTATCCATATCTTGGGCGCCTAAAGTAGATAAAACTAAAAGCTTTTAATTCCTCTTCAGTTTTGTTATAAAAATTGTCAATCAAGACTCTCAATTGCAATAGAACGTTGCCATAATCAATTTAGCGTCAAAATGAAAACCTATCAAATCACTTCCATAAAAAAGAGGACCTCCAAGAGTGACTGCCAACTTCTTAAAAAATAGGGATCTTTCCATATCTCATCAACTGCCATGTAGGATGTCATCTCAACAATAGGACTCACAAAGTGAATGACAACTTAGGAAGTTTAATATATTAGGATAAATTAATATGCACCTAATAATCAATTAATTCATGCTAGGACTGAAAGGTTGAGACGTCTTAATTCCAACATCGAGCATATAAGGAAAAGAATGTTACACAAATATCACAGTCACCACAAAAGACCGAAGATCATGTTGATATACCATTTTAGTCGAATGTTTAAATTTATTGAAATTTGTTGAACATTAAAGTCCCCAAAGTTTTATGGGGTATCTTCAAATTCTCACGAGTGTATTTCTAAAGTTTTAATTATATTTTTAAAATATATATGTAATCAAAGACATGGAGTCTCTCTATTTTTTTATGACAATTTATCATTAAGGAATGATTGTAAGTCTATGAACTCTATAATTTTGAGCATTATGAATTAAAGAATCTCAGAGTTTATGTGTTGCTATGGTACTGCATTATCATTTTTTATGTAATGCTATCTATTTTGGGATGTTCTATTATTTTTCATTAGTAATTATTATACATCTACAATTGTGATTCTCGTTCTATAGATATTAATTTGGTTTGTGTGCTAATAACTATATTAGGATGAATTCCTATTAAATAACCATGTGTACTTAGTTTTCTACAAAGTATTTATTTATTTATTTTACCTTTCTCAGTTTCTGATTAAAAGCATACCCTATAAAATTTAAATTATATCATATGAGGGAGTTATACCTCCAAAATTTAGAGGAAGGTTATATGGAGAAAAATATAACTTGTTCAACTAGTGGTACACTTGTTACTTGAAAAGGGGCATTATAAAGTTAGAACATTTAATTAGATAGTAATAAGTTTGTTAACAAATGATCTATTTATCCTTTTTATTTGTCATAAATTACACCTTTGCCTTTGGCCTAGCCTAGCCATATCCTTGGGTGGTTACTTTACAACTCTTATCATTGTGATCACATACATTTTTCTGATATCCAGTTTTCTAATTTTTATAAGTCACTACCACTCTTTCATTTTCATTTTCTAGTTTTCATGGTCACTATCATTGCTTTCCTCATCTTTATGTCTTTTATCTTGCTTTCCTCTATTATTCTTTTTTTCCCCTATTATTCTCTCTCACCATATTATTTTCTAGTATATATTCATATATATCTCCCTAGGTGGTCAACTATGTAAGTACAACAAACTGTCACTAATTCAAAAAACTATAGAACTGATAAACATAAATTGAAAACAAGAGAGCAGAGAGTAGAAACTAAGGAACCTTGCATTCAAATTTGGGATCAAACTAACTCATTAAGGGCGTGGGCACCCTAGATTGAAAATTATGGTTTCTAGAATCTCATAACATGTATAGATGTGTTACAGTTTGTAGGTGCTTCTTTGTCGGAATCAATTTCAGAACATCGTCTATCAATGAATAATTGATCTTACCCTAATTTGAAGGAGGAATGTGTTGGTATGAGCTATTTTGATTAAAGGTCTTCAATATTCTCCAAATCCACTTCAAATCTGAAATTCGCAAGAAAGAGAAGAGAGGAAGGATTGTGTCGTATGGGGGCTTGCTTAAGTCAAACCCCATTTTGGTGTTTCCACCTCCATAATGACTATGATGAAGTTGGACAAAGAGACCTTACCTAGGTTGGGCAGATGCAAATGGATAAAAATAAATAATAAATCACAATGCTATAACTAACCATTCAAATTTACATTCCTTGATATGTTGAGGTCACTTCACACATCTCATATAAGGATAACTTGATAGTTGATTGAAGATCTTGCAAATGTTAGTACTCACAATGATAATAAACATGAAATAATCTTACTTATGCTTTCAAATAAACTTGATGATATATTAAAAACATGATATGGACTGATGAAAGTGTTGTAAAAATATTGCTTATTATGCTCTTGAATTGCCTTTTTAGGATGCTCAATTGATATTCAAATTGCTCAAAATTGCCTTGGTGTTCAAATGGTGAAAAATAATAGATTTGTGAATAACATGAGAAATTAGACCAAACAACGAACAATAACACCTTCCACACAAGAGCTCTACAAAATAATGATTTTCTATTCCTCAACAAAAAATTACTTACATAATGAAATAATACAAAGAGAGAGTGCTTTATAAGAGAAACCCGAAACGATAAAGGGATTAGACCATGATAAGTGTCACCATCCTGTGTGATGAGATGTAATGATCTAATAATAGCTCTTCTAGTTAACAAAAAAAACACTCCTAAGTTTAGCTTAAGTGCATGAGAATAAACAAATTATAATAATAATTAATTAATTATTATCTAATGCATAATTAATCTAACACCCCTGCTTAACTGTAACTTAGGGAGTAGCTAGAAAGTTCTATAAACCAATGCATAAAAGAAAAGAAATCATAAATTAGTCTTGACAAAAAGGCCTGATGAGGTACCCATGTACAACCAAATAAATTTCTTATAATTGGAGAAAAGGAGAAAAAATCATAGGAAAAACTCCTCTCTTAAAGAGAGATGAAAGCATCTATGAAAAAAATAAAGAAAGAGACCTCATGAAGACCCCCTAAGGAAAAATTCCTTCACCCCAAGTATAAATTACAATTGGAAGCAATGAGGTGATGCCAAATATTTCATGAAGATGTCTGCAACTTGCTCCTTTGTAGGCACGTAATCTAAGGTGAGAAAACCATTTTGAATCAACTATTGTATGAAGTGCATGTGGATCTCTATGTGATTAGTATGTTGACGCTCCACTCGATTGTGGGAAATGTGAATGGTACTTTTATTGTCACACCAAAGAATACTGGTACTATCAAAAGGAAAATCAAAAGTCAATGATTAACGAAGCCAGAAAACCTCCTGATTGGCCTAAACTATTGCATGATACTTAGACTCCACGGATGATAATGCAATAACATATTGCTTCTTGCAAGACCATGTAATGGGCCAAAATTAAAGTAAAAAACAAAGCCAAAAGTGGACTTCTTATCATGGTATCAAAGTGTGGATTCAATGAACCACTTCTCCATTTTTGAAAATTTTCTTCTCAACTAGGGTTATAAGATCAAATCTGGAATATCTATTACTTTTTTTGTAATTTTTGGAGGTTGGAAATTTTTCAGTACATTTTGGCATGAAAAGGACCTCACCATTGCTTTCAAGCGGCCAATTCAACGAATTTTGACTATAATTTTTCCCAACTTTGATGATGGGAGCTTCTCAGGCAATTTTTTTACTAGGGACCTTATACAACCCCTATTGGGTTGTATCGTACAGTGGAATTAAAAAAGTCTAAAAATATATTTTTAAGTGCATAGTGCTTTTTTAATAGCACTCTACATTATATTTAGGAACACCACCCAGGAAGTGGCACACCACCCAGGGAGGCACCCCTTTGACAAAGCTTGGGCACTCACCACCACACATGCCACCACCCAAACTACTGGCCCTTGAGGGCTCTTCTAGTGATCTGCGTGGTTACCTTAATGACCACCAAACCACTCGCAGCCCCCTATGACTTTTTAAGCTCTCACCCTAGTTACCCGCATGACTAGGGGCTTCATAGTAGCCCCCAATGCCCGGTGATTGGGCACCCATATGCACAAAAACCATAATTTTTAAGCCCCCGGTGTGCCTTGTACGATAAATTGGGAAATTTTTACAAAATAAGGTATAACTTAGGCATCTAATTTCTATTTTCTAAAAATATATATCATTGGAAAGCTGGTTTTAAGCCCTATCCAATGGTAAAGATTTTTTCCCAAAAATTTCCTTTAAGCAGTTGAAGTAAGATCTACCTCTTTGTAGTTTTGAGGTCATAACTTGGGCATACAAATACCATTTTTTATGAATGAGTAGGTATTGGAAAGGTGCTTCAATGCTCTACACACCCATTTAATCCATTTTTATAGAAAATTTATCAAGTACACAAAGATTTATCTGATGTGATTTTTTACAAAGATTTTTTGCTCTCAAAGTTGTATTAGGGTTTGGTTTTTCTTGTTATGGGGGGTATATTTCTCATATTCAAGATGTATATACATAAAAAAAATATAAAAAATTCCACAAATTTAAAAAACCTCAACCATCATGGTAGACACTTCATTTGAAGGCCTTATGTCACACAACTATCATATCTGGAAAGTGTTGACGTGGATGTTACACACACACACACCAACAGGTATATAAATTCTCATAGAGTATCATGGGAACCTAACTCAAGTTAAGGATGCTACCATTCTTACTCGGACTAGCCTTTCTCAAGAGGAAGGTTCCTCACCAGTAGGGCAGACTCAGGTTCTGAGCTCCAAAATTCAAAAAGAGATTGAGGTGTCTTAGTGCCTTTTCAATACACCTACCCCAGATACATTTCCAATGCCCAAGGCATTGATGAAAGATGAGTTGGATTGTAATTTAACCCAAGAAGTTGTTCAGGAAGTGATTTATGAGCAAGTGAAAAACATAGAAAAATCTTCAAGTGAGCTTTGTCCCAAGTCAAATTCTGATAACCAGCAAAAGTCTGGGCCGCCACACATCCCAAGTAAGTCATCCCCTATTTTCCCTAAAAAAGAAAGAACTCCCAGCCAAAGACCAATTGTGGAGTCTTAAATTTGATGGTTCCAAATCTAAAGCAGGAAGTGGAGCAGGGATTGAACTAACCAACCCAAAAGGGAAAACTTACTTTGCGTCTTACAAGTTGCAATTTGGTTGCACAAACAATGTGGCTGAGTATGAAGCACTTGCTCGAGGACTCATGTTTGCTCATAAAAATAAGGTTACTTCTCTCATAGTTATGGGGGATTCTGAAGTAATCGTGAAACAGGTATGTAGCCAGTATACATGTCATAACAAAAAATTGGTTGCGTACAGAAACAAAGTTTGGAACTTAATTGAAGACTTTGATGCTTTTGGGATTACTCTAATCCCTAGAGAAGCTAATCAAATTGCAGATGCACTTGTTGTTACTGCTAGCACATTGGAACCCATGCAAGACTCTAATCCGAAGAGATTTTCAATTGAACTAATTTTAGTCCCAACTGTTCCTGATAATGTTCGACATTTTCAGGTATTTGATGATGATCAGCATATATTGGCCTTTTTGGAAAGTTATGATGTTTTTCAATGACAAATAATAGATGAGTCTGAAAGAGATCAGGGACATTGGGATCCTAAGAAAGAGAGTGAAGAAGGGCTATTGGATTTGAAAAGTAATAGCATTCTGAAAGGGATGGTAGCCTTGGAGAGAATATTTGATTCTGACCCATGGGCTTGTCAAAGGGTGCCCATAGAGAGTGAAGGAGGGAAGTATGAATCTGTCAATTTGACTCACTCAGGCCCTGAGAGGAATGTTCTTATAGGAAAGACCTGTCCTCAAGAAATTAAGGACCAGATAGTTAAAGTTTTAGAGAAAAACATTGCAGCCATTGCTTGGAGTTATGATGATTTAAAAACCTTTGACACTTAAGTGATCACACATACCATACCTCTCAAGCCAGAAGCCAAGCCTTTTCATCAGAAACAATGCACAGTCAATGCTTTAATTGAGCCCTTGATCAAGAAAGAGGTGCAAAAGATTCTCTCTGCAAGGATAATCTTTCTTGTTAGACATTCTACGTGGGTGGAAAATTTAGTTTTTGTACGCAAAAAGAATGGTGAAATCAGATTATGTGTTGATTTCAGGAATCTAAATAAAGCATCTGAGAAAGACAATTATCCACTGCCCTCTCTTGATGAAGTGCTACAAAAGGTTAATGGGTCCCAGATGATGTCATTTTTAGATGGCTATTTTGGGTACACTCAGGTTCTTGTCAGTCATGAGGACAGAATGAAGACAACTTTCACCACCAAATGGGGCACATTTGCCTATCAGAGGATGCCATTCGGTCTTATCAATGTTGGAAAAAACCTTTCAGTGAGAAATGGATGTAGCCTTCAAGGATTTGATAGGGAAGTGTATAATTATTTATGTAGATGATTTAACCATCTTCTCTAGGAATAGAGAAGATCATGTTGTAGATCTAGAAAAAGTTCTCAAGAAATGTATAAGTTATGGTGTCTCTCTCAACCCAAAGAAGTGTGTGTTTGGAGTATCTGAAGGGAAACTTTTGGGACACATCATATCAGAAGAAGGGATTTCCATAGACCCTGATTGAGTAGAAGCTATCTTGAAATTGATAAGGCCAGGTAGCAAGAAAGAAATGAGATCCTTTTTCGGAAGGATCAATTTTGTTAGAAAGTTTATAACAGGGTTTGCGGAGATTGTCAAACCTCTAAATGAAATGATGAAGAAAGAGGCAAAGATTGAGTGGAGTGATGAGGCTAAATCTGCTTTCTCGCAGATCAAATAGTCAATATCTGAGGTGCCTGTTTTGACAAGCCCAGATTATTTGAAACTTTTTTATATCTATTCTTTTGCATCTGACCATTCATCTGTAGCTGTGTTAACCCAATGAAGAGAAGAGGGAGAGGAAAGACCTATTGCCTTCATGAGCTCTCTATTTAAGAATGCAGAAGTGAGATACCCACTACTGGAAAAACAAGCCTTTGCATTAGTACAAGCAGTGAAGAAGTTCAGACATTACATTCTTTGAAGTCAAGTAATGGCTATAGTTCCAGATCCAACTGTGAAGTCTCTTCTGATGCAAAGTGAATTAGGAGAGCGAAGAGGGTAGTGGATGGAAATTCTACAAGAATTTGATTTAGAGATTCACCTGATGAAGCTTGTTCAAGGACAGGGTTTATCAAAAGCAATGGCAGATGTGGACAAAAACATCACTTGTCAGCAATACACCATCCAGTCATTTACTAAGAATCCATGGTACACAAATTTGATTTACTTCCTCCTCAATAACAGATGTCCAGAAGGGATGAATGCTACTCAGAGGAGAGAATTGAGGGTGAAGAGTGCTCATTACATGCTTAAAGGGGGATCCATCTACAGAAATAATTTTCAAGGGATTTACTTGCATTGTTTAGATTAGCAAGAGGCCAAGCATGCTATTTCTGAGTTCCATGGAAGGCATGGAACAGGACATGGATCTGAGGATGCTTTGGCTCATCAGATTCTTAGATCAGGCTATTATTGGCCTTATGTATTTCAAGATGCATACCAGCATGTCAGAACGTGTCATGTATGCCAAACTTCTGCACCCAGGGAAAGAAATCTTGCAATGCCCTTGCAACTTGTGTATGAGGTAAGGCCGTTTGCTCAATGGGCTTTGGATTTTGTAGGTGTTATTAATCCTAATTCTTCTACAGGACACAAGTTTATTTTGACTACAACCAACTACTGTACATGCTGGACTAAGGCCCAACCCTGCAAAAATAGCACCACAGAGGTGGTCATCAAATTTTTGACTGAGAACATCACAACCAGGTTTGGAGTTCCATTTGCTCTGGTATGTGATAATGGCCCTACTTTTTCTTTTGTTGAATTCATTCAATGGGCATATGAACATAAAGTTATTTTGAAGTATTCATCCAATTACTACCCTTAGGGAAATGGAGTGGTTGAGTCCACTAATAAAAACTTGTTAGAAGTAATAAGAAAATTGCTAGAAAATAATCCTAGAGACTGGCACACCCAGTTGAGATTTGCCTTATGGGCAGATCGAACCCGAATCAAAGCAGCTCTAGGAAATTCACCTTTTAAGTTAGTCTATGGCCAAGATCCAGTCTTCCCGATTTATTTGCAAATACCTGTTCTTAAGTTTATGCAGAAATTTTATACCAAGGATGATAGGATCGAGGTTAGATTACTTAATTTGCTTAACATGGAAGAGCAAAGAGATGTTGCTTTGCAGTAGTTCTCTAAACATCAAGTTGTCATCAAACGCTAGTTTGACAAAAGAGCTAAGGATAAAGCCTTTAGGATATCAGATCTTGTATTACTATGGGATAAAGCCAGAGAAAAGAAAGGAGATCACCAGAATTTTTATAGACTCTGGTTAGGTCTGTATCAAGTGGTTGAGCTACTAGGCGAGAACGCTTTTCATTTAAGTACCTTGACAAGAGAGCTTGTTCCATTACTAGTTAATGGTCAGTTTCTCAAGCACTATTTTGGTTCATGAAAGGTCTGATGTTTTGAAAGAATGTATTATACTGTATCATATGTGATTAGGTCTTTATTTGATTTTCTGTTTGTTTTGCTTTATTTGTTTTTTTTTAGTTTGTTCTTTTCTTTATGTTTGTTTGTTTTCTTCTGTTTTGTTCCCTTGGGGATCTCTAGTTTTGTCCATCTCAAGACAAGGGGGTTGTTATTCAAAGTATGCTACTGGTACTAGCAGAGAAATTGGTTTAGGTATTTTCATCATAATCATTAAAAGGGATTTCGTTCTGAAACTCATGTTTTATGACCATTCTAATTTGGGTTTGAAAAGTTATTAAGGATAGAAGATGCATTGTGAATATCTCATGGATTAGGATCAAGAATCTGTCACCAAATTAGAAAAAAACATTTGCCTAAGTAAATGCCTATTTGTTTTAGAATGGTTATACCTTTTATTCAATTCAAAAATCTGATTTCAAGACTATCATGAAATCCATTGTAGTTCTCAACCCAAATTTCAGATCCATTGTGTCTGAGTATTGAGGAAGGTGCATAAAAGATTTCCACAAGTAAAGCTTGAGTAAAAAAAATGACAATGAAAAGAAAGAAAGAAAGGGAAAACTCAATATCATATGGGTAATCAAGTATCTCTATCGGGGCTATAGACGCCTGGCTAGCAATAGAGCAATGCTTTGAGAGAACTAGATGTATCTTCATCGGGGCTATGGATGCCTGTCTGGCAGCGGAGCAATACCCAGGATTTTATTGCACGATAGTTAAAGGACTCAACCTATGTAGCTTGAATCTTAGGTATAGTTGTTCAGGAGCAGAGTAAGTATCTATAAAGAATGATGCACAATATACGCACACACTCAGATTCTGAAAATAACTCATGAGCACATACATTTGAGATTCCAGCTCAACCTTATTCTAGATATATCTAATCTTATTCAAGTTAACATGTTTCATAAGCCAAGTAGTTTTAGGGTGACTGAATTTTTCTTAGGTATCTTGAAAATGGGTAAACCATTTTCCCAGTCGAGTCGCCATTTGTTATGCCTTGCATAACCACCCCATCTTTTGCCTTGGTCAAAATGGGTCCCCCTTTATGTTTTTTTCCTTGGTTGTTTTTCAAACAAAGTTTGGAGTCTTTCTTTTCC
This sequence comes from Sequoiadendron giganteum, assembly GCA_007115665.2. Lineage (NCBI taxonomy): Eukaryota > Viridiplantae > Streptophyta > Pinopsida > Cupressales > Cupressaceae > Sequoiadendron > Sequoiadendron giganteum. Next base: position 427,207,613 of record CM021104.1, read on the forward strand.
AACACTTTGTTTTTCTTTGGTTTCTTCTGTCGGAACCGGAATCGAAACCGAATCGGGTTTTGAAACTTCTTTCGAAACTCATTCTAATTCCCATCCCGACAGTCTTCTTTTGACTTTTTTGTTTTGTCTTTATCGGAGCCGGAGCCAGAGTGGAAGTTAAGTCCGAATTTATCCAAAGTTTTTAAATCAAATCCAATCCCGCCTCTGCCTCCGCTTTTTGGTCTTTCATTTTAAACTAGGTTTTTATGTTAAGTTTTCTCGTTTCAGTCTTTTTGTTTTATTTTGATGTTTTGTTTCGCTTTCTTCTTTGTTGGCGGAACCGGAACCGGAACCAAGTTGGAAAGTTAAACAAGTTTCTAAATCATTTTTCATTCGGACTCCACTCCCGCCATTTTTTGTGGTCGTTGACTTTACTGAAGGCGCACTATAGTAATGAGCCAGTTCCTTCTACAGTTTTGACTCCGATCTGCCGCATTTATGACATTGATGACAGGTGCCATGCATGTGTGAAGCTATAGTTTTAGCATTAATTAGGGATTTAACTCGTAGTTACCCTCATTGTTTAAAAGATCAAGAGTGAACCAGAGTTACAGTGGAGCATTTGTGCAAGTGAATCGATTGAAAGAAAGATAGTTGCGCGTGGATTGCTTCAGGGAATTAACCTATTTATTTGTGTTCGAGGTAGGGTTTTCTATTTCTCGGCTTTCATTTTTATTTCATGTTTTTCGTTTCTATTCATCTCGGATTGTTTGGTTTCGTGTGAAATTGTGATTCTCTGTGAGTTCGTCTGTTTTGTTTGTTTCTCTTTTGTTTAAGTTTTCTTGTTTTCTTATGTTGCTTCTATGGTTATGTTTCTTGCTTGTTTGTTTTTAACACGGTCGTTTACATGTTTTAACAGTGACAGCATCGTAGTGCCCTAGTTTTTAAATGCGTAGGTTCGTTACTGTTTTATAGTGAGTAGGGTTTGGTAAATTGTTGTTTTTACTTAGGAATCCTGTTGTGCGTCGATTTGTTTAGTTTAAATAGGTTTAAATTCATGCTCGGGTTAATTAAAATTGAGGATTTTTAGTTTAGGGTTTTGATGCATTTCTGTTTTAAATATGATGCCCTAAATAGTACAGTCGCCTCTCAGTCATATGGGGATGGTCTTATTAGGTTTTTTTAAGCCCCTTTCATTTTGGTATGACCTAGTCCTTAAATCATGAAGTTATTTATCGAACTGTTAAAATCACTTATGACGTCATGGTCATTTTAGGCAGAAGCGGGATCGGAATCGATTTAGACTTTGAACCATGTTTTGTAATAAGTATTGATTCCATTTCCATCCCGTTTCTGACTCCGCTTACAATAAGAAGTGGGCTTTCATTAATATCATTAACCTAGCCGAAAGAGGAACTGAAAATCAATGTGAAATTAGAAAATCTTCATGAAACCAAATTAGTTTTCATTTTGATTCCGGTTACCATTCCAGTTCTGACTCTAGTCCCACTTGTTATTTCTATAATCTCAATAACGGTTTTGGCTTTGAGCCCGGCAGTGTTTCAAAAGAGATTGTTCATAATGTTTTTCTGCTTGGTTCCGCCTCTGATAGACATATGAAGGGTAAGATTTTAAAAGTATATATTGTTGTGTTTACTCAAAGATCTAATTTGAGGTTATATTGTAGGAAGCTAAAGAATGTCAAGAACATCAAGAGAAGCTTCCCAAAGGAAATAGCCTACAGAAACTTCAAGGGCATCGACTAAGACTAAGAAGATCAAACCGGAGCAGTTGCCTTATACCTTGAGGTATAATCATAGGGGTTCTACTGTCACTACAAGCAAAGTGGAATCTGATTGGTCTGATGTAACTAACAGCAATCTAGGCCCATTCAATCTCGAGGAATTATACTCAGAAACCTTTACTGAAGATGGATCAGGGAGAACTAAAAGAATACTTGAGTCTAGCTTAGCTCACATCACTATGTTTCCTCTATCTATCCAATGCCCGGAATTAATCATGACAGTAGCAGGAGCTTACAACTCGGCCACTAGGCAATATATGGATTCACAGGATAATGTGATTATAACTCCTCAAATGTTTCGGCACATGTTCAGTGTCCCTGATCCAAAGAACCTGGCACAGTTAAATGAGGCATATGCTTTAAGGATATATAGAAAACACAAGGAGGCTAACAAGGCTCACTTGAACAAGAAGTGGCTGAAAATAGAGAAGAAGTCTTTGGCAAAGCTCCATGATCAACCAAAAAGGCTAGACTTTTACAAGGAGGTATCAGAGCTTATAATGATGTTGTCTAGAGCTTTTGGGAAGAGGGATGCATTTCATTTTAAAGAATGGATGTTTCCTTTCATTCAAATAACTTTTAATGGTGCACAACAGTTTGATTGGCCTATGATTGTCTCTAATGCCATTCATGACCAATTAACTAGAATAAGGGAAACCAGGAGCTTTTTTTACTTCTTATGTTGTCTATGCAGCAGCTAAAGGAGGTATCTTTCCAAGTTTGAACAGAGTAGGAATATTGGGAGAAGTTGATGGACAAAAGAGAGTATGGCATCACTATGATCAACTTTCCCTACAGGCTTCTGCAACACAAATTAGAAGAGTTAATGATGCATTCTTATATGTAATCATTAACCAGCTTAATGGAGATGTGGGATACAGATTGAGCTAGGAAGCCATGGCCTTCATCACAGAATGGGATGTTGGTATATCCAATACCCCAAGTTCACTTATTTCAAGTTGGCTAGATTTGAGGGTCATCCTCACTTACTTCCAAGGTGTTGCAACAACAAGATGGTTCTGATGGAGTTTGTCTATCAAGCTCTGGGGGTCAATGCCCAATTTGGGTTAAAGCACAAGACAGGTTGTCATAATTTTCCCATGCAATTGGGTGAATACAGTTGCCAACATCTTGTGGGAGCTAAGGTAGTTTGCAGTGAATTGATACATTTGAAGCTAGGTTTGTACAGTGCTCGAAAACACTTTGATCCAAAGAAGAAAATGAATGCTTTGTTGCCTTCAGTTTTTGACAAAAATTTTAATCTGTTAGAGGATTTCTGGAGTGATCTTCAGGATGAGTATGACCTCGGGAAAAATAATTATGAGAGGTTTCCTGTTGCACTCATGGTAGAATTTGGGATCAAAGATGACATTCTTGATACATTAGTAGATGATGGAGTTGTTTTGGATCCATCGTATGAAGCATTGAATATTGGCACCAAAAGTTTGGATCCGGTAGATTGGGATGGTGAGGAGACCATCGATATCAAACAAATAGGGAGACCAGTCTTGGATAGGAGTATCCACTGGGTTGTTCTAAGAACCAAAGCTCCTCGGGGACCAGCTCCTAAGAAGGGGAAGGGATATAAAAGAATCAAGAGTAAATTTCCTTCCAAGGAGCCTTTGGAATTCTTCCCTCCTGATATTGAAGAGATGGAGCTTGAAGCCCCTACTCAAGATTTACCTGGAGTATAGAAGGTGGATGCCCAAACAGGACCTATTGCTTCAACACCAACAATAGGGGAATCATCTACTCAAGTCCCACCTATAGAGCAACAAAGTAAAGAGATTCCTAAAGGAACTCTTCATGGTATAGCTGAAGCGTTAAAGGGAAAAGAAGTGAAGCAAGAGATCCATGATGTTGAAACAGACTCTAATGAAACCTTGTCAGAGAAGAATGCATAGGAAAATATGCCTCTAGAAGAGGATACAAAACATATTTTAATAGAGGGAGATCAATGGGCACTATTTGAGGAAGCAAAGAAGGCTTCGGATGCTCAAGCACATGCAAAGGCAATAGAAAAGCAAAAGGAAATTGGTGCTAAGGCACAAGCTGATGCCTTACTTCAGCAACAACAAATGGAAGCTAAGCTATGGGATGATGAAGTGATGAAACAGCAAAGGAAAAGGGAGCAGGAGCTCAAGATCAAAGAAGAGAATGATAAACTAGAGTTAATACAGAAAATTCATGATCTAGAGGAGGAAAAGGCAAAGCAACGAAGGGAAAGAGAAGTCCTTGTAGCCAAATTGAAGATTGCTAAAGAGGCCTTTAAAAATAAAGAGGAAGCAAAACGTGTGCAAAAAGAGAAAGATGTCAAGGAATTGACCAAGCAACTGCAAAAGGAAAAGGAAGATGCAGATAAACTTAAGGCAGTGGAGGAAGAGAGAAATCGGGAACTTGAGAAGAAAAGATTAGAAGAAGAAAAGTTGAAGAAGGAAGAAGAAGATAAGAGGATACAGGAACAAAAGGATAGTGAGGAAGCTGAAAAGCTTACACAGACAAGTGTAGAACAAGAACAAAAAAAGGTACAAGAGTTTGATTCTCAACCTAAGGTTAATGTGTAACATCCCTCTACTACTGCTGCTTCTTCTTCAACTATAATGACCACTACTCCAATTGCGCCTACTTGGTTAAATCTTGATCTTCAAAAGAGGTCAGTGACACCCTCATAGCCTCTTAATTGGGAGGACATGATGAAAGAGATTAAGAAGGAAAGACCCAAGACGAGGGCCAAAATATTGCATTCCACTAGACTCATCGACGGAGGAGAAATTGTTGTTGAATCTACCATACCAATGGTGGATAAGGATGTGAGGGAAATGCAGCTAACTAATTATCAGTTGGGCATGGTTAACTTGGGGAGACCCATAAGGGATCAGCAGATGAACTTGATAGATGTGGTAGGATCATCCACTAAATCAAGAATGATGAAGGATAAGCAAAGGAAGGATGAGTTGAAGGCTCAATTAGATCAATTGCATACTTTCTTGAAGAGTGTTTCTGCTCCGAGATCACAACAAGTCACCACCATTGAGACACCAATTTTTCTTAGCAAGAAGGAGGTGGATGATTTGGTGTGGGTAAGAAGTAAGGCAGAGATGTTGGATAGGTGGACTGATAAACTAAATCAAGCAGTAGGTGAGGTAATATAAAATAGTTATGAGATTCATGAGAAAGCCTTGAGGTTAATAGAAGAGATGAATCAGTATGTCAAAGTATTGGGAGAACAGGAGGAGGAGTACAGAGGATATAGTCAGAAGTTGAAAGAGGTTAATAAATTTCCAAAGTCCACTCTTCTAGAACAGTCAATACTTGAAGAGGACAACAAGGATTTCTTGGAAAAGAACTCCAGCATAGTTCGGTTTAGATCTGACCTTTTGTATAAGCATAAGAATGAAGTTCAAGATTCTAGCAAGGATCTGAATGAGCAACTAGAGGAACTGGAAACTATTGTAGTTATCCTAGTAAGTGGTGATATAACGGTTAAAGAAGGCCTTCCTTTGAGTTAGATGAAAGAAAAATGGGATAGTAGGCTTAAAGAGGTCATGCAAAAAGAAGATGATGGAGAGGATTTATTGTTAGATCGGTTGATGGATGTTAAAGGAGAGGTAAGGGTTGTTAAAATGGAGTTGACAAAGCTAAAGGACATGAGAGAATTTGCTATTGCGGAATTAGAAAGGATCGAGTTCGAAGAAACTTGGGTTGATGGGACGGATTTGGACATGCTTCAACAAGTCTTCTCCAGTTATGATGAGTACACTGCAGAGCAAACTTCACATGCATAATTTATAATCTCATGCATGCATGGCTTTCTTCTCTTCTCCACATGCAGGACTGGCAGTCTTAGAGGTGCATGGCTTTCTATTCTCTTCTATCTTCTTCTCTCTTGTTTACGAAATGATCAATGTGGGAACTAGAGATCAAATTGATCTGAGTTTCCAAGAAGACTTTAATTCCTAAAAAGGTGGATCGACTTAAGATAGAAAGGACTTCATGTTTTTGTACATATATATATACCTTTTGGGTATCATATTGTAGGGGTCGGCTGATGAGAATAAGATTAGCCACCTGATAGTAGGAGATAGAATTTTTCGTAGCTTTTACAGAGATACTTTGTTATTTTTATAGTTGAATATAATTACAGGTTTTTATGCAATATGGTGTTGGAATTGAGTTTATTTGATAAGGCTGATGAATTATAGTCTATCTATATGCCAGTGATTGTGCTGAAACATGAATGTTTCTTATGTGATGAAAATCATTAGAAGAAACCAGATTTAAGGATTATTCCATTAGATTATCTATGAATTGAATTTATTGAAAGTTTGTTGATCTATGATCTTGGTAACGAATGAGAGTGTGTTCTTTTTGGAATCTTTGAAATGTGTGATTGTGATGTTAAATTAAGCACCCTAGATGCATGCAATAGTATGGACTGTTTTGTAGATTGCATCATGCTATGGTTTTCTTGATCTGTTGGAAGAACATTCGTTGTTGAAGATATATGTCCAGATACTAGATAAGTTTTATTCATGTTTTACTGATGTACGCCCTGATCTATCTTTTTCTTTTATTTAAAACCCCCTTTTTATTAAAGAACAGTTCGATGAATAAATCATTGCTTGCATTCCTTATTACCAGCAAAGGCCCCTTGAATATTACAGTTGCATGGACCAATTGAGTGACACCAGACAGTTGAGAACCAACTACCAGGACCTTGGGAGTTAGGCTACTGTATGTTATCTTTCTTTTTCAGAAGAAATAGAGTAGAGATATTATGCTTAAACATTATTTGTGTCATTTTCACCATCAACCCAACCTAAGTCGGTCAAAACATAGTGAGGACCTAAATCAACATCCTCGAATATGCCAAATAATAAAATATTAATCCGCATGGATCCGCAACACGCTACCACCATCATGTCAGCCAAGAACATGAAAACTCGAGCACACATCAGAAAAATCTTCGATCACGATCACACCAATCAATTCAGACGTACAATAGGGATAGAGAACGATCTAGACTCATCCATGAATGCCACAGGAACATGCGCAACAACTGAAATTGCCAGAATTTCATCCTCTTCTTCCAAGAACACCTGCAACAATAACAAAGTGAATATAGGAACACAGAGCTTCATAGATTCCTTGATTCTTTATGTGTACCACTGAAACTTTCAGAGAACATAATAGATAGACTTAGTAATGAACCCTTTAATGTGCACGTTCTGATTATCAATGTACAATACTTTCCAACACTTTGACCTTCTCAGCTTCACTGGCTGGCTGCAATATATTTATTACAACTTTCTCAATATCCTCGACATATACATCCTTTAGAATCACCAATGCTAATAGTGTTGAAATCAATGACAACCACAACATCCAACAATCTCCCCCTTTGGCATTGATGGCAACACATGATGTGAAAAATAATACCATCAACATAACTATCTCTTCTCCAACAATCTCCCCCTTAGATTGTGCACTCTTTTCCTGTTTTCTTCTCCCATGTTTTTCACATTTCTCCTCTCCCCGTTTGACATCAATGGAAAAGTTATACAAGCTCTAATCCTCATATTTAGCACATCTGACTACTCCCCCTGAGTAGCAGCCACCACGACATCAATCTAAAATAAGATATGGCTATGAGTTCACGGACTGATGCAAAGACCTGCATCACTTAGTTCTGATCAGGAGGGGAAATCACCCCTAACTTGCCTCTTAGGTACTCAAAATTATCCTTAGGCAATGGCTTGGTAAATATGTCTGCAATTTTCTCCTTTGTAGGTATATACTCTAGTCTAACTTCTTTGTCACTTACTTTATCTCTCGAGAAGTGATATTTGATGGATATATGCTTTGTCTTTGAATGAAGTACTAGATTCTTAGAAATTTTTATGGCGCTTGAGTTGTCACAGAATATGGCAATGGGTTCTTCATACTCAATTTTAACATCTCTCAGCATCCGCTTCATCCACAATACTTGAGGACAATTGTTTGCAGCAGCAATATATTCTTCCTCAGCGGTAGATAATGAAATGGAATTCTGCTTTTTGCTTAGCCAAGATACCAACTTCTTCCCTAAGAAGAATGCACCACCACTAGTACTCTTCCTATCATTAACATCACCTCCCCAATCTGCATCTGTAAAAGAATTCAGAGTAAGATCATCCTTAGGATACTAAAGACCAAGACCAGCTGTCCCTTTCAGGTATCTGGAGATTCTTTTCACAGCAGTCACATGAGACTCTTTAGGATCAACTTGATATCTAGCAACCATGCATACAACATTCATTATATCTGGCCTGGTCTAAGTCAAGTAGACTAATCCACCAATCATTGACTTGTATCTTGTTTGATTTTCTTTAGGAGAATCATCATTTTGTGTAAATTTGCATCCGGTTACAATAGGTGTACCAACTGTCTTTGAGTCTTCCATGCCAAACTTTTTCAGTAACTCTTTTGCATATTTGGACTGGGATATAAATATTCCATTATCTAATTGAGTGATTTGTAATCCTAAAAAGAATTTCAGTTCTCCAATCATTGACATTTCAAACTCACTTTTCATTTCATCAACAAACTTCATACATAAATCATCATCACCTTCAAAAATAATGTCATCAACAAAGACTTCAATGATCAGCTCTTTATTCTGATCCAACTTGAAATATAGATTGCTATCAGCAGTACCTTTATTGAATCCAAGTTTCAACAAGTATTTATCCAATCTAGCATACCAAGCTCTAGGAGCTTGCTTAATTCCATATAGAGATTTCTTCAATCGACATACCATGTTTTTTTCATCAATTAGTTGAAATCCATCTAGTTTCTCATCATAGACTTCCTCTTCTAGCTCACCATTTAGAAATGTTGACTTTACATCTAACTGATAGACTTTGTAGTTCTTGAAAGTAGTATAAGGAAGAAATAATCTTACAGCTTCAATTCTAGCAACAAGGGAAAAAGTTTCTTCAAAATCAATACATTCCATCTGTGAGTACCCTTTGCAAACCACTCTTGCTTTGTTTCTAACCACTTCACCTTGTTCATTCAGCTTATTCTGAAACACCCATTTGGTTCCAATCATATTTTTTTTCTGAGGTCTAGGAACAAGATGTCGTGTATCATTTTTATCTATCTACATTAGTTCTTCTTTCATGGCTTCCATCCAATATTCATCTTTCCATGCTTCATTGATATTGCTAGGCTCAGTTTTGGAAATTAGCCAATATTCTTCTAAAAAAATCTTCTAGTTTGCACACCTTTGCTCTTATCTCCTATGATCTGACTGTCAAAATGATTTTGCCTTACATACTTGGGAGTTTTAGGATTTTCTCTGACTTCTTGTTCTTGTGTTCTTTCTTTTGCACTTCTACTAGTTTCTGCTTCTTGATTCCCTTGGTTCACCTGAACAATTTGAAGTTGATTTTGTGTCTGAACATTATTTCCATTATTAGTACTATCATGTCGATCATCTGAATCATATCCACTACATCTGGATGGTCTATCAATATCTTCATCGACTTTTACATTTGCACTTTCAACCATTTTCTTCAACCTTTTATTAAAGCACCGGTAAGCTTTGCTCTTAGTAGAGTAACCTAGAAAGATTCCTTCATCACTTCTAGCATCAAACTTGCCTATATCATCATCTCTCTTAATGTAGCATTTACATCCAAAAAAATTGAAATACTTGACAGTAGGCTTATAACCAAACCATAGCTCAAAAGGGGTCTTACCAGAATTAATGTTGACATTTATCCAGTTAATGGTATACACAACAGTACTTACAGCTTCTCTCCAGTATAAGTGAGTAACATTTGCTTCCAACATCATGGTTCTAGCAGTGTCTAGAACGGTTTTGTTCTTTCTTTCAACAACTCCATTTTGTTGAGGTGTCTAGGGAGCAGATAATTGTCTTTGGATTCCATGCTCTTCACAAAAATAATTGAATTCTCGGGAAGTGAATTCACCACCTCTATCTAACCTTAAGCATTTGATCTTTTGGCTTGTCTCATTTTCTGCCATAGCTTTGAAGCTTTTGAAATTTTCTAATGCTTCATGTTTTTCTCTTAAGAAAGCAACCCATATCATTCTAGAGTAATTATCAAAAAGCAACATAAAGTACCTTTCACCTTGAAGACTTTTGATTCTGGATGGACCACATAAATCAGTATGTACCAAATCCAATACTCCATTAGAGTTATACTGTTTGCTCTGAAAATAATTTATAGTCTGCTTTCCCATCTGACATTCCTTGCACATAGTGTTAGTAGGCTTCAATAACTTAGGAATATCTTTGACGGCTTGAGTAGAACTTATCTTGACAATGTTATCAAAGTTCACATGACACAACCTCCTATGCCATAACCAGCTCACATCAACTTGAGCAGTTAAACAACTTTCACTAGCAGCACTCAAGTGAAAAATATTACCTCTTATTTTTGTACCTGAAGCAATCACATTTCCAGAACTTCCCCTTATTTTGCACCTACCATCCTTGAATTGAAGATTGTAACCCTTGTCTACCATTTGTCCAACACTCAACAAGTTATGCTTTAAACCTTCTACATAAATAACATCATCAGTATTGTGCTTACCACCAAAATAAATAGTGCCTCTACCACGAATCACACTAGAAGTGTTGTCTCCAAATCTTACAACACCATCATCATAGTTTTCCAAGCTTACAAACTTGCTTTTGTCACCAGTCATATGATGTGAACATCCGTTGTCAATTACCCACTCATCCTTTTCTTCAATTTTTGCTGCAAGAGTTTTCTCAACATTCACATTACTAGTAGATTCAGTGGACACCTAACCATTTTCTTTAGTAGCAATAAATACCCATTCATCTTCATTTCTAGTTTCTTTGTTAGGTTCATCATCAATAACACCTTCTTTAGCATAATAACATTTCTTTTGAAATCTAGTCTTCTCAGGTTTATACTTAGAGACTCTTTCAGGACACCTTGATGCAAAATGACCTATCTTACTACAAGAAAAATATTTAATAGGTAACTTTCCTTTGTACTTACCATGACCTTTGGCTTCTCTTTTCACAATCAATTATTCTAGTTCTTCTAATTCTCTTTCTTCATCTTCAATCTATTTCATCTCATCTTCATACTTGAATGTCTTTTTGGAACTCTCTCCTGGATCATATCTATGCTTGCTTTTCCCGGATACAGTAGCCTTGAATGTAGATTTTGTCTTAGGAGTAGATTCACCAAATTCACTTAACTCAAAGGCAGCAAGTTTTCTAATCAATGTGTCTCTTGTCACATTTGTCACTATCCTGAGTTCATCAATAGCATGAGCTTTTGCTTTATAGGAAGGAGGCACAGATCTAAGTATTTTAGCCACAATCTCTTCTTCATCCAAGGTTCCATCGGCACATATGATGCTCATCACCAGTTCATTTACCTTTTGAGAGAAAGAAAGAATGTTCTCATCTTCAGTCATCTTCATGTCCTCCCACTTGCCTTTTAGACTCTGTAGCCTGGCAACTTTCAATAGTGGATCTCCTTCATACAATGTTTCTAACTTTTTCCATATCTCATGTGCAGTCTTCAGACCTATCACATTTGTCATCTTTTAATCTGTCAAAGCACTCAACAATGCTTCAATAGCCCTGGTATGTGTTTAAGCTTCTTTCATTCAATCAGCAATAGAGGGACCATTCTGAGGAATAGTATATCCATTCTTTGTAATCTTCTAGAAAGGCTCACCAATACACTTCAAATGACATTCCATTCTGACTTTCCACATAAAGTAGTTTTTTCCATTGAATCTAGGACTTTCCTTCTTGTATGATGTCATCTTGAATCACCTCAAGTTGTTAAGCTTTCCCTTCAGAGGAACCTGCTTCGATACCAATTGTTGGAAAAACAAGGATAAACAACTGAGAGGGGGGATGAATCGGTTGTTAGCAAAATCAAACTTATTCAACATTAATCAACCTTTAATCTTAGATCTGATAATTAACAGTTCAATCATAAATCAATAACACATCAGAGACACATGAACACCAAGATTTTATACATGGAAATCCTATTAGGGGAAAAACCATGGTGGATGTTAGTCCACAATATTATATCCTATTAAAAGTATAATGAAGAGTAAATAGGGAATGCACATGCATTCAGGCACACTTCCTAGTGCTCACTACTCAGAGGAAGGCTCACTGCCTTATATAAGACAATCAGATTAAATTCATCTGATGAGGTTGAATTGAGAAATTAGCTTCTACAAAAGCCTGATGACAGTTCCTGTTAGGCACAATAAAACTTCTACACACTCTTCTCAAACTCTTTCACACTCTTCTCAAACTCTTTCACACTCTTCTCTTCTCTTGAATGATTTGATCTTTATTCACACATGTACTTCGCATACACACACCGAGCATACTTCAAAATGAGGAAAACAACCACTCTTATATATTTGCTACATGGATTTACATCAACTACTCTCTCGGCCACAAATAAAGAATAAATTACAATTGTCGGCCTTAATACATGAACAAATCATGATGCACACCAACCTAAGTTAGTCACAACATAGTGAGGACCTAAATCAACATCCTCAAACACTCCAAATAATAAAATATTAATCCTCATGGATCCGCAACATGCTACCACCATCATGTCGGCCAAGAACATGAAAACTCGAGCACACATCGGAAAAATCTTCGATCACGATCACACCAATCAATGCAGATGTACAATAGGGATAGAGCATGATCTAGACTCATCCACGAACATCACAAGAACATGCACAACAGCTGAAATTTCCATAATTTCATCTTCTTCCAAGAACACCTGCTACAGTAACAGAGTGACTGTAGGAACACAGAGCTTCATAAATTCCTCGATTCTTGATACGTACCACTGAAACTTTTGGACAACATACTAGATATACTTAGCAACAAACCCTTTAATGCACACCTTTTGATTATCAATGTACAACACTTTCCAACACTTTGACCTTCTCAGCTTCACTGGCTACCTGCAATATAGTTATTACAATTTTCTCAATATGCTCGACATATACAGCCTTCAAAATCACCAATGCTAATAGTGTTGACAACAATGACAACCACATATCAGCAATACAACCACAACATCCAACATTTTCATGCTCTCAAGCTTTTACTCTCGAATGCAACAACTTGTTACACTTCACTTACAAACTCTAATAACCCAGTTTCTCGACACCCGGTATACTCAACACCCGATACCTTTGAAGCATGAATATTTTAGAGATTTTCACTTTTTCATTTTCTCCTAGTGATCATTATCCAACCATCGCCTGCCATAAGAAAATTTTCAACTTGGGTCTCTAAGCCTTACATTCTTGGGGAATTTTGTGAGACCACACAACAAAAAGCTCATATAACTAGATTGCTCATGTCAAAGGGTTTATGGTCCACCTTGGATCAAGTACAACTAGAATTGACTCACCAATTTTATATTATTCAATATAGGAACAAGATGGATGAGGCTATGGGACTAATTTCAATGCAGGTTTCACACTATCTCTTAAATTTCATATTGAGTCTTGCACCTCTCCTAGGGATATGTGTGTGAAGTCAAGTGATATTTTTGGAACAATCAATAGGTTTCAAGCTCTCTAGATTGAGGCAAAATTAAGATTACTTGTACCAAATTCTTTTCCCTCCAATTAGGACTTCTTGCAAAATTATAAGTCCCTGAGATCTCTTTTACAGGGTTGTGGGAAGAATAAAACTAACAAATAATGTGTTTTCTTGATTTTGTCTAAGCTTAGACGGTCACTTCAGGTCTTTTCTTCTACATTTTACTCTACTATGGATGCATTAAGAATTTTATTTACCATGCCTAATTTCAATTTTTTTTGTGAGTGTTCGACTCACATGAATAGGCAAAGTTGAATCAGTTTGATTCTCTTTCTAGTTCTAAAACCCATGCATTGGTAGATTAGACATATAAGGGTAAAGAAAAGAAGAATTAGAGCCCCAAGATAGATACTTAATTAGGAAGTGAGCGTTCCTCCAAACTATCTTTAAAGTCAGAATAGAAACCTCAAGCCACTCCTTAGTATGATAAATCTTCTAAGTTTGGTGATTCTTCCTCCAAGATGAAGAAAAATTACATGAACCTTATAGTTTTTGTGGTAAGGAGGGACATATAGTCACTATATGTTGGAAGAGATTAGAGCTTTGGAGGAATCCATGTGGCATCATAACATCTTAGCCCCTAAATATTCTTCCTCATTTACAGGTAAAGGTCATGCTCTCTTTGCACGAGCCTTACCTTTTGTAGCTCCATGGATACTTAATTCTAGTGTGATGCATCACATGACTAATTCTTAGGATTTAGTCTCATCCCTTTCAGATTGTAGCACTACTCAGAGCGTAGTTGGGGATTTTACACAACTTTCAATTTTGGGCTCAAGTACTACACACTTGAGGTTGGTTTTCTTTAAGAAGTTGTTGTTCTTGATACTCCACCAACCTTCTTTTAATGTATTATATTTTCCAATCTATCATCGGTAGGAAAATCGAGTTTACCCCACATGATGTAGTTATCTGAGACCTTCATGATCCTAGTATTATTGTGGCCATTGTGAGTGTTGATTCTTCCTCTCATTATACCAATTTGATGGTTTTGAGAGTTCAGCTATTATAGGTTCATCCTTTATAGCATATGGAGACACTATGAGTAAGCTTTGGTGTTAACATTTTGGTCATGTTAATTACCGTTATCTCCAGTAGATGAGTACGCAAGCATCGGTGTTAGGGCTCCCTAAGATTTCCTATATTGATGGTGTTTGTCATGGATCTTCCCTTGGAAAGCATCACCATGTTATTTTTCCAATGGGTAAATCCACATGTGCTAAGACACCCTTACAATTGGTACATAGTGACCTCATGTCATTTTTGACTACTTCATTTTCAAGGGCCAAATATGTGTTCACATTTATTGATAACTTCTCTAGGCATACGTGGGTGTAGTTTCTTGATTACAAGAGATATTTTTTATTCTTTTAGTATCTTTAGGAAATTTGTGGAGAAGTAATATGATCTTTCTATTAGACGAATACACACAAATAATGGCGGGAGTATGTCAATCAAACTTTTAGGGAATTTTGCACTGAGCATGGTTTCAACATCAACTTACAATTGAACACACCCCTCAGCAGAATGGTGTAGTTGATCGAAAGAATATAACTTTACAGGAGATGGCCAACTGTATTATTTATTCACGGGATATGCATTCTTCCTTTTGGGTTGAGGTAGTTAATTGTGAATTGTATTCAGGATCATATACCTCACAAGGCATTGTGATATATGTCTTTCGAGGAGGCTTGGTCCCATGTCAAGCTTGATGTATCTTTATTCAAAGTATTTGGTAGTGATGCTTGGGAATTCATTCCTAAAGCTCAATGAAAAACCATATAGAGGAAGAGTCGACCACTCAAATTTTTTGGCTAGTATAAGAATGCTAAGGTATGCAAGTTGTTTTATCTTGATTCTAGAGATGTCTTGCTTCAGCAAGATGTGTAGTTTGATGAGCGCCTTCCTCATATAGATTATCCATCCCCAACTTCTCCTTCATCACTTACTAATCACTCTTCATCTCTTGAGGATTACTCATTTCTTTGGGATGAGGATGATGCTCCAGCAATCCCTCCACCTCCAGATATTCAACCCTTACCCAAATGGGTCCACAATACTATTGATGCAACTTGATCTTTGGTAGGTGATCTTTTAAAATCTCGTTGTACTCATGCATAGACATCAGGTTTTAATCTTTTGAGTCATACCATTTTTTATGATCCTTGGAAGTTTTTAGAGGTAGTTGGTATTCCTGAGTGGGATAGTTTTATGGTAGATGAGTATTCTTCTCTATTGAAGAATCATACTTGGGATCTCGTTCCTCTTCCCAAGGGAAGAAATTTGGTTTGATGCAAGTGGGTGTATCGTACCAAATATATTGTAGATTGTTCTATTTATAAGTACAAGGCTCATCTTTTTGCAAAGGGGTTCTCTCAGGTTGAAGGCATTAATTATTCTAATCCCTTTGCTACTATTGCCAAGATGAATTATATTGGCCTTGTACTTTCACTTGCAACTTCACAAGGATGGATAATATTTTAGATGGATGTGAAGAGTGCATTCCTTCATGGTGAACTTCATAAGGAGATTTATATGGAACATTCACATGGTTTTATTGAGGATTCTTCATTGGTTTACAGACTTTGTCATTCATTATATGGTCTCAAATAATATATTTATGAATAACACGAGACATAAGATCAAATAATGAACAATAAGACCTTCCACTCAAGAACTCTACAAAATAATTATTTTTATTTCTCAACAAGAAAATACTTACAAAATGAAATAATACAAATATGGAGAGTGTGCTTTATAAGAGAAGCCCTGAATGATAAAGGCATTAAATCATGACAAGTGTCATCAAGCTGTGTGATTGTTACCTAATTTTGCTTTCAACTCAATTAGGTAGAGCTGAAACAACAATGATCATGAAAAAGAGGATGAAAGGTACATATTTGATTATGTTAATTGTTCATTATCATACACATAAATATTATCAAATGAATTTCAATTTATTATGCAAGTGTTTACAAGAGAAAAGATTGCACAAGTTTTGCATAAAATGTTGTCTTTTATTCATAATTACAAATGTATGGTGTCCCACACAAGCCATGGGAGTAACTAATTCAATGCAATACAAGATGTAAACTATACATTTGAAGAAATATAAGAACATAATAAAAGAAGATGGATCCGTCATTTCCTAAATGACGAACCCCAAGGTTGAATTGTTGCATCTTCAACTCCTCTCGCTTGGTTTCTCCAGAAGTTGCTCTAATGCTCTGGAAGTTATCTGCAAAGGATGAAACAAGTGATGTTAGAGCACAGGATACATATTCTCTTCATATACAATGTCAAAAAACATATAATTTACTCTCATAAGGCATTGAAATTAGTTTTGCAGTTATCATAGATATAAAGGAAAAGCATAAGATCATCATCAATCCCCATCAAATTATGAGTTTCATTGTTTTATCTAACATGTTGTTCACTATGCAAGTATAGGTACACTTTTCGTTATTGGATTATTTTGCATTTGACATCACAACATGTGGAGTAAAATGGGCTCCCACAAAGGTTGAGCCCAACATTTTGCCCTCTTGTTTTTTAGAGGGATAAGAGTGTAAACTCATCACACTTATCAACATTGAGCAAGCGCTCATCATTCATGATAGTGAGTTGACTAAACTCACTAATGACAAATACTTGTTCAATGGAATCACAAAGGATAAGGATAGAATCATGTATCAAGACAAATCACAACAAATTCATGATTGCAAATGACATAGAAACAACAATGTGAGAAGCTCTTTTGAGCCACAGAATATTGTCACATTGGTTGAAAATATGAAGGATGCAGAAGATTAGGAAAATCCACAACACTTAATAAAGTAATTCATAACTAATTACTTTATTAATTGTTTAAGTTTGATTACCTTGTTCCAAAATCATGCAAAATCAGAAGAGGAGTGAAACTGGTGATTTAGGCCCTGATTTTCAATCAACTGGAGTGTTTTTGGAGTCAACTTTGGTCAAACTACTTGAGAGGGAGAGTTTGGAGCTATTTTAGCTCAATTTGGATCAGTTGTGGGCACCCTTTTTTTGGATTTTCTTCTTTGCTTGTGGTTCATCTTGGAGGAGATTATTTTAGGTGTAGTTAACTGCAAGTGCCACCTCTTGGCACTTTGAGACTCATTTTGTACTTAAATAAAAAGACTTAGTCTTTTTTCCTTAGTTCTTAATTTATTGCCTTCTCTTACACATGTAGAGAGGTTGAAATTCTTGTAGCTCAGACATATTTTTGATAGTTATGATACAGTACCAGGTTATTTTCATCTTATTTTTGGTAGAAATTCCTTCCATCCTTCAATAAAATCAAGTGTTACCTTCTCAATTTTAGGTGTTTTGTCATATTTTGAATGATTTGATGCAAAATTAATGTGTTTTATATCAAAAAACCTTTAAATTTCTATCTCATTCATCATTGCATATACACAAAAGCAATTAACCATCACAGGTTATATATTGTGCCTTTGTTTTATCTTGCATTATGAGTTGTGAAAATGTTGTTTCCTTCAAAGGACATAGATCTTGCAAGCCTTTTTATGAATTACTTATGTGATTAAATTACCCAAACTGAGTTGTGTGAACAGATTCATCGAAGGATAGTTGTGACCCATTTCTGCATGTTAGTTACATTATCGGTGCATCACCTCCTTCTTTATTTTTCCCACCAAAATCAATAGTTTCTAGGAGATCAAAAGGGGAACCAACCCATAATTTGGAGATTCACCTTCACTATGAGCAACCCACAAGCTCGAAGGTGTTTCAATGTTACACAAGATTGTTGAGCCTCCAAGCTTAGCATCAGGGTACAATCCTACGTGTTAATAATTTTTGGCATGCTCGGTGGGATCGTTTGAACTCACAATTCAAAGATCATCATTTAATTATTGGTTTTTGGTGTGTGCATCAACAATCTCACCCTTGGAGGTAAGAAATCAACACACTTGGTGACTCCGAGAAGTATTTTTCTGGTTTCACTATGGCCAAGCGCTAGTTTGTTTCAAGCAAGTTTGATTTTTGCTTATTTTCTAGCTTTTGAATGAATAAACATGTCTATGTTTCATGGAAACATGTCATATCACCTAGCATATCATGAAAATTTTGCTCATCCACATCCTTATCAACCATATCAGGCCAATCATGTTGTTGGTTTTAGTTCAAATTCTATGGTTTTTCAAGAAAAACAACATGTTTAGTACTCTTACCACCCACCCAACCCTGCTTATGCTCAAAATCAGTCCCAACATCAATTTTTTGTTTCCAATCACCATATTTATTTTCCTAATCAGTCTCAAGGTGTTGAAGACATGAGTTGCAGAGACATATTGATAAACTTTCAAGGGCAAATGAGTGAAATCGAAGCGAATCAAGAGTATAATGAGCAGCAGCAAGAGTGGGCTTATTCAGATTATCAATGCCAACAAAATGAGGATATTCAAAGAAGGGAGTATGAGGAGGGAGATTTATCTATCAAAGAAGAGCAAATTAAGTTAATTCTTGAATACATTCCTACAAAAGAATATGAAATTCCAAGTTTCAGGCAAGGTAAAGCTCTTAACTCTTCAAATCAACCTCTTAAGCTTGAAATTCCAAGTTTCACAAGCCTTCATCCTTTGCAAGTTGAGGAAAGTAATCAGGTATAGCCTCTAAGTGTAGTTACAGAGCAACCCATTGATCAGGATAGCTCACTCATCATGGAGAAGATTAGAAATATAAATCCATTGCATTTAGTTGTAGAGTATTACCAATTAGAGAAATAAAAGATTGAACATGAGAAGACATTTCAAGAGGAATATTTCAATGTTTTAGTTAATAATCTTCCTAGTTTTGTTGAAAATGATCAAGTTGTTTTAATAAGTCAGCTAGGACAGCAGCGTGAAGAAGTAGAAGAGGCTAATCAAGAAGATCATCCTATAGCTTGGTTTCATGAACTACCTTCTTTCATTGAAAATGATGAAGAAGGTGTGTTTTTTATCACATCAATAGCAGTTTCAGAGCATCAAGAAGACATCAAACAATCTGATGAGTTGTTGGTTGAAAACAGACAATCCGATAGTGGAGCCTTGGATCGGGAAGAGGATTACAAAAGTAAGCCTTTTGTGCAGCTTAAACAACTAGTTGAGAGTTGTTATGAAGTAGAAAAAAATCCTCCATCAGAATCTCATGAAGAGTGTGAGGAAGGTTCATTTTGGGATGACCTTGAAGTTTTTATCTCCAAATTGGATGACAAAGAATCAGACCTGTTGGAAGATGTTTCCAATCATGATAAATTAGAACAACAAGTTCACAAGCTTGAACAAGTGTTTGAGAAATAGGAAGAAGTAAACAAACATGAGGAGTGTATTCATGTTTTGTTTTCTCAAGAGGGCTACCACAAAGAGGACTAGTTTGAAGATAATATTGAGCTATCTTTTTTACAATCAGAAGGTGAAACAACATCTTTGGAGGAGGAAAGTCTTGCACGGTAGGAGCAACCTGTAGAGGAGGATTACCTTGGGCAACAAAAGAAAAAGGTGGAAGTGACCATATTTCCAAATGAGTCACTAAAAATGAAGCAAACTAATCAGCAGAATGAGGTAGCATCAACAATGTGATCAGCAAACCAGCAGTAAGAGTTCAAGTTTCATCCTTTCAAGAGGATGCTCGATTAGAGATTTATCCATGAGGGGTACCAATAAGTTGCAACTAGTTATCAATGCTTCTAATGATGAAATTATAGTTGTGTGAAAACATACCCAATTAACCCATTTATTCCAAATTAGCAATATGTTTGATCAAACTCAAGAGATGAGTGAGTTTCGTTATATTCTTCATGAAGCATTGTAACAGTTTTTGGGGTATCTTCTTGTTTTCCACCTCTTATCAGCAATTCATAAACATGTAAAGCATTCATTGTTCGTTAGAAGGGGGAGTTATTTTACAAAGCCAGTTAATGGGTTTGTTTGACCAATTTATTTTGTTGGTTAGAGTAGGTTAGAGTAGGCTTGAGTTTTAGTTTTCATTTTCCAAGATGCTGCTACACAGTTTGTTGGTCATGTCCTAAACAAAGTCGTGGTAGTTTTTTTTCGATTTTAGTTTTTCTATTTTATAGTTCCTAGCAGTTGCGTTACACAGGTTTTTATGAGTGAAAAGGACAAGAATTGACTCCTATGCCCAATGGATAGTTTGATGCTACCAGTCTTGATGCTTAGCAGGCAAGAATTTAGCAGATATCGCCAAAAATGTTACCTAATTTTTCTTTCAACTCAACCAGGTAGAGCTGAGACAAAAATGGCCGTGAAAAAGAGAATGAAAGGTACACATTTGATTATGCTATTTTCATTATCATACACAAAAATATTATCAAATGAATTTCAATTTATTATGCAAGTGTTTACAAGAGAAAAGATTGCACAAGTTTTGCATAAAATATTGTCTTTTATTCATAATTACAAATGTATGGTGTCCCACACAAGTCATCGGAGTAATTGATTCAATGCAATAAAATATGTAAACTATACATTTAAAAAAATATAAGAACGTATGAAAAGAAGATGGATCTATCATTGCCTGAATGACGAACCCCAAGGTTGAACTGTTGCATCTTCAGCTCCTCTCGCTTGGTTGCTCCAGAAGTTGCTCTGATGCTCTGAAAGTTATCTGCAAAGGATGAAACAAGTGGTGTTAGAGTTCGGGATACATATTCTCTTCATATATAATATCAACAAACATATAATTTACTCTCATAAGGCATTGAAATTAGTTTTGCAGTTATCACAGATATCAAGGAAAAGAAGAAGATCATCATCAATCCCCATCAAATTCTGAGTTTCATTGTTTTATCTCACATGTTGTTCACTATGTAGGTATAGGTACACTTTTCATTGCTATATTATTTTGCATTTGACATCACAGCATGTGGAGTAAAATGGGCTCCCACAAGGGTTGAGCCCAACATGTTGCCCTCTTGTTTTTGAGAGGGATAAGAGTGTAAACTCATCACACTTATCAAAATTGAGCAAGCACTCATCATTCATGACAGTGAGTTGACTAAATTCACTAATGAAAAATACTTGTTCAATAGAATCATAGAGGATAAGGACAACATCATGTATCAAGATAGATCACAACAAATGTATGATTGCAAATGACACAGATAGTCCATAGAAACAACAAAAACAACAATGTATAAGAAGCTCTATTAAGCCATTGAATATCGTCACATTGGTTGAAAATATGAAGGATGCAGAAGATTAGGCAAATCCACAACACTTAATAAATTAATTTGTAACTAATTACTTTATTAATTATTTAAGTTTGATTACCTTGTTCCAAAATCATGCAAAATCAAAAGAAGAGTGAAACTGATGTTTTAGGCCTTGATTTTTAGTCAACTGGAGTGTTTTTGGAGTCAACTTTGGTCAAACTACTTGAGAGGGAGAGTTTGGAGATATATTAGCTCAATTTGGATCATTTGTGGGCCCCCTTTTTGGAGATTTTCTTCTTTGCTCATGGTTCATCTTGGAGGAGATATTTTTAGGTGTAGTTAACTGCAAGTGCCACCTCTTGGCACTTTGAAACTCATTTTGTACTTAAAGGAAAAGACTTAGTCTTTTTCATTAGTTCTTACTTTCTTAACTTCTCTTACACATGTAAAGAGGTTGAAATTCTTGTAGCTCGGGCATATTTTTGATAGTTATGATATAGTAGCAGATTATTTTCATCTTATTTTTGGCAGAAATTCCTTCCATCCTTCAATATAATCAACTGTTACCTTCTCAATTTTAGGTGTTTTGTTATATTTTGAATGATTTTATGCAAAATTAATGTTTTTTTATCAAATTAAATTTAAATTTCTATCTCGTTCATCATTGCATATACACAAAATTAGTTAACCATCACAGGTTATAAATTGTGCCTTTATTTTATCTTTCATTCTAAGTTGTGAAAACGTTGTTTTCCTAAAAAGGACATAGATCTTGCAAGAATTTTTATGAATTACTTATGTGATTAAATTTCCCAAACTGAGTTGTGTGAATAGGTTCATTGAACGATAGTTGTGAGTCATTTCTTCATTTTAGTTACATTATCAGTGCATCACCTCCTAGATTTAATTTTCCATTTCAAATAAATTATCCTTCTTCCTTTTTTCCCACCAAAATCAATAGTTTCTAGGAGATCAAAAGGGGAACCAACCCATAATCTGGAGATTCACCTTCACTATGAGTAACCCATAGGCTCAAAGGTGTTTCAATGTTACACATGATTGTTAAGCCTCCAAGCTTAGCATCAGGGTGCAATCCTACATGCTAACAATGATGAGATAGAATTATCTAATAATAGCTCTTCTAGTTAATAGAAAAAAGAACTCCTAAGTTGAGCTTAAGTGCATGAGAATAAATAAATTAGAATGATAATTAACTAAAGATTAATTAATTATTATCCAATGCATGATTACTCTAACAAAAAAGACTTGTATTTATATGCATTTAGATGTTTCTTGCAATAATTATTTCGAAAGGCCGACAAATGAATTTATATTTGGAAATATACTAATGTCAACAATAAAATATTTAAATTTGGGCAAAAGGAGGGCAATCAAGGGCGAGGACGTTGTTGACCAAGCCTATTTTTAATTTTAAATTCCAGCTAAATAAATAATTAATTTCAACTCTCAAATTTAATTTGATTTTATGAAAATGATAATAAAACGAACAAATAATAAGCATAATTAGGTTCAAGAACTTAAGGGGGGAGCCAAACATAGTGTAAAATTATCAAAAGTGACAATTTATGATGTTACATTTATCCCTCACTTTAGTGACAGTATGAACTTACACTTATACTCACATTAAAAATAAGGAGAAGCTAAGAAGGGTTCTTTCATCAAAACATTGGAGAAGTAAGATGACACTAATTCTAGGGGATGCACTAGCCCCTAGGCTCAGGATCCTACTGAAAAAATGTAAAGAAAAAAGAACACACATATATGTAAAACATAAATCATACACTATGAAGACATGAAACAAATATATAATAAACATCATGCAAACACGATGCAAACACAAAAAAAGAAAAAAAGGTATGACATAATAGATTAGCAAGATTTGTAGATTCATACTAGGATACATACCCAAGATAACCATGAGTCGCAAGCTAGCAAAGTATAATATTTTCTAGGTGACCCATGAATAGATAAAGGCATCTTGGGCTAGTGAAGTCTGGTATTCACTAAGTGATCTTGCTAAGAAACAACACAGGTTAGTGAAGTCCAATATTCACTAGGTGAGTTTCAATAAAGGTAATAAATAAAAACACATAAGGGCTAGTGAAGTCTGATATTCGCTAGGTGAGTTATCATGTCAACCATACCAAGAATTACAAGCCAGACAATTCTAATAAGGTGCTACAAATATGACCAATATATCATAAAAGCATCACTAAGTTCATAACGTGCAAATAAAGTGTAATTTCTCACTAATATCCAACCAACTTGGTTTTAGACACAATTCAGAGGAAGGGTTCCTAATTAAACAATCCACTAAACCCTTGCAAAGACTTCATTAAATTATCAACCATGGATTTGTAATATTTTGATGATGTTGGCATTGTATATGCATTCAAAGACTCTACGAGGCCTATATCATCAAGTATAGGTGGTTTACACATGTGCAAGAAAATATTAAATGATGGAAAAGGAAAATAAAGCATAAACTGCAAAACAAGGGAATTAACTTAATCAACTACTGATGTTGTAAGTACCTTCAACTTAACATTATAACTGTTAACTACTAAACCTGGACTCTATAATTTCACTAGCACTTTTGATTCTTACTTCTAACTACTTGACTCACTCTGGAGGATAACTCAATGATGCATTACATAGCTTAAATCATGAGACTAAATATCATTCACATGCATGTAATGATGAATCTATTGAAATGAATGCAATAATGTAAACATCTAAATTTACAACAAAAATTAAGGTCGGTGAACAGTACCTTGAGTGACCCCTACTCAAGTTGTTGTACCCTCAGGAGAAACCAAATATGTGATACTTGATTCAACTAATCATAACAGTAAACTAGAACATCTTGACTATATATAATTGAACTCTACAATCTAACAAGAATCTTCATAGATTTCTCATTCACGAATGTATAATGGGAAACTAACAAAGATATTGTGTGTGAAACAAAATTATAACTATCAAAACATATCTTCCAACTAGATCTGCTCCTCAACCATTGATTCAACTATATAGGTTCGAGAGGAGGTTTATTTGCATGAGGATTGAAAACATAAATTAATTTTTTTGGAAGAATGGAGAAGATCAATATTTTGTTGTCATTGATGTCACCATGTTGTTTAAGGTATCAGATTGGTTTGGTACTCTGAACCAGTATGAAGAACAGGCTTACATCCTCTAGTGTTTTGGTCTGGTATTTTGGTCCGCATTTTCCCCCCAGTGATCATCGTTGTTCAAGGTTTTGGTAAAATGTTTATGAATATTAGAATTGTGTATGTATGTATTTTCGTATGCTCATATGATCATATGGTGAGTTGGCATTGATTTGGTGTTGCACTTTGTTATTAGTTCTACCCATGGCCGACCTAATAATCAGTTAATGGTTTAACATGTATTGTAGATATATAAGTGACCTATCTTTGGTCCCAACCAACATGATACAACGTGCCACATAGTTGAACTACTTTTGGAGAAGTTTTGTATGAAGCTGACAGTTATCTTTTTGGTAAATATGTGTTGCATCCAATTAGTTTGACCTAATTGATGCATGTGGATATATCAGATATATATACAAGATGGTTTGTAAATAAAATACAAGGTTGAAGATATATGCGAAGTGTGAAAGTAGAGAAAAGATTAGTTTATTGGCATGCAAATACTCTAAGCATCAAAGGAATTGAATTTCCAATTGTGTTGTAACTCTATCAGTTCATATTCTGGATGTTATCTATTTTGTTTCTGTAATCTTTTGTAGGTAGTGAGTCTCCCTTTTTGGACAGTGAGTCCTTGTAAGCAGTGAGCTTTTGTACTTGGTAGTGAGCCTCTTTTGTATCCGATATTGGAACAACTATATATTGTGAGATAATCCTCACCATGGTTTTTCCCTCATTGGGTTTTCCAAGTAAAATTCTAGTGTTTATGTGTTGTGTGATTTCATGATTTTTTCTTGCTCTACTCTATTATATGCTTTAAACTAATTGATAGTGTTTGTTCAATGAATTTGAGAAGATAGTGATTCACCCCCCTCTTAGTATCTTGAATATTCAACAATTGGTATCAGAGCCTTGGTTCCTTTGAGGAAGTCTAACAGCTTGAGGAAGATCCTACAAATTGAACAAATGGATAAAGAAGAGCTTTGGGTTGCTCTTGAAGATCTTGACAAGGCTGAAATTGAAAACAAATATTTGAAAGAAAAAATTGATGAAGCAATTGAATGCATCCGGAAACTGGAAGAAAAATTAAATAAATTCAAAGAAAGACATAGAGAAGTGAGTGAGCAATTGAAACAAGCAAATGAAGAGATTACCAGATTAAAGGTGAAAGTGGATGAAAAGAAGAGAATTGAGGAGTGTCTGAATATAGTGATACAAAGTAAGTTTGATGTATGCTCAAGACTTGAACAAGAAGTGATGAATCTAAAAGGAAATTTGGAGAAATCAAAACTCTATGAAGATGATTTCAAGATAAGCTCCACCAAGCTTAATGAATTGATAGCAGGACAAAGACCTTCTAAAGGCAAAGGTGGTTTAGGTAACGAAGCTGGTGAAAATATGCAGAACTCAAATCCAATAAACAATCAGAAGACTCAAGATAAAGGGAAGCAGAAAAGAAATCTAGGAAGAAGACCACCTATCAAACAACCAAATTCTCAAAGGTACACATCGTTCAATGGTGTTTGTTTTTCATGTAACAAATTTGGTCATAGGGCAACTAAATGTAGAAGTAGGATGAATCATCTTTCTGGTTCCTTCTTCGGACAATGTTATGCATGTAGGAAGATTAGACATAGAGCTAATGAATGCATAACTCGGATGATGAATTGGTTTAATGGAGGTAGAATGAATCAATATTTTTATGGCTACTGCTATACCTTTAACAAGTTTGGACATAAAGCAAATCAGTGCAAATCAAGGGTTAATGGAAGTCAAACAAACCACATAAATGTTGTCTACTACAATTGCAAATAATTGGGACATATTTCAAAAGTGTGCAGAAGTAAAAAGGGAAAGCAGTCTGCTCCAATAAAGGAAGATGAACCTGTGAAAAAGATTGACAAAGATGAGATTAAGCAAGAAATGAGAAAGATATGGAAGAAGAAATAAGAACCAGAGATAGCGGATGTGTTTGTGCCCTCATCCGATGTAGATGATTCCTCCAAGAATTAGACCTAGCATGGTCTTAGGGGGAGCCTTAACAGAAAATTGCTTGAACCCCCTAAAAATATGGCATGTCAGATAATGGCACAAAGATATGTTGTAAGGACTGGATGAACAGAGGTTATGCAAAAGAAACTAAAAGAAAAAGTGCAAGCATGTTCCTTTGCGGAGTGAATTAGGGTTTCTCAATGTAGTGGAATAAAGCTTTTTTTATTTTATCAACTTTTTGAAGCTTATTGCAATTAATGTGAATTAGAGCAAAGCGATGGTGTATAAATAAAAATTTACAGGTTATTCTTGATCACCTAAGCATTTGAATAATTCAAAGAGCGACTTGGAATAATCTTGAAGTGATTTTAAAGAAATTTGGAGCAATTCTAAGAGATCTTTGTGAACAATCAAGAACAAGTAACATAAGCTTTTCTCTCACGGCTATAGAGGAAGGTAAAAGAATATTTTTTTGTTGAATTTGAAGAAATTAAGTGCTACGATGGAATCTTTCAACAGAGGGTCAAGTGGAAATATCCCACTAAGGCCAAAAGGAGTAGAACTAGAAGAATTTGATCATCGAAAGATAAAGAAAATGGAATTAGGGTTAGAGTCAGATGATTTGCAGAATATAAAAACCCTAGGCTTGGATTTGTGGGGATAATTCCCTTGGTTTACTCATAGAGAATTCATCTTGTTTCTTTTGAGTAAATTCAAGGATGACAACATTGTGTTGGAAAAATCCTACCCTATCACGAAGGAAGCGATTAAAGCTATCGTCAGGTTATGTAGTATTGGAGACCTCCCCGAAAAGAAAACTAGAAAATACAAAGTAGTGGAGGAGCTAACAGGAATCGACAAAGACCCTCGAGCATTGTTCATAGATACTATTGTCAACCCCACCGTAAGGTATGTTGCGTATGGCATCTCCTACAAATTTATTTCAGAAATCATGACAATTCCACTTCAGCTATTGCATGTATCTGGCACAGAAAATGGTAAAGGAGAATAAGCAATTTGATCTGTGTGGATTGATTCTTGAAAATTTTACTAAAAATGTATGAATGTCATTAGTAGAGGGATACCCTTTCCATTTTAGGTCCTTACTTACATGTCAGGTATTCTACTTTCTGGACTCGCTATCGGGAAAGGAAAATGTTGAGCGGGAATCTGGGATTCTCATTGGAAAACAAATCTACAAATATCTGGAAGGTATGAAGGATAATGCAAGTGCTTGTAAAGCCTTTTTATTATCTTTGCAGAAAGATATGTGCTTTGGTATGATTGTATCTAGTTGATTTGAGGAGGGCTCATCCTTTGGAACAAAGGAATTGGAAGTTGTCATTGCTAATTCCCCTTCAAAATCTAAGAAGAGAAAATTTATCACGGAAGACATCATTGTCATTCCAGAAGAGAAGGAAAATGAAGATAAATCCTAGCCTGCATCTAAATCTTCTGATCCAGATCACATTCGGAAAATGTTAGTTAAAGGTAAGATGAAAAAAAATAGTGAAGTGTGGAATGCATCCTCGCTGGTGGACAGACTCAAGATCAATGATGCTCTAGTTGAGTATCTGCTTAGAAAAGGTATTGATGTCTCAAATGTTTATGATTCTTTGCCGGATAATTTAGTTGAAGTTGTTGAAGAAAGAATGTTGTTGGAAGGTCCAAAAGGATGTAAGTTAGAATCCATGGTTGAAAAGAGATGTGTTAAAGCTAAGCAGAGGTTATCCAAACATATTAATGAGACAAATAAATGCATCAAAGAAATGTCAGATATCTACAAGTATTGTCTCTGATGACCTGCTGCGATTGACAATTTTAGAAGTAAGACTAAAATAATTGAATCTGAAGTGAACACCATTGGAAAGAATTTTGATATCTTTGAAGACAAAGGAAGGAAACAAAGAATGAGAGTTGGTGAATTGCAAGCAGAGTTGATTACTATTCAAAGACAAAGAGAAGATGTGTCGAAAACCTTTTGGCTTGTTAAGGAGATTGTTGAGTTCTGGTTAGACCATATTTCTGGAATACTTAATGATGTAGAAGATTGTGAAAGTCAGTGCTCATATACAAATTGGTCATCTTCTTTCACATTTTTGGATTTGTTGGAAATCATGTGCACGAGAATGGATTATGTTGTATATGCTTGGAAGAAGATCTTTCCAGTTATCAAAGAAATATATAAGAAGGTGCTTCACAGGAAGAGTGTCATTTTTACTTGAATCCTGAATGTTCAAATTTTTGTTTTTTTTTTTCTATTGTGACAACAAAAGGAGGAAAGAAAAGAAAAAGTAAAAAGGAAATAAAACAAGGTGAGAAGAAAAGTTGAATTGATGATCTAATAGGGAGTTTTGAAAGTTTGAATGTTTGAAAGGTCTTGAATTTTTTTTCAAAATATTTAAATTTTTGAATGTCTAGAATTTTTTGGAGTTTTGGAATTTTGAAGGTACAATGTCACCATGTACATTCATTTACATACTCTTTTGTTTTGGTATCCCTTTGTCATTGATGTCAAATGGGGAGAGATTGTGAGAAAATTGTTGAGGAGAAATTTGGATACATCTTTTTTGGGTACATGTTACCATCAATGACAAAGGGGGAGATTGTTGGAAGAATGGAGAAGATCAATATATGTGTTTTCATTGATGTCACCATGTTGTTTAAGGTATCAGATTGGTCTGGCACTCTTTTTTTTTTCTTTTTTTTTTAAAACAAGAGGGTAAAAACTTTATTGAAAATCAGAGCAGAACCTTACAAGACATCAAAGGGCCAAACCCCGAGACCAAGCTTAGAAAACTGACAAAAATCAACCAATCCCAATACCGGTCCCATCTTCAGCAAGAATCCTCTCCAGAGCCTGGCTATAGTCATGGGGAACCTGTTCCCATCTCTCCACCTTCCAACCATCCACATTCTCTGAAGCCCACTTAGCTAAACAATCAGCTGCCCTATTCCATTCCCTTGGGATATGGACATACGACACCATCTCCATCGCAGAACTAACTTGAAGAATCTGTTGCACCACCGCAGCCAAATGCCAGCTAACATCATCAATCTTTTGTTCCTTAAGCAAGTTGATCAAAACCTGAGAGTCAGATTCACAAATCACCCTGCGCCACCCCCGAGCATAAGCCTGTTTCATAGCGTAAAGAATAGCCAAACCTTCCATATTGTTGATAGTTTGAAGACCTTCATGAATAGAAAAGAGAAAAACCACTGATCCTGAAGAATCTCTGCCAACCCCTCCAATCCCAACGGGGCCAGGATTGCCTCTAGAAGAGCCATCCACGTTAATTTTCAAAAAGTTAGCCGAAGGGGGAACCCACCTCCCCACCCTTTGGACTCTTTGCTTCACATTCCTTCCCCTTCTGACACAAGCAGAGACCGGAGATAACCCCTGAATACCCAACTGACCAATCATCTCAGCATCCTCTCTCACCAGAGGCAACATAACCTCACATTTGGCCTCCACCATCTCCTAGATCATGCCCATTATTTGAGACCAAACCTGTTGGAACCACAAGTTCTCACCTCAAAAAATCCTCCTATTCCTTTCCAACCAAACCTGCCACAACAAAAAGATGGGCCCAACATACCATATGTCTTGCAAGAAAGCAGTCAGGGAGGGGGCTCTCCCCAGGCTTCCCCTAAAATCCACCAAAGAAGAAGCATGAACACAAGGGCATTTCCAGACACCCCACCAAAAATGCCAGAGCCGTAAAGTAAAGGAACAATAGAAGAACAAATGCTCAGAGTCCTCCTCAGCATCCCCACAATGAACACATCTAGACGGACCCAAAAAACCTCTCTTCCAAATATTTTCCCAAGTCAAGCACCTGTTCCAAGCCAGAACCCAAATAAAGCAGTTACACTTCAGCCAAGAGATTTTATTCCAAACTTTCTTCCACCACTGAACCTCCCCCCCTTCCAACCGCTGAGAAAGCAACACCTGATAACCAAAAGCCATAGAGTAATCCCCTTTTGGGTTAGGAGACTAGGAGAGCACATCCTTATCAACAAGGGAACTACAACTTCGGCGGGAGAGAATGTTATGAAGCTCAGCACACTCCTCAACCATATCATTAATCGGCCATTCATCTGGAGTCTTCCATTCTGCCACCACCAGCTGCCCCTGATGAGAGAGGGATTTGAAGTCACTCACCTTGGTCCATCCCCTTTCACAAAATATCTGGCTCAAGGTCAACAAATGTGGATACTGAAGGACAATGGGGGAGTAGCCATCCCAAGAGTCATGCCAGAAATGCGCCTCAATCCCACTTTTACAAACCCAGAATAAGCCTTCTTTGACGAGTGTAGCCCCTTTCCTAAGAGTATTCCAAATCGCCAATCCCTTCCTCTTCAAAGAGTATCGGGGGATATCACACTAGCAGGATACCACAAAGTATTTCTGAGTCAGAATCCTGGCCCACACATGATCCTGCTCCACACACCACCGCCAATACAGTTTAGCAACCAGAGTCGTACCAGACAAAAGCGACTGCCTGACCCCCAAGCCACCAAACTGCACGGGGCTACACACAATATCCCATCTGACAAGGCTCCATTTAGAAGACAATAAGCTGCCAGCCCATAAAAATTGTCTTGCCAAGGAGTCCAATTCCCTAACAAAGCTCATAGGTGCCACCAGAACCATACACCGATAGACAGGGAGGGCCTGAACCACAGACTTAATCAGCTGCAAACGGCCAGCAAAGGACAACTAGTGATGGGTCCAATGAGTGACTTTAACCTAAAATTTATCCAAGATAGCCTGCTAGGAATCATGAGACTGTCTACCAATTGAAATGGGAATCCCCAAGTAGGTCAGTGGAAGAGTCCCAATCTGAAATCATAAAATGTGAGCAATCCTCCTTTGAATGGATCCCTGAGTATTGAAGAAGAGGATAGACGATTTTCCCTCATTAATTAATTAGCCAGAAGCAACAAGGTACACATCTAGCACCTTGCACACGCTCGTAGCCTCCCTAATGGTGGTCGAACCCATCAAAGCAGTGTCATCCACAAACTGTAAATGAGATTGCGGGGGTAATCCACCTCCCCATCGCCATCCTTGAATGAGACCTGTCTCAACATTCCTTTTTATCAATTGACCCAAACCTTCAGCTAAAAGGAGAAACAAGTAAGGGGAAAGGGGGTCACCCTGTCGTAAACCCCGAGAGACACCAAAAAGCTCATAATGCTCCCCATTAATTAAAACAGAAAAGGAAATTGAAGTCACACAGCTCATAACCCAATGAATCCACTCCTCCTCAAAGCCAAAAGCAACCAGAACCTTTCGGAGGAAAGACCATCGAACCCTGTCGTAAGCCTTAGCCATATCCAGCTTAATGAACATAGCCTTCTCTTTGGAGTTAGCCATAGAATGAATGGTTTCCATAGCAATAACAATGCCATCTAAAATTTGACGACCCGCCACGAAACCACTCTGTTCTTTAGATATCAACATCGGAAGCCACTTCTTCAACCTATCAGGAATCAACTTAGAGATAATTTTATATATAACGTTACAAAGAGAATGGGACGAAAGAGGCTTATCCTATCCATGTCGTCATATTTTGGAATAAGGGCAAGAAAGGTAGAATTTAACGCCCATAACATCTGCTTATTCTTCTAAGACTCCTGAACAACAGCTAGCAAATCCAACTTGATAATCTCCCAAAATTCTTGAAAGAACTCAATCGGGAAGCCATTCGGGCCCGGAGCTTTCCCCTTTTTCATCTAGAAAATAGTCCTTTCCAACTCCTCCACCGAAATCTCCCTCATCAAATGCTCCTTCATCTCCTCAGGGACTGAAGAAGGAATACAAGAAAGAACCTGGGCTTCCTTCTGTGTGCTTCCTCCTTGAATAAGGAAGAGAAATATTGCACAGCTTCATTAGTGATATCCTAAGTAGAAGAAATATTCTCTCCTCTGTCATTAATCAAAGTAGAGATAGAATTTCCATGACGCCTAGCCTTCACCAAATTAAAGAAAAAGGCAGTGTTCTTATCCCCCACTTGAATCAAATCTATCTAAGCTTTTTGTTTCCAGAAGACTTCTTCCCTCAGCTCCCACTCTTCTAGAGCTTTCAAGGCTCTAGCCTCTTCCTGCAATGAATTCTCAGACACCCCATTCTCCTGGATCAGCCTAGTAATTCCATCCAGCTCCACTTGAGCAGCCTTCTTCTCGAAGAAAATGTTACCAAAGCAATGATGATTCCAACATTTGAGCTGATACTTGACATATTGAAGAATCTTAGCAAAAGTATACATTGCAGTACCATAGGCAGGTCTACCATACCTCCACCATTCAGCAACATAGCCATGGAGGTCAGGGTCGCGTAGCCACATTAACTGAAACTTGAAGGAAGGAGTCTGAGGCACCCTAGCAGAAGAAACCACGAGCTAAATAGGCCAATGATCCGAACCCCGCCAATCTAAAATTTCAGAGCTAGAAGACCACATGCCCCCAACCCAGCAGCAGGACACCAAGAATCAATCCAAGCGTTCAGCAATACAGTTGTCTCCCACCTTTCTATTGTTCCAGGTAAATAGACCATTGCTAGGCTTGATGTCTACAAGATTAAGAGCCGATATATTATCCTGGAACAACAACACAGAAGGCTCCAGTCTTGGAATACCCCCTCATTTCTTAGCTAACTCAGTAATAGCATTAAAGTCTCCCGCTATAATCCAAGGTTGGTAAGGAGCCAGGCTCTGGACCAGACGAATATTGGACCATAAATTTTGTTTACCTTGAAACTCAATTAGTGCATAGACATTAGAGAGTAAAATAGACTCCCCCTTTTCAGACCACACTGCCACCATGGAGAGAGAGGATTTAAAGGAGAGCCACCACAAAGGCCTAATCTTTCGAGGGTTCCAAAAGCAAGCCATGCCCCCTGAGGATCCCTGGGCCCCAATACACTGGCATTCACTATTCCTCCACAACTTAGGCAATAAACCCAACATACCATCAACAGACAACTTAGTCTCCTGCAGAAAGAGAACATCAGGAGAATGAAGTCTAATCAACTCACGAACAGCTTTTTGTCGAGGGCCACTGTTCAGGCCCCTTACATTCCATGAAATAACAATCATTTCAAAGGAGTCAAAAAATGAGAATCCAGGGTCTTTACTGCCCCTGACTCCACCAAAGTCTCCCCTGTCATTTTAATCTTCTCCAAATCTTTCTTCCGACCAAATTTAGAGGCTTTTTCCAGCCCCCCCTTCTTGTTGTCTTTTTGCAAAATGCCCAAGCGAGGAGAGGCCTTGGTGCCCTTGACCCCATTTAAGCCTACCCTCCGAGTAGGATAAGCAGGATCCCCAACCTCCTTCACGCACTCACCATTTGGAGCCGCCAACACCTGAGCCCCCTCCTACAAATCAGTGTCCATATTCAAGGAAGAATCAACCTGAGGAACAAAAGGGGTACCAGAAATGTGATCCTCCACACTAGAACCCATCACTCCCTGATCCACATTCACTAACCCTGCATTAACCTCTTGCTGACCAAGATCATCCAAGATTTCAAACCTATTAAAAGTATCCTCATCCTATCTTCGTTCAAAGTCCTCTTTTGACCTCTATTCCGGTTGCGAGCCTTAACAGGGACAAAACCCTCAGACCCAACCACCTCATCAGAAGCATGATTCTTCCCCTTATCATTAACAAGATGATTGCGAAGAGGCGGTGGAGGGTGAGGCTCTGCAGGCCTAGCCCTTGGACATCTACGCATCAAGTGACCATATTCATGACAGAGGCGACAACGGAATGGAAGGGTCTCATAATCCAGTTGCTGCACCCAAGAATGAGGACCCGCACACATATCAAGACCATCTGGAAAAGGCTTACTCAAATCAATTTCTACACATATTCGAGCAAAAGTCATAACTTTCTTACCCAAGGTTTGTGCCGAAGGCCCCACTGGTTTCCCGAGCTTCGAGGCAAGCAGGTGCAAAACATCCTCACGACAACATTCAACTGGGAACCTAGGCAGTCGAACCCACACCAGAACACGATTCGGGAGCTCCTCAGAAGGATTCAATCCGGCATGCCAAGGCTTGATGAACAACCCCACTTGATTATGAAAGTAGGGCCCTCCCTCAAAGACCCTATTGCGATCAGCTAAATAGTTAAATTTAACCATGAAGTAGTTATTCACAAGCAACGTAACATCCATTTCAGCTTCTGGCTCCCAAGTCCTTCGGGCCCAAGATTCCAAGAATTGTAAAGAAACTCTCATTCCCAGAAATTTACAATACAACGAATGTCATGAATAATACTCTATATCCTCAGCAATCATTTCAATCGGAATCACCAATTCGGGTCTCTCCTTGCAGCATTCCAGGCATCCGTTAATCTTCGAAATGTGCAAAGCCCCTATCAAGTTATTCCCCACAAACCCCATATCCGGGGAAAAAAGATTATTATCAAAAAATTTTACTTGGGTCGACGATCTCAATCCAATTGCAACACGGAAATCCATATCGGGGGAAGCCCGAGATGTCTCTCCACAAGGCATAGCCGCCACATTTCCCAAAACGGGCATGCACAGGGAACACAGGTTTACCCCACCGTCAGACCACACCCTCACCAAAATGGACACCAAGGCCCACGAAGGTAGAGGAGAGCACTCTCCACCACCCCACAGCACACAACCGCGGACCCAAACCACTGTCTCTGCCCACCGAGACGTGCACAGAGGTTAGAGGGAGGACGCCAAACACCCCCGCGCACAGTAGAAAGAAGACCTAACCAAGCCAGGCCGCAACAACCAGTTGCAAGAACAGTAAAAAGGAACCCCCCCTGCAATGCAGAACAACACCCCACCCAGCCAACGCATAACACAAGAAAAAAAATGTTTCACAGGCTAGGGCTCGGATGCCCTAGCTCAGTACCGAGCAAATGCAGGCAGAGCCATCTCTTCTCCTTTGGTCTGGTTCTCTGAACCGGTATGAAGAACGGACTTACATCCTCCAGTGTTTTGGTTTGGTATTTTGGTCCACATTTCTCCTCTGGTGATCATCGTTGTTCAAGGTTTTGGGAAAAGGTTTATGAATATTGGAAGTGTGTATGTATGTATTTCCGTATGCTCATATGATCGTATGGCAAGTTAGCATTGGTTTGGCATTGCACTTTGTTATTAGGTCTACCCATGGCCGACCTAATAATCAGTTAATGGTTTAACATGTATTGCAGATATATAAGTGACCTATCTTTGGTCCTAGCCGACATGATACAATGTACCACACGGTTGAACTACTTTTGGAGAAGTTTTGTATGAAGATGACAGTTATCTTTTTGGTAAATATGTATTGCATCCAATTAGGCCGACCTAATTGATGCATGTGGATATATTAGATATATATACATGATGGTGTATAAATGAAATACAAGGTTGAAGATATATGTGAAGTGTGCAAGTAGAATGTGAATGTGAATGTGAAGAAGAGTGAAGATTAGTCTGTTGGCATGTGAATACTCTGAGCATGAAAGGAACCAAATTTTTACTTGTGGTGTAAATCTATCAATTCATATTCTGGTTGCTAGCCATTTTGTTTATGTAATCTTTTGTAGGCAATGAGCCTCCCTATTTGGATAGTGAGTCCTTGTAAGTAGTGAGCTTTTATACTTAGCAGTGAGCCTCTTTTGTATCCTATATTAGAATAATTATATATTGTGAGTTGATCCTCACCATGGTTTTCCCCTCATTGGGTTTTCCACATAAAATTCTTGTGTTTATGTGTTGTGTGATTTCATGATTCATTCTTGCTCTACTCTGTTATATGCTTTAAACTAATTGATAGTGTTTTTTCAATGAATTTGAGAAGATAATGATTCACCCCCCCTCTCAGTATCTTGAATATTCAACAAAATGAAGATGTCCACTCTCCTTTAAAATAGAGATACAAAGTCTTTGCAACTGAAACTATAATTGAAAAAGATAGAAGAAGACAAATAGGTTTGCAACTTTTCTTTAACGACATGATAGAGACATGCTCTATGCAAATAGTCACATCAGTTCCTTGATTACAACAAAATTTTGCTTTCCTCCATCATCTTATTCAATGCTATGATGACTCACAATTGACCACTCCATTGATTTCTTCCATCATTTCTATAACTATCATGTTTCCAACATCCTTGGAATATCCCTTGCAATCAACTTGGAATCCTTTGGTTGTGAGTTGAGTTCTATAGTTGCTACGAGTTGCGCAATTCCTCTAGCTGCAAGGAGTTAGTTTCATGTAAATCATGCATACCATTAACAATCATGAATTAAATATAGATTCACACTGAATTTCGTACACATTCACACATTCATCCATGCAAACATCATCATATCATAATAATCTTTCACTTATCAAAGTCTAGTTTGGATGGCATACAAGATATAAAAGCTATATAAGTTTAGGAATGTGTATGAAATAAGTAGCTTAAAGTGTTTAAAAGATATGAACTAAACAAGAGAAAACTAGCTATTAAGCAGGCTCATCATTCCCCCAACTAAGCAATTGCTTGTCCTTAAGAAAAATTTAGGATCAGAGGTTATATTGAAGATTTCTTTCCCTAAAATTTGTCACCACATCAATTCCCTTAACCCATCTCAAATAGTAGCCTTTTCAACATGAAATCTTTGCCAGCCTCATATCCTCTACTATTTGTATTTCATCTCGGCTCCTCCCTATCCAATGTGGCACTGGGTAGAGAATAAGAGGTGGTTGAAATGTCAGTAGAAACCATTTAATTCCATTATCCCTAGAAATTTCTATATACTTGTGAGTCCTTTTAATAATGGGTATAAAATTGTAAAGGGGGTGAGGTTCATTTTTCATTAATTCAAGGGTTAATTCCTCACATATCTTCTGCATAAATTGGAAGGTGTGATCAATGTGTCATATAAATAGTTGCTTCATCTTGATGTAGTCACCTTCCCTAACACTAATTATATTTCTTCCTAACACTAATTATATTTCTTCCTATACCTTTATAGTTCAAGAGCTCTAACCACTCATAAACTACATTAGGATCTTTGGATTCTTTCCTTAGCTATAAAGCAACAAATTTCTCATTTCCAGTATATTCCTACAAGATCTCACCCCTTTGTTGTTCATTCTTGACATAAGTGGCTAGTGCTTTAATCTTTAAGTCCCCCAAAAACATTAGAGGATTCCATTTTGTTTGATATGAGAGCACAAGATTATGCAAGTAAAACTCACATAATTGGTCTTTTATATTTGGTGTAGAGTCAAAGCAAGTTTCTAAAAACAATTTTTTTTTATTCATTGACATTGGAAAATCACTAATTAGCTAGCTAAACTGAAAACACAAATACTTCTACAAAAACAATACATAAACTCTTGCAAGAAGTCTACACTTCAAAATTTGTGTGACCTTGTATGCCACTACTTCAATATTTACTTTCAACCTTTTTATTTTTGCCTCTTTCTATTCAAGTGTCTTGGTGTGTTTGAACATCAACTCATCTTTTTCTTTTCCCACTCCTTCTTCTCAAATAACTCTTGGATTCTTTTCCACAATTCCACACCTAAGGTCACTATAGATGGTCCATAAGGAACACAAAGTGGAGGAATTGGACCCTGGGGTACTATTTCCTTATTTCTTGCTTCTATGATAGCAATATGTGTCAATTCATCCAACCTAGACCCATGCTTGAAAATTTATAAAGATTTTCCTCCAAATCTTGTCCCTCTCACTTTCTCTTTGCTAGTGTATTTCAACAAACCTTCCAATTGTTGTATCCTCTCCATAGCCTCCTGTAATTCATTGCCAATATCCTTTTCTCAACAAAAACTTCATCTCTCTCAAAAAACTGGTCATTCCTCTCACTTGTATGCTCATTACCCTCTGAATTAGGGCTCTTTGGGATTATTTTTCTTGTTATCCTTGCAACAAAAGGATCCTCTAAATCAGATTTAAAGGTGCTTGTAAAGTGCCATGATTGTACAATAGGTGAATTGCATTACCATGGGAATTCCCTTTCAATTATGACTTTGTCTCAACCATAACAACATCTTCCTCTTTCTTCTTTTTAACTTCCCCTCTCATAACACATTTCCTCTTCAGGCTATGTGATTGCCTTCTAGGCTGTGTGGATTTCTTCTACCCTTTTGCAGGTGTAGAAGAAGATTCACCTTTCCTTTTCTTAGCTCTTGATGTTGTGCTAGAGATAGGGGTTTCTTGTGTACTTTCTATTTTGGGTTGTTCAGAGGTTGCAGGTTGAGTTTCTTATAGGCTTTGCTCCTCTGGCTCTCCTATGCTACAGGTAGGTGACATAACAAGGAAGCTAGAGGGCATTTCCCTTTCTAATACAATAGGTTCCTCTACTATTTCCAGGAGAACAGGTTCTTCAAGGATGGTGTTGATATGGTTACAATTTAGGAAACTCTCCCAAGAAACATGTGGGAATTTAATTCTCAATATTTTTTATCACAAATGTGATTAAGCATAAATGTGACAATGGTATGTTACTCCCCTTCCTTTTATACTAACTCATTCATTTTAAAAAATTGTAAATAAAATTTGGAACATTCACATGCCTATCATGGTGACAATGGCTTAAAAGTTTGAAATGGATTATATACAACAATGGTTTCCTACCATCACAAGTTAAGTATTTGATTATGTAAGAAGCTAGATTGAAGCCCATATCTTGGGTAAGGATAATCTTTTCATACCTTGAGAAGATGAGTCTAGGTTTTCTTCATGTTCTTTGAATTTGTTCCTGATAGTAATGGCAGTTGCCCTCATTTGAAACTCTTCTCCTTCCTGTGGTAGTCTTGATACCTCAGCAATGGTAGCTTCTGAAGCATCCACCTCAAACCTCTTACAGTTCCTTCATCATTTTGTAGTGTGGCAACAAATTTTTGTGTCATGACTTCATTAAAATTTGTGAGTTTCAAGAAGTACTCTACCCAACTAACTTGTCTAAAAATGGGTAATATCAACCTTTCTTCAACAATTGGGTGTGTGTTGTTGGTTTCCTCCAAATAATGTCACCACCTATGATACTACTAACATTCTCTAATTCCCTTAATTATGCTCTGTTCTAGTTCAATTTCTGCCAGTAACACCAACTACACTGCTTCCACTATGTTATATCTTCTTAATTCAATTGCTTCTAATCCATCTTTT
The DNA here is from genome assembly GCA_007115665.2 of Sequoiadendron giganteum. Lineage (NCBI taxonomy): Eukaryota > Viridiplantae > Streptophyta > Pinopsida > Cupressales > Cupressaceae > Sequoiadendron > Sequoiadendron giganteum. Next base: position 427,247,601 of record CM021104.1, read on the forward strand.
CCCCTTCGAGCTTGTATTTGTGAAAAATAGAGGACAATAGAATGGAAAAAAGGTTGCAAAGAGTTTTTGGTTTTTGAAAATCAAGAAAATGAAGATTACCCTCCCCCCAACTAAAGATATTAAGTGTCCTCACTTAATTATATAAGGTCATGGCGGAGGGTTAAATTATAGGAAGTGTAAAATCAAATGAGATATGAAGCATGCACGAAATAATGTTAATATATGTAGAAAATAAATTATTATATATACTAATTATGAGAAGTTAATGCGTGCACTATAGAATTCTTCTGAAATGAAATTTAACTCATGAGAAGTTGTTAATTACTGCCCGTAGCGAGATTTAATGTGACCGTTTGTAATTGTAATTTGAATTGAGAGACATGAATGCATGGTGCATGGTAAATTATGGTCTAGAAAGGTTGTGGGATATACAATATATGGTATGTGAAATGAAACGTATGACATGTGGTAAGTGAAAAAGGTTATGGAAATACTAAGTGTGAGGATGTGTATATATTGCATGTGCAAAATTTTAGAGGTGGAAAGTAGGTATATACAATTAACTTGATGAGGATTTTTGAAATGACTGTTAAAAAATTTATATGGGTGCATCTAATAACAAGTCCCTTATAAATATTGTCACCTTTAGGCGTGTTGATATAGGTCTCTACAGCTTCACTGATTGTTACAAAAAATGGTTTTTGTTGCTCGTCACCTTGTGCAGTGTGTTCTTGTGAATTGGGGTAGAAATTATGCCTATGTAACATCAGTAGGTGAGCTATGTAGCTCCTCTACTAAGTCTTATGTAAAACTTGTACTTTCTGTAGTTGAATTATCAAGTGAAGGCTAAATTTTTTGAATTAATGAAATAATGAAATTATCCTTTTGCAATGGTTTCTTATACAAATTTAGTTTGTGTCCATTAACTAGTAAGGAGAACCTAACTTCATCAATTGTATGTAGTTGTACTGATCCATTGGGAAACACTTGTTTGATTTCATACAGACCAAGCCATCTTGTTTGTAACTTTCCCTTGTAGTCCTAATAACTTGAGTCATAAAGTAGAGCCCAATCACCTACACTGAATTCCTTGGTTTTGATAAATTGATCATGCCAACAAATTCTTTGCTTTTGAACAACTTCAATGTGGTGTATGGCTTCCATTATGATTTCATCAAGTGCATCGAGGTTGTGTAACCTCTCCTACTATGTTTTTGACAACTCTATTCCCAATTGAAAAATTGTTCTCAATGTTTTGTACTCAAATTCAATAGGAAGTATTGCTTTCTTTCCATACACTAATTCATATGGTGTAAATCATGCTGTGGTTTTTGAAGTTGTCATATAGGACGAAACTACCTCATGCAACTTGGCTACCCATTCTTTTTTATGAATTTATTTTATCTTTATTAAACTATTTTCAATCTCCTTGTTTGTGACTTCCACCTATCCCTTAGGTTGAGGGTGGTAAGGTGAATACTTCCCATGTTTGATCTCATACTCTTGAACCAATTTTGTGATCAACTTTGATGTAAACTGGGGTCCTTGGTCTATGACAATTTCCCTTGGAACTTTATATCTTGTAAATATGTCTTCATAGATAAACTTTTCCATAGTACCATCCCTATCAAATTGTAAAGCCTTAACCTCCACCCACTTGGTAAGATAATCTATGCATACCAGTGTGCACTCCTTATTGTTGGATGATGGTGACATTAGGCCAATAAAATCTAATCCCCATTTATCAAATGGTGTTATTGCTAACTGTGGTAGCAATGGTATTTCATCTAATTTTGTTGGTCTTCCCATTCTCTGACACCTATCACAGTCCCTTATGTACTTTATTGCATCCTTATGAAGAGTTGGCCAATAATAGCCAGTGGTGATAATCTTAAGAGTTGTCCTCTTTACAACAAAGTGTCTGCCACAAGGTTCATCATGGCATGCTCTAAAATGTCATATACTCCAACTATCTAGAAGTAGGAAAAACTCTTGTGAACCAATTATCTCTTTTCTCTTGGAGAGAAATGAGGTGGTGTCTATCCTACTACTAAATAGTTGGCAATGTCTACAAACCAAGGCATATGTAGAGATAGAGAAAATAAATGCCCATCTAGGAATGAATCATCAACAACATCTCCTTTTGATTTGGTTAGAAATCTGGATAGAAAATATGCTACTATATTTGCTTTACCTGGCTTGTCCACAATGATAATGTCAAATTCTTGAAGCAACAGTAACCACCTTACAAGCTTGCCACCAACCATTGGTTTGTTCATTAGATAGTAGATTGTTGTATGGTTAGTGTGTATGAACACTAGATATCCTATGATATAATACCTGAATTTGTTTATTGCATATACCATTACCAACATCTCCTTCTCTGTCATTGTATAATTGAGTTATGTCCCTTGTAGATTTTTGTTGATGTAATATATGGCATACTCCTTGTTACCTTCCTTCTACCCAAGTACATATGCTATAACAAAATCAAAATTATTTGAATGGATATGGAAAAGTAAGGTCCAATTTGGTCCTCTTAAAATAGGGGTTTTAGTTAATGTTGTCTTGAGTACTTCAAAAGAGTGTTGACAAACAACTGTCCATTAAAATTCTACATCTCTGGATAGTAAAACAAATAGTGGAGTTGTAAGTTTGCTGAAGTCTTGAATGAATCTCTTATAATACCTAGCATGTCCTAGGAAACTTCTAACATATTTTTGTCTTTGAGGCACATGGAGTGTTGAGATCACTTCAATTTTGTTGGGGCCCAATTGAATTCCATAATTTGACACAAAATATCCCAATGCAATCCCTTCTATCATCATCATGAAATAGTTTTCATGACTCAGGGATAAGTTGTGTTCATGACACCTTTTTAGCACCTTCTCTAGGTTACAAAGTGCTTCATCATATATATCCCCATATGTTGTGAAATCATCCATGTAAACCTTCATGGAATCATGGGAAAATTTTGAGAATATACTTATTACTGCCCTCTGGAAGTGGTTGGTGCATTACATAGGCCAAATGGCATGAAAAAATAAGCATATATTCCCCAAGGGAATGTAAATGTTGTCTTGTCCTGGTTTTCTGGGGCAATCTTAATTTGGTTGTAGCCACTAAATCCATCCAAAAAGGAGAAATACTTTTTACCTGCTAATGAATCAAGCACTTGGTCAACGAAAGGGAGTGGAAAGTGGTCCTTCCTAGTTGCAACATTTAATTTTTGGTAATCCATACATAATCTCCACTTTCCTCCTTTCTTTGGAATAATTACTAGAGCTAACACCCATTAACTATCAAAGATAAGATATATAAAGCCTACATCAAGTAATTTTTGCAATTTTGTTTTAGCTATCTCTAACTATGGGGTTCATTCTCCTTTTTGGTTGTCTTATGGGTTTAAAATTGTCATTGATGTAAATATTATACATACACAATTTTGGGTCTATCCCCTTCATGTCATGATAATCCCATGCAAAGGTTGTTGTGTGTGCTTGTAGCACATTCATTAATGAGGTTTGTTATAAATTAGTCAATTGACTATTAACATTCAATGTTTTACCCAACACGATCTCTAAAGTCTTGGATGTTTTTTGCATCGATGAGATGTCAAGTCTTGTTATGTTTGGAATACATTGGTGAGGTGACAAATTGTGAAATATTTGGTAAATTGACTCAGATGAACTGGCAAGGATAATATTTTGTAGAGAATCCTATAAACATGTCAAGTAGTCCTGATGTTGTGGGTCCCTACCATAGTCATCTTGCATGATGTTTACTATTAAGTCATCCTCATCTTGGTATTCTAACAAGGGATTACATTCAATAGTCATCAATTTTTGCAAGGAGTATTGATCCTCCTCATCTACGGTAGGCTAAATGTTTTGTTCTAGGTCTACATGTGGCTAGGCTAGTGGATAAAGTACTAATTTCTTAGTCACATTTCCATTAGAGACAATCATATTCCCATACCTACAACCTATAAAGGCATCTGCTATTTCCAACCAAGGGCTCCCTAAAATGAGTGGGTATCTTGCAAGATTAGCCTTTAGCTGCAACACCATGAAATCTATAGGGTACTCCATGATTCCAGTGTTATTACCAAGTCTTCAATTATAAACTCAAATTTAACTATGGACCTATCTTCTAACTTTAGAATAGTAGGTGTAGGTTTGAGTTCTACCAATTGTAACAACTTCACGGTCTTTTTGTTCATTACATAGATAGTTTCCCCTAAGTCAATTAAGGTGTTCTTAATGAGAGTGCCATTTGTCTTTACATCCACTAAAAGACTCCCAGGGTTTGCATACTTAGGAACAATTATGTTTCCCAACATAATGTTTGCAAGTTGTCCCAAGACTTATATAGTCTAAGGGATTTTCCTCTTCCTACCTGGATTTTTAAAGAAAAGTTCTCTCACTATTTTGGTATAGATAGGAACCTCTTTAATGGCTTAGATAAGGGGTATTTTGATACAAACATCTTTAAGTCTCCCTATCAGGTCAATTTTAGCTTGTGTTTGATGTCTTTGAACTGCTAATATTTTAGGGAATGGGGGCTCTGGACTTGGATTGGTTTGGTTAACCTAATTTGACTCAAACTCCTTTGGTTGATTATCTAAGGTCTTTGTTGGGGGTTATTCACCAATCAATTTAGTGATTTGAGGGGATGAAGGTCTAGCTAAAGTTTTCCTTGATATAAGGTGGACATTTTGTATGATAAAATGTGTCAATTAAATTGAAATTAAACCAATACACCAATGAAACATTAGATTGAAGAAAACTAAATTAAATAAAGCAAATGCAAACTCTTAACAACAGCTTCTTCAAATTCGTTCCATTGTCCTCTATCTCCAAGGATTCACTTCAATATGTTTGCTCTCAGTTGTGCAAACACAGCTTATAGAATGGCACTTGAGAGAATGAGATTATTAAAAATGCATATGCATCTACAAGATTGAACTTATTGAATTAAAATGCTTATGAAATGCTTAAGATGCGACTATAATAACTACACATGAAAGTATGAGATTCGAGGTCCTTTTTAGCTCATGAAAGAGCTGTATTTATAGATTTTTGAAGGTAGGAATTTGATTGGCCAAGATCGACGGTCGAATTCAAATCTATTAGAATGAACAGTGAGAGATCAAGAATTTGAAAAGAAGATGGAATTCTGAGAGACTGATGGAGAATGAAGAGACAAATTGAAAGGTGTCTCTCATAATTAAATAGATAAATATTTAATTATGTGTGAAAGAAATTGAAAAGACATCTAATTAAATATTGCAAATATTTAATTATGTGAGAAGAAAAAAACCTTTTTAATTAAATATTAAGAATATTTAATTTTGTGAGAGGAGTGAGAAATTTGGAAATGTTTTAATTAAATATCAAAAATATTTAATTAAATGTGGAGAGAAGAATATCATTTAAATTAATAATTTAAATTTGTGATAATTAATATAAATAGATTGTAAAATCTATTTAATTAATTAAGAAGAAGATAGCATTAATTAAATAAACTTTATTTATTTAATTAAATTAGCAGAAATGGAAAATGAACAATATAAATAAATAATTAAATTTATTTATATGTAGATGACTTAAGAACATTAATTAAATAATTCATATTTAATTAATTAACAGGTTCGATCAACTGTGACCATTTTTAGATGTGTACATTTTGCCCCTCTTTGAAGTGATGTGTTTTACGCATTGCTTCAAAGAATTTGCCTCTGACTTTGAAAAATTTACTGATGATGCTATATGCCCCCTCGGGTGATGAATCAGATAAAGATGATTTTTGGAAATTTTTACTAATTTTTTATCTGATTCATCACCTCTACCCCATAACTAGGGTATTGAACAAATTCATTAGTGTAACCCTGTTGAACACACTTGTTATTGGGGTTAGGTGCAGGTTGTGTTGTGTTGGTAGTTGAGGTACTCTAGGTGGATGTGGTATTAGATTTGTTGGGTTTGTCATAATGACTTGTTGTTGTGGTTGTAGAGGCTATTATGGCTACTGATAATTCATATTTTAATTTTTCCATCAAGCTGTCCTATTTACCATTAGGGTTTCCATTGGTTTTATTGGGGTGGACATTGGGAATTATAGTTAGATCCTTGGTAATTTTGTGATGGCCACATATTTTGCTTTTGTTGGTTTTGATTGGTTTGAGGAATTTTCCATTTCTGATTTTACATATTGGCCCAAGATTGATGATTCCAATTAGGAAGATTTAAATTGTTACCAAGAAATGACATGTTATAATTCAAAGGATCTCGGGGCATACCTTGTCTTAGCTACCAAGGTTTCCTTTGAGCTATGTAGAATACTTGTCCATCTCCTCCTTCCAATGTATGAAATTTTGATGCCCTTCAGAGATACTTGCCACCTTCTTGATTGCAATTAGTCCTTCCTTGTCTAAAATGTGGGCAATATTTTGTAAGAGCTTCTTCTACCTCCTCTTGCTTCTTTTTTATATAGAGGGTATCTAGCTATGTAGCCATATGGTTGATAATATCCCCCTTCGCGTTTGACAAAATATTACTCAATTCAACTCTAGAGACTCCATTGGATGGTTTGATGATGGAAGATGCCATGTCTCCTCTAATGTTCTTTGTGAAAGACCTTGAATATTTTTTGTGTGCCTTGCAAATCTCTTCAAATGGTTCTTGAGAGATATCTCCTACCCCAATGAGATTAAGTGCATCTATACAATCCTCATTAATCCCCCTTAAGAATGTCAACTTTAAAGACCCATCAGAGAGTCTATTCTAGTGGGATTTCTTAAGGAAAAATTGAAATATTTTCATGTAGTCTTCTAGAGATTCATCCTCCTTTTGTGACATCCTAAATATGTCATCCCTCTTTTTGTCTATTCCTCTACAATAGTCCTGATACTTCTCCAGGAACTTTGTATTCATGGTATTCCAATTTGGAAAATCTCTTCTCAAACTCATAAACCATCTTAGAGCAACATCCTTCAAGGTTGTTGGAAATAGTTTGAGCCTATGTGCATTTGTAGTATAAACATAACTTTTGCACAACATATCAAAATCAAAAAGGAAACTCAAAGGTAATGTTGAATGAGGAATGTTCTTCAGTGTAGTTTCTCTCTCCTAGTTGGCAATGGGAAACTCAAAGGTTACATGTTATGGTGGGTCGTCCACTGCAGCATCATCCATGGTGATGATATGTGTATGGGAAGTCTCCTTTGTATCTGATGTGGATATTAGTGTCAGGGATGATTATTCTTTAGGAATACCCTTGCTTTGTTCAATATGATCACTAGTATCCTCTAAAGCTTCGTGTGTTGAGGGGAGAAATCTTCCTAGAGCATCTCACTGCCTCTACATACAATAGTTGTTACTCTTTGGATCAACAACTCTTGCATATTGTTAGTAAAGTGTTTTTGTATTGATAACTAAATTTTAATTACCTTAATGTTGAAGATACAATTCTAACTATGAAAGCTTGAAATAACATAGGAGAATCCTAAATGTAGCACCATCCTTGGCAATGGGGCCAAAAATATAAGGCCTCACTAATGTCTAGTCAAATCGGTGTTAGAAACATAATTTAGCGGAACGATTCCTAACTGAACATTCCACTAAATCCTTGCAAAGACTCCATTAAATTATCAACCAAGGCTTTGTAAGATTTTGATGAAGCTAGCATTGCATGTACATTTATAGACTCTACACAACTATATCATCAAGAATAGGTGGTTTACACATGTGCAGGAAAACAATAAAGGCTGGAAAAGGAAAATAAAGCATAAACTACAAAATAGGGGAAATAACTTTATCTGCTATTGATGCTATGAGAACCTTTGGCTTAACAATGTAACTGTTAATTGCTAAACCTAGTGTAAATCAAGGTAAAATTATCAAGCTTAGGCAATAATTCATTTAAATCAAACCCTAATAAGCAATGAAGTACAAATAAGCATAAAGACACAAACACAAAGCAATATCACCATAGAGTCTTCATTCCACCTTTGATTCACCTCCATTACCCTTCTCCATCTTGCTTGATATGAATAATTTCCCTCATATTTGAGTGTGCAATAATAAGCCTATGACAATGACTAGCAAAATATTGAATATTGTTGTCTCACACTAACAACATACTTGCATATGAACTAGATGTATGAAAATGAAAAGGATAGGGTCTTTTGTAGAAAAGACAATTTTGAATGTAGGGTTGAGATTTAATGTAAATAAGATATATTAATCAATGGTCAAGAATGAAAGTTGTAGTGTGAAAAAGGGTTAAGGCAAATGATAAGGATCAACAACTAGGATTGAATTATAAGATAATTCAATCAAGGACTAAAATTAAATGAGATATCAAGAGATGAGGTTTGATGTGGAAGATAAGACTCGCATGGATAAAGAGGTTGTAGGAGAAATTCAAATGAATAATTAAATAATAAAACTATTATTTGATTATAAAGGACATTTGACAAGCTAGTTTTTAAATTAAATAATAATTTATTTCAAAAATAGGAGGAAGATGACAAATTAGTAAGTAATCAAATAAATAAAATTTATTTAATTTAATAATAGAAAAGGCTAATGAATAATTAAATAATTAAATAATAATTTATTTCAAAAATAGGAGGAAGATGACAAATTAGTAAGTAATCAAATAAATAAAATTTATTTAATTTAATAATAAAAAAGGCTAATGAATAATTAAATAATTAAAATAATTATTTAATTATAGTTGAAAGTGGCAAATAATTAAATAAATAATATTTATTTAATTATAGAAGAAAAGAATATTAGTGACATAATTAAATAATTAGAATTTATTTAATTAATCAAAAGAGGAAATACAAAGCTAGGAATGAATTAATTAAATAATTAAAAAGTTATTTAATTAATAGAAAACTTATGACCTTACGAAATAATTAAATAATTAAGATTATTTGATTATCAAGGATGAAACGAGGAAACGATGGAGAACTAGAGTTCGCAGGCCTAGGACAATTTTTAGTGTCTACACCTAGACTCTCCAATTTCACTAGCACTTCTAATTCTTACTTCTAACTACTTAACTCACTCCAAAGGATGACTCAATGATGTATTACGAAATTTAAATCAAGAGACTAAATACCATTCACATACATGTAATGAGGAATCTATTGAAATGAATGTAGTAATGTAAACATTTAAATTAACAACGAAAATTAAGATGGGTGAACAGTAACTTGAGTAGCCCTTTCTCAAGCTGTTTTACCCACAGGAGAAACCAAATATGTGCTACTTGATTCAACCAACCATAACAAAAAACTGGAACATCTTTATTACATATAACTAAACTCTATAATTTGACAAGAATCTTCATATATTTCTCATTCATAAATGCATCACATGAAACTTACAAAGACATTGTGTGTGAAACAAAACTATAACTATCAAAACATATCTTCCAACTAGATCTGCTCCTCAACCACCGATCCAACTATATAGGTTCAAGAGGATATTTATTTGCATAATGATTGAAAACAAAAATTAAATGAAGATGTCCACTCTCCTTCAAAATAGAGAGACAAAGTATTTGCAACTAAAAATATAACTAAAAAAGATAGAATAATACAAATAGGTTTGCAAATCTACTTTAACGACATGATAGAGACGTGCTCTATGCAAATAGTCACATCAGTTTCCTAATTATTGCAAACTTCTTCTTTCCTCCATAGTCTTATTGAATGCTCTGATGACTCACAATTGACCACTCCACTTATCACTTCAATCATTTATGCAACTATCATGTTTCTAGCATCCTTGGAATCTCCCCTACAATCAGCCTGGAATCCATTGGTTGTTGGTTGAGTTCTCTAGTTGTTGCGGGTTGCAATTCTTCTAGCTGCAAGGATTTATTTTCATCTAAAGCATACATACCATTAACGATCATGAATTAAACATAGATTCACACTGAATATCACACACATTCAAACATTCATCCATGCAAACATCATCATATCATAATCATATTTCCACTTATCAAAGTCTGGTTTGGATGGCATAAAAGATATAAAAGGTGAATAATTTTAGGAATATGTATGAAATAAGCAGCTTAAAGTGTTTTAAATATATGAACTAAACAAGAGAAAACTAGCAATTAGTCAGGTTCATCATAAATCAAAGCATGTAATGGAACGTATGCCCCCACCATCAAATAATTGCTAACGCCAATTGAGAGCAATTGCCTTTAAGATAGAATAAAGGTGAGATTTGTAAAATGATAGGCCATGAGAGCTTGTTGTGAAACCCTATGCCAAGTGATATGTTCCCAACAAACTTACTCATGATAGGGGTTGCCCCTAAAGCAAAGCCATATAATTAGCGAGATAAATTAGCACATGAGGGATCTACCAATTTGGGGTCAATATAGATGAGAGATAATGTATAGTATAATCATGCTTTGAATTGACATCATTCCCCAAATACTTGTAGAACTATGAATACAAGAGATAAATGGCACATGAAGACAAAAAAAAAGCTTTTAGGTCAGCATGGAAGAGACCTAAATGTCTCAACACTTTGCATCATTCCCAAAAGGAACAAAAGAAATATGCTTACCACATAAAGAGGAATGAAGATACAAATAGAGGAATGCCACAAAAAATTCATTTATTTTGTATTATTGTGCTAATGGGAGCATCAAGGGTCATCCAAAGAGAATTAACAAACATGAGAACACACCAAACAACACATTATAAGGAAATCTCATTACATGCAAGCAATAACACAAAGGGTACTAAACATGTGAACCGATCTATAGAAAATTTTCCACATCCCAATATTTCTCATCATAAATAGAAGGCGGACAATAAGATAAAGGAACTACAACAAGTGCAGAGGTCCCAAGTTCAACATGTAGTGGGTCACTCACCAGAGGAGTATCAACATGGTTGCCCCCACCTAAATTAATTAATTTTGCAAATATAAGTAATAATTAATTATGATATTCTTTTTTTTATTCTATTTTATCTTATAAATCGGTATTAGAATATACCACAATGGGTTATACACTAGTGCCACTAGTATGATTGTGAGCACTATCAGCCATTTGATTTATTTTTGGACTAGGTGGTGGGAAGGGAGGTGATATTTTTAGTCTTTGGCTTGGTTGAGAAAGATAAGGATTAGCTTCATAATTTGGTGAGGGAGGTGAGGTGGAGTCAAGTGATGATGAGGATGGATGGGTGGGAGGAATCTCATTGAAATTTAGTTATATGGAATGGAGATCATTATATAAGGGTTTTATTATATTTAGCAAGCTGACAAGCCTTAGCATTACGTCTTTGTTTGTATTCCTTTGCACTTCAATTTATCTTGCATGAGCTTTAGCTTGTGAAGAGGGGATTTGAGTGTTTCCCAACATTGGTCCCTTTTATTCGTTTATAGGAGGAATTGAAGGAACTATCAAAGGTTGGAAAACCATAGGGGTTTTATAATTTTTCACAAAGGATTGGTTTTCTTTAAGAGGCTCAAAAGTAGTCCCCGAAGGGCTCACAAAATAGTTGTCTTATGGTCCTCGATAGGATGGAAGAAGGAGAACTCTGACATAGATGCCAAATGGTTGAGTTCAAGGAAGAATACATGGTTCAAGCTAAGGTTCGTTCACTACTCATAAAGTAGGATGAGAAACCATTGAAGCCATTGTAGATCAAGAAGCCTTAGACGAGATATTGGTAAGGGATAATTAATATGCTTAGCTTTGAACTTTTGATATGATAAAATCATAAAATATTCACAAGTTTTGATGGGTTGGATTGGTTGAGGCCAAAAATAAAGCCAAAGTTTTAAATCCACTATGATAAATAGTATGTATTTTTCCTTCAAATGGAAATTTAAGACATTTATGAATAACAAAGGGGATCGCACTCATGGAGGTAAGCCATGTGTGACCTAACTTCACATGAAATTGATCTGATGTCGAGATTATGGTAAATAGAACATTCAACTTCTTTGGTCCAACTTGAATGTGGAGGGTTAAAGAACCAATTGTAGGGTAAATAGAACCATCACAATCTTTTAGTGAAAATTCTGATTGTTTGTAAATATCTTGATATGGTTCATGCACATAAAGAAACTCTTTAGTGATCATGTTCACTAAACATACCAGATCAATATTCCCCTTGCGGGTTTATCATTAGTTCTATTGGTAATGTAAAGAGGGTCGTTAGGTGCATGTATAGAAGTGTCAATATGTGTAAAAGTGATATCAAGTAAGATATTAGGTTGGTTTTTATGAGGATGAACATCAATCATGTTGATCATATTAAGTATTTTATCAATATATTCTTCATTATCATTTTGTTCGACAAGGTTAGTTGAATGACTTGGTAATGGATTGGTAAATATATGTAAATTTTGATTAGGTGGGGCCAATGATTTATTCCTTATGTCATTCACACCATCCAACTGGATGACATTAGAATCAATGAGGTCATGTACTTGGTGCTTAAGATGTATATATATTTATATATTATGTCCAGGTGTATGGTGATATTAACAAAAAGGCCTTTACATTAAAGTGAGGAGGACGAATGGGAGGAAGTTGGATCATGTTATTATTAAGCAATTTTAATATAATACCATGAATAAAATTGAGAAATTATGAAAATTTTCTATTTCTTGGCTTAAATTGATATGGTGTTGTAAATGTAGCAACAACTTGTCCTTGAATGTTATTGAAAGATGTATGAGAGTTTTTTTGATGAAGTTTTTATTTTTCTTTTTAAATGATTAACAATTAGATTGAGGAACGACTTTGAATTAACTATTAGGAGTCGATGAAGGTGTGCCTTCATATTAGCTAATAAATATTTGGTAATAACGAAAAGTTGTGCATAAGTGTGTGAATGAAGGATATTTCATTAATAAGATCTTATCCCAAATGTTAGGTTGCAAGTTTCCAATAAAGAACTCTTTATATTAGCATCTGAGATGAAATATGAATTTTGTGAATAAAGAGCTTCATAACATCCTATAAAATCACACACTTTTATTTAGGTCCTTGTTTACAATGGACCAGATTAGTTAACATAACTTAAGGTCCAATGTTTGCTTGAAAATGTTGAAGGAATTCATTAACAAGTTGTGTAAAAGAAGTAATTCAATTATTAGGTAATGGACAAAACCATTCCAAGGCCATGTGCTTCAATGATCGAGGGAATAGTTTAGCTAAGATATCATCTTCAAAAATGGAATCACTACATAAAGCGATTAAATCAAATACATGATTATTGGGATCTCCTTTGCCAGTATACTTCTCAAAGCGAGGTATCTCAATATTTTGCAAAATAGGCATTTTAAGATAGCCAATGATAAAAAACTACATGTAATATATGTTGGAGGATTAGCATTGGATTGATTTTGGTTCATGTTTGAAATCTATTGTTATAAATATGACATATTTTGTAAAATTTGATTTATTATAGGATCAATTTGTGACATGTTTTGAGAAATTGTGGAGTGTATAGGACTACTATTAATGATTGGAGGATTATTATTTTGAAATTTTATGAGAGATGAAGTAAATGGAGGTGTAGTAGATTAAGGGACAAAATTATAAGGATTCTCGCAAAAAAATCCTAAAATAGTGTTAAGACCATTACTATATTGTGAGGTAGATGTTATGACTGAGGGGTGAAAGTACGAATAGAAGGTATGATCATATGAGAGGAAACTTTTTTTCCTATTTGATTTTGAGCATTGGTAAGGATTTGAGTGTAATTATCTAATTTAGGGATGTTTGAGTCTACTATATGATCTAGGCTAGTAACACTTATATTCCTTGTAAATCGTTGATTAAATTTTTAAGGTTATCTAGAAGGGGAACAATTTCTCCAACCAAGGATTCAATGCTTAAGAATAATGGGAAGCTTTCTAAGTCTTTTTCCAATTGTTTAAACTTATTTTTCGGGACATGTGCAACAACAACTTCCAAGTACACATGAATGGTTGGTGATGAAGAAGACATAGACAAATTAGGAGTAGGTAGAGGATCAAATATCGATTACATAGGGATAGGTGCAAAAAGTGAAAACCTATGTTTCATGGACTTTTCCACTTTGGGGTCTTATCATTTAAAAATTGGATCGAGGGGATATGGGATTGACTTGCAACCTAAAATGTGAGTCAATCAACACCTGGATCTGAATTGGAATGCTTTACAATGGATTTTATATGAAATGCAATGATGCAACTAACTAACGATGAAAACACACTACTTTGATGTAAAAATAGTAAATCTGGAAATTCAAACAAATTTGATGTTCAAAAATAGATTGAGCAGACTTGTGTGCACCTATCACATAAATTTAGAGTTGAATTTGCAAGACTAAGTCGCCCAAGGTGTCTATGTCTGAGTAACTAAATTTGAAATCTATCTTCATAGTCCTTAGGTGTTTAACTAGAGGCTTCTTCCTTTCGGATCCCACTGTCGAATCTTCGTCAGATTATGGGATAATCAAGTTTTTGTATCTTATAAAGTTGTAGGGTTTGAATGCAACAATAATCAAATATTCCTCAATCTTCCTCCAATATTCTTCAGATCTGAAACCTGCACATTCAAAGCAAGAGGAAGGGTTGTGCCATATAGGAGCATGCCTCAGTCAAACCATGTGTTGGTCTTTCCACCTCCACAATGGCTAATTTTTTTATAAAGAGCTTATCCCTTTGAGGGATAGAGGCTAAATGATAAATGAATGGTGAATCAATAATGTACTACAACTCACCACTTAAATATGATTTCCTTGAAGGATTGAAGTCATGCACACCTCCTCAAGGCTTGATTTGCTTGGAAGAGCTACAAGGGTTAGTTCTCACAAATAATTTATGATAGCACAAACATGAATAAACTCACATAAAACTTGAAATGATGCTTTGAAAATGAAATGTTGTAATATTCTTGCTCTTGATTTGATAATAATTGCTTGATTTTAAATTATGCAAGGACTAGGTATTTATATGCAATTAATCTAATTTCTCATAAATTAAATCCTAATAGCCAACATTTGACATTTGAAATTAAAATAATAAAATACCAACTCCGACATATTAAAAATTGGAGCCAAAATAGGGGGACCAAGTTTCCCAAGGCACCATTGTCCCAACCCTATTTTGCAAAGTGTAAAGTGTCAAGAGCAAAATATTAAATGTTTGCCTTGGTTTTCTACATAGGTTTTCTTGATAAATATCCAAACAGGCCATGGAATGCATAACTTATGACATTAGGTGTACAATAAGGTTCAAGCACATAGGAGGGAGAAAAATATAGTGTGAAATTGTCAAGGGTGACAATTTACGATGCTACATTTAGCCCCCACTTTAGTGAGAGTGTGAACTTAAGCTCAAACTCACACTAAAGTAGATATATTCCAAGAGGGTCTAATTATCTAAATTTTAAAGAGATTGGATGTTAATGAATCTAGGGGAGTGCACAAGACCCCAGGATTCAAGATCCCATGACAAACCAACATAAGAACAAAGGAACACACATGCATGTAATGCAACATGACAACATGAAAAATACATGAAAAAACACAACATAATACACTACACAATGCACAACACAATACACCACACAATGTACAACATAATACAAACATAATGCGAACATGATATAGACATAAGAAAACATATATGAACACAAATACAAGGTTATTACTAACAAGATCTGATTCAACAAGGTAAAGAGACCTCATTCTTAAATTTATATCAATTACCAAACTTCATCCATCGAATGTGCTATCTAAACAAAATGATTCTCTCATAAGGATGTAAAATCACTCATGAGCTGCATGGATCTACTGCCTAGCAAGATGCACTATGCTAGGTTTTTATGCAATATGATGGGTTCCACAAGGCTAGTAAGCTGCATTATGCTAAGACACTCATGAAACACATGGCTCCATTGGTAAGCAAGTTATTTTATTCTAGGTGACCATGTTAAAAGGGGTGCTCAAGTTCATGAACTAGCAAGTTGCATTGTGCCAAATTTATGCCAAATCCATGGACTATCTTATAAAATCTAGCTTCAAGGAGCGCATAAACTTTAATGTCCAAGGAGATGAACAAGAATCACCTTAGGGGGTGCATAAAATTTAACATCAAAGGGGATGAACAACATTCATCTTATGGGGTGCATAAATTTTAACTTCCAAGGGGATGAACGACAAAGCCACACCTTATGGGGTGTTATAAATTTTAAAATCCAAGGGGATGGATGAAAAAACCACACCTTAGAGGCTGGTATAAATTTTAACGTCCAAGGGGACAAATGATAAAGCCACACCTTTGGGGGTGTTATAAGAAACACCACCACAAAGGATGCCTTACAAAATTAGAAGGGGCATTACTCAATACATGCAAAGTCACACCATCTAAGTAATATCATGCATGACACCACCACTAAGAGAGGATAAATCATGGAATGACAGATCACACTTTAGGGAATAATAATCGTAGTATTACCACCAAAGGGAACATCATACACCATGAAAAGTCACACTTTTAAGGGATTTCAAGTCTCATACTACCACAAAGGAGACATTAACATAGATTGAGAAGGCCACACTTTTAACAAGGTCGCACTTTTTAGGAGATGTGTGATATCATCACTAAAATGGGACTATTTCTTATGAAAAATTATGCGGGGGACCATATTCCCTCCTTAAAATATTATTGTACTTGCCACATTAATATTTTAAGGAGATATAAAGGGAACGCTTGTAGTAAGTGTAGAGGAGGGGATTCTCTACTCCCTTGTCTCTAAGACAAAGAAGAGTCAGAAGGGAGCAAATTTCTCTCAACTACCTCAATAAAAAAGATAGGAAAACAAGGTGGCAAATGGAAGAAAACTAGACATTGTTCTATGCTTTTAGAGATGGAGGATTTTAGCAATTGGGTGAGAAAACTACAGAGGCCTCAAACTGTAGACTAACTAGCTCTCGACCAGAGGATGACAACATGAGACTCAGATAATAGCACGATAAGTTATCGTCTCAGAGACGTGTTGGCATCTTGTATGGACCAAGAACATCTAGTCCACAACTAGAAACTTGTAAGGTGTGCTAGCGACCCAAAAACCTTAATCTGATAATCTGAATGGAAATTACAAAATGTTGCTAATGCATAGAATAAAAAAACTACAAGAAGTAGAATATTATAACTTGAAAGATAAATTGATTGTAACAAAATACAAAGAAAGGGTAGTAGAAATCCAACTTACAGGTGGTCCAGCATCCCACAAGATCCACACGAACAAAGTAACTACATGCACGAAGAAATAAAAATGTTGGGGTTGTGTTTTGAAGTTTGCCTCAATCAAACCCCCACTTTGGTGTTTCCGCCTCCACGGACAACCGATATGCAACAATAAAGAGAAAAATGATAAAGAAACGTAACAGACAAAACTTATAGAAAGCAAAGACAATCTATATGCTAAACTATAAGTAAGACAATGCAATAAAGTAAATGTTACCCTCCCTTCTACATGCTTGGAGAAGCCGAGAGAGGAAGGAAGAGATCCTTGAAAGCATAAGACGATATTGCCAATGACATAAATTATGAAACCTATGACAAAACAATGGTGTAGAATTGAAAAATGGAGTGAGAGTGTAGAGTGAATGAGAAAGAAGCAAGTGATATTGAATGAATGGAATTGAGAGAGGTAAGTTCAAAGGCTATTTTGGAGGCAAAGATACATTTTTTGGTGGTCAAAATTCATAGGAAGCATTTCATTCTATATTATACAAGGTGGCAAGGAATCATAACATCCCAATGTCCACTAACCCAAGAATCTTGTTAGGATGCTAGCATGGTGCGTAGACATCTATGCGATGCAAAGGCATCCATGACAAAAATTCCCTCATCAATGGAAAACAACAAAGCACATGCAGGAATGAAGGGTAAAGGCAAATGTTTTTTGCATTTTCAACCTTATATAAGGCTAAGGTGAAGGTGATGTTGTGGGAAATTACACTAGGGTGCAATTTTACACCTCAATATTTTCCCCCACTTTGGAGAGCATATGTTTCAGTGCATATGTGAGCTAAAGTAGAAAGATATTGAAGAGAATAAATTGAAAAGGAGAGGAAGTAGTCTTTTGATTCGGTATACCTAGCGTGAAATGGGCTTCACTAGAATGCGAAGAGGACACAGGTATTCAATCCTATAAAACTAGCTACAATCTCACCACAAACATGTTAGCTACAAACAAACATGTTATGTGAAAAAGTGAAAAACAATAGACACAACCATAAGACACAATAAGACACAATCTGATTAGATATAAGATAAAATTAGTAAGTATGGATAGCATGGCTAGAGTCCATATGGAAAACATGTAGGCTTGTGGTTGCTCCAAATTGCATTGCAGGATAGTCACAAAAAAGACAAGTTTAGTCGAGTTGTCCCCAAGCTAGATGCCAATATATAAGACATCTAGACATCAAGACACAAGGATGTCAAATATCAAATATAAGATAAGTCTAGTCAGGTTGCCCCCAAGCTAGACACCAATATATAAGACATCCAAACATCAAGATATAAGGATGTAAAATATGTCAGGTCTAGTTAGGTTTCCCCAAGCTAGATGCCAAGATATGAGACATCCAGACATTAAGACACGAGGATGTCAAATATCAGATATAAGACATAAATTATCAGACAACAAATAATTCTTTCAAAAAGACTTTCACAAAGGGGTTCCTTCATCAGGAAATCCTTTTCATAAGACATCAAGACACCAAGGAACCCTTTGGAAAGAATGCTCCTTTTGAAAGACCACAAGTGATTCTATCATCAAGGAATCCTTTTGAAATATTTTTTGTCAAGAAATCCTTTGGAAAGAATGCTCCTTTTTGAAAGGAATTTTTTAGATTCTTTCGCCAATGGATCTTTTTTAAAGAAATTTTTTCCAATGAATCCTTTTGAAAAAATACTCCTTATTGAAAAGTAAGCAGAGATGAGAGCCCCCCTTAGAATGATGTGTGCTACATAGAGGAGCACATGTCAGTCTACGAAGAGAAAAGAAAGATAAGAGATACATGGTGAGATGTATTTGTGGTATGCTTTCACACACATAAGGGACAACACATTGAAAACCATAACATCATGAAGCAAACATACATAGACACAAAATCCAAGTGATAGGGGGGTCAATAATTCGGGGTCAAAACTACTCATAAATATAAATAGATAGATATAGTATAATATATGTATGAATTGTCATCAACCCCCCAATGTATCAAAACATGAATAAGGGCACATGAAGACAAATGAAAATAAAAATTGGGTCAACACGGAAGAAGGCCTAAATGCCCTTGACGCTTTACATCGTCCTCGATGTGAAAATACAAGAGTATGACATATAGAAGAGTGATGAAACAAATAGAAGAAGTTTATAAAAAATTCTCACACTTGTACCCAAGCACTTAAAAGGGTATTAAGGACCAGGAAAAAGCATAAAACACATATAAACAAGCATGGGGGAACACAAACAAATACACAATTCTAATCTATAAATGTAGAGGAGGCACTAACCTAATCTAAGTCCACCAATAGGTCATAATTCTCCCAATCTAGATCATTATGGGGGGAGGGAGGATAAACCTAAAGTGGAGGGATAACAATGGTTGTACTAGTCAAAAGTGCCAAGGAAGAAGGCCCATCAAGGTCCTCTTCACTGAGTTATTGTGAGACCAAGGTCATCGATCTCTCAAAGATGGATGACAGAGTTGAAATGTCCTCCACCAAGTTGAACATGCATTTAACAAGAGTGTCACATGTCATCTGAGTGGGAGGAGGACAAGACATTGAAGGGTTACTGCCAACCTTGACAAAAGGGGCAGTGATAAACTATATGGACATGAGGGATACCTTTGTCACAAGGATGACACAAGCCAAAACATAACTAGACTCCACAAGAGATGAGAGCTTCTTATGACCCTTGCTTGAAGTAAGGTCATCATAGGCTTGCACTTCAATAAGGGATGCATAATCCCCACAAAAGAAGCAAAAGAAAAATAAGGAGACAAAGCCATTGAGGACACCACCTTTGTATGAGGCATGTCAATGGACTATGAAAAAGGAGGAATATCAAGAAGAAAAGAAAGAAGGGGAGGCTTTGTCAAAGGAGCGATGAACACATACACCCTTTTGGGGTGAGGTTCATTAGGATCTGCCAATGAAGGCATAAGAAGCATAAAGGTGATGGGAACTGAGGTAGAAGAAAGAGAAGGAGAAAAAGTAACTACAGAAGAAGCATGAGCAAAAACATGAACAACACTCCCTGAAAATTTGTTATAAAGTCATGTTCTCCTTATCTAGAGCCTTTCATTAGCACTTATGCTCACACATAAGTTTATTTTTTCAGCTATGGGAAATCGAAGGCACAACCTAAGAAGAGGTTGAGGGCTCATATTCTACCACAAAATCAACCTCCATAATTGTTGTTGGTGGAAGGGGAGACTCCTTAGGAGGAGTGGGAGAAATAAAAAAACACATAAGTAGAAATAAAGAGAGGCATTTTGGTTGAAATGCAAGAATTAACCCATGAAAAGACTTCCCCCTCGTATACATGGTGGGATAGGGAACCATGGGGAGATCAAGAAGCTCAAAAAATTGGGTCTTCAACTTCTACAACATAGGCACCTTTCCCTTTCCTGTGGCAGGCATAGGAGCAGGAACAGAGGATGCCACCAAGGGTTGAGAAGCAAAAGCGGTAGGTGTAGAAGACAAAATAAAGGAACTAGAAGGGGAAGTATACAGGGAAAGAGCAAGCTTGTCCTTTCCCTTTGGAGGGGTAGAGGATTAAGCCTACTTCTATGCACACAAACAACCCTTCAAAGACATAACATAGGGTGATGGAGGAAAACCATCTTTCGACACTAGGCCCCTAATCTTATACTAATAAGCTTGATACAAGAGGTATCCCTTAGGAGGGAGGGGTCCAATTGGGGTGGGCCAAAAATGGTTGAGAGAGAATCCCCCATGTGCTATTAGTGGCTTATATCTAGTATCTTATATAATGTGCATGGTACCCTCATGGGGATACGTCAAGCATTTATGGATCATAGAAGCGACTGCATTTATAGAGGCTAGCCAAGGAATGCCCAACCTCAATTTGAATAAGTTCAACTCTAGGATCACAACAAATGAAACATCCACAGACTTAGGACCAATCAAAACTGACAAAGAAATAAACCCCATAGGGCAATAGAAAACCCATCATGAGTACAGAGGGTGACCTATGATCCATCATATTTCTCCTTGTGCAAATTGTTAATAAAAAAGGCCTCCTCTGTGATAAAATTCGCTTAGCTCAACGAATCAACTATAACACCAGATATGATGTTATCATTGATTTGAGAGGGAACATATAATGGAGAGGGATCCTTGTTCAAAAGCAGATCGTGTGAGGTAAATGTAATATCAAGAACTATATTCACACATTTTGTAGAGGAAATAGGGGTGAATGAGACCACATTCATGTACTTGAATGGGGCCGACTCAAAAGTAGTCGAAGAAGGAATGACCAAGTTCATAGAGTGTGATGGGAATGGATCTATGTATATCATGTAGTTGGTTGTTAGGCTTGGCTATAGATTATTAGCATTTTGCTTTCTCCCATCAAGGTGGATGGTCCCATCATCAATGCAGTCTAGTAACTTTTGAGAGTTATACCATTCAGGATACAACTCAGACAATGGTTGAATCTCAAGTAATGTTATTACTTTATCTTTTAGCAACTTATGTAGGACATTAGTGTATGACTCTGATAACTTAGTAAAAAAAATGTTTTGTCTTGTATTATTTTTTATTTGCGAGCACATAGACCATGTTAGCCATGACCTTATTCTTACACGAGACCGACATGACTGACTGACCATCTCAACGGGAGTGCGAGGATGAATCCCCGTACTGAATAGCCACTTGGTGGTATTCTCTCAAAGTGGCACATGGATGCACGAAAGAAGGATACTTCATCAAAATGAACTTCTATTGTAGCGTAGGTTGCAATTTCCTAATAAGAACCTTTTGAACATCATAGTTAGGAAAAGGATAGGAAATCTAAACAAAAATAGCCTCAAACTGAGCTATAAAGTTAGTTAGCTTCTTGTGGGTTCCCTACTTACACTGAATGAGATCGTTGAAGGAAATCTTTGGCCCAACCTTAGCTTGGAACTACTAGAGGAATTGATTGACTAGCTGGTCAAAAGATAAAATAGAATTATTAGGTAAAGCACAATACCAGTCCAAAGCAACATCCTTGAGAGAATGCAGGAATAGTTTGGCCAACAAAGCATCCTTATAAAATAAATCAATACATAGTGCATTAAAGGACAAGACTTGCTTCCAAGGGTCCCACGTTCATTATAATTTTTAAACTTTGGAATCTCCACCCCCTGAGGGATAGGAGTGTTCAGAATGGAAATGGAAAGAGGACTATGATAATGGAAAGGCTAGAACATAGGTTGAGAGGAGGAACTAGTCAAACTTGCCAACTGATTTTGCATGTGCCCCATTTTCTATAACAGGGCATTGAGCATAGGAATAGCAAATGAATTATGACTAGAAAGACCTCGAAAAGGACTTGCACCACTAGAGCCCTTAGCACCAATACCTATAGAGGCATCAACACCAAAGCTAGGAGCAAGGATTTTTTGAGAGTATTTGAAACCCAAAGGAACCTTATTTACTTTAATTGTATTATCCTACTCAGGTACAAAGTTGGTATTAGTGAAAGGACCCGTGTCAGTCATATAAATCGACACACAGGGTATCGAGACATTCAGTTGCTTTCCAATGATTTCTAAACCACGGTCTTGAGTAACATTCAAGTTAAAAGTGTAGGCAGGGACATGGGTATCCACAATATCTACTATCCCTTGAAGAATCTCAATGCCTCTCCAATCCTTAACCAACATAGTTCTTAATTTCTCAATGACAGGAGCCGCCTGGGAAAACTTATCATCTTGTGCCACAAATTTCTCAAGATCCTTGAGTCTCATATATAGGAAATATATTTATCTATAGGAACCCTGAGAGCAACATCATCCTCCATAGAATAAATAGAGGGCAAGGCGGGGGTAGGAACATGAGTCACCGCCTCACCAAAAGGAGAAGAGAAATCAGTAGAAATTCTTGGAATAAGCTCTTCGAAAGTAGGATTGATTCGGAGGGGACTAAAATTTTTAGATCCCATTCTAATGTCTCAAAGACTTCTTCTTACAATATATCTAGAGGTTGTAGATTGGGTCGTAAAGATTATAAAAGCTTCACAACACACTATCTGCAACACATACTAGATGTGAGAGAAGATTTTTTTTCAAATGCAAGAGAAGGAGATGAAAGGATCATGTTGGGTTCACCAAAATGTAGGTGAGGAGATTCGCTACTCCCATGTCTCTAGGACAAAAAAGAGTTAGCAGGGAGTGAATTGCCCTCAACTACCTCAATAACAAAGTGTAGTGTAGAAAAATGTATCCCTTTACATTTTCACACTTAATTAAGAATTAATATTAAAATGAACTTAATTATGCCTTAATTTAGTGTTGTAATATGTATTTTTACATATTCACATTAAGTTTAGGGCCCTATTAATTAAAAATGAACTTAATAATACCTTAATATAGTGTTGTAGAGTGTGTCTCTTTACACTTTCACACCTTTTTAGGGCTCCCTTAATTAATTGATCTTAATTTGCCTTAATTGGCCCCTTTAATTTAAATCCAAGCCTAATTAATCATATTTTATGAAGAGGAAACTCAACATTCATTAATTCCTGATTATAACACTTCTCATTGAGCAATGTGTGTCTTAGGTGAGTGACCTAGGACCCATACACCCATGGGCGAATGGGTCCTCACTTAGACCTAGGACCTAAATTTAAATTATGTTTTTGGCAATATTTTAACATATTCAAATCCATATTCACATGTCATCTTGTGTTATTTTAATTTTGAGAAATTAATGTTACATACCTATAAATATAAGCTCATTTCACTATGTTTCACTTGACAATTTTATGAGCAAATTTGATTTAAGCAATCTAGAGCTTTCACGAGAATTTCAAGGCATTCAAGACTAGATTTATTGCAACAATGAAGATATAATTGTCATGTCAAAGTCTTCTTGCATCATGCATGTAATTGGATCTAATACGATGATGCAGGTTTCATGATCCATTCAAGCATTCAAGGCATTATTTCAAATCAAGTTTCAAGATCAAGATCCACATCCATTGAAGCCATTTCACTCAAGTTGCAAATTTACATTCCAAGGTTTATCCAAGGGTCTGGTGAGTTATGAAATATAGTTGTTCATTCATCATTCCTTTCATGCTATTTCATTTCATTTCAAGGTTTGATTACCAAAACAGGGTTTGACCAAGGAAAACCCCTATTCACCAAAAACAAAACATTTTTCCCTCTTGATTTTTGTTTGCGAATTTAGGTGGAAGAAATTTTGAAGATCTCTTGAAGAGAAAAATTGGAGAACTCCAAAGTTGCAAAAGTTGTTATAAAAGTTGCCATCTCACAGAAACTCAATTACAAAATTTATTTCCAGCTTTTTGAACTTGAAACCTGAGCAAATTGAAAGATTCAAATATGTAGTAGAGGCTCTTGAAAGTTGTAGACAAACCCTAAATTAGGACCCATTCATCCCTAGGCGAATGAGTCTCAGATTAGCTTCAACAAAGCACTTTTGGTGACTGGTACACATCATCTTACCTCTCTATGATTTTCATTTAAATTTCTAGTTCCATCAGTATTGAGCTTAATCTTCAAGATCCAAGTTGTAGATTGCATTTTGGAGTTAGTTTGCTATTTTTAATCTTTCTCCCCAAAGTGTTGTTTAATCAGGACCCCTGTCCTTGCAAAAAAAGGAAATTAGTAGATTCACGCTTTGACTTGATTCACCTAAGGGAAGTAAGTCATTTCATTGTGTGGATCTCATTTCTTAATGAAATAGAGAGAGAAATAGGTCCTAATTAGTTCATCAACCCCCTTTTGGTGAACTTCCCCATTTTCACCCTTTTCACAAATATAGGAAAATGAGGTGGCAAATGGAAGACAAATTGGACACTATTCTATGCTTTTAAGGATGGAGGATTTCAATAATTGAGTGAGCAAACTATAGAGGTCTTGGACTATGGACTAACTAGGTCTTGGTTAGAGGATGACAGTATGAGACTCGAACAACAGCACAACATGTTGTCATCTTAGGGACATGCGTGTGTCTTGTACGAACTGAGAATATATTCTACAACTAGAAACTAATAAGGTGTGTTAGTGACCCAAAGACCTTAATATGATAGTTTGAATGGAAATGTTAGAATGTTGCTAAAGCATAAAATAAACTAACTACAACAAGAAGAAGAATACTATAACTTGAAAGATAAATTGAATGTAACAAAATATAGAGCAAGGGTAGTATAAATCCAACTTACGAGTGGTCTAGCCTCCCGCAAGCTCCACATGAATGAAGTACCTACACACACAGAGAAAAAACAATTTTGGGGCCATGTTTTGGATTTTGCCTCAATCAAACCCCCACTTTGGTGTTTCCACCTCCACAGACAACCAATATGCAATGATAGAGAGAAAAATGATAAAGAAATGTAATAGACGAAACTTATAGAAAGAAAAGACAATATATATGCCAAATTATAAGTAAGAAAATAAAATAAATTAAATGTTACCCTCCCTTATACATGTTTGGAGAAGCTGAGAGAGGAAGGAAGAGAGCCTTGAAAG
Source organism: Sequoiadendron giganteum (assembly GCA_007115665.2). Classification (NCBI taxonomy): domain Eukaryota; kingdom Viridiplantae; phylum Streptophyta; class Pinopsida; order Cupressales; family Cupressaceae; genus Sequoiadendron; species Sequoiadendron giganteum. The sequence goes on from CM021104.1 coordinate 427,273,399, forward strand.
TGTAAGATGGTAGTGCCAATGATGTAGAGCTTGAAACCTATGATAAAACAATGGCGTAGAAGTAAGAAGCAACAAGAAAAATGGTGTAGAATGGAAGAATGGAGTGAGAGTCTAGAGTGAATGAGAAATAAATCAAGTGAGATTGAATGAATGGAATTAAGAGAGATAATTTCAAAGGATATTTTGGAGGCAAAGAGATGTTTTCGAGCGGTTAAGGTTTGTAGGAAGTGTTACATTTCGTAGAGTGGCAAGCAATCATAACGTCCCAACATCCAATGACCCAAGAATCTTGTTAGGATGATATCATGACACGTAGATGTCTATGTGGTGCAGAGGCATCCACAACAAAAATTCCCTCACTGACAAAAAATAATAAAGCACGTACGAAAATGAAGGGTAAAGGCATCGAAATTTTGCATTGTCAACCTTATAAGGCTAAGGTGAAGGTGATGTTATGGGAAATTGCACTAGGGTATAATTTTATGCCTCAATAGCAAGGAATGCACCTAGAAAAAGGCTACCTAACCCTTGCCCCCAAACACAGGGACAAAGATGAGCTAAAATAAACATGTTGCTCCTTAGAAAAATAAATGAATTATGATTGCATAAAACCTCATTTATACCCCCATGCATGGTAATAAGCATTATGTAATACTACAACTACCACATAGCAAGGGGAAAAATGAATGTATCTTAGTCTATTATTCTATCAAATTTATTATTGTAAGGATCTAACTCTTACAATTTCTTCTTCAAAACACGATGTTCATTAGTAGTGTGTCCAAATGTTCTATGACATGCACAATAGGATGTGTTTTTATTCTTTCGTTTAGTATCTCTTTGTTCATGAATTGGTGGTAATGTAATAAATCCCTGTTGTAAAAGTGTAGTTAAAGTACACTTGATATTGGATAAAGGATGTGGAGAGGGTAACAAACCTTATCTAATAGAGCCATGAATTTTGTGTGGTTTGGATGATGGAGAAAATGTTTGATGTAAAGGTGGAGGACCTTGGTAACCTATTCCTTTTGTGTCTTCGAGTGGTGTTTGTTCTAAAAGGGAATGGATTTCATGTTCATTATTTATATCACATCCTTGTTTTGTCAAGATCCTAAAGCTTGGGCCATGACATTTTTCTAGGCTAATAGGTGCATTAGTAGCTTTGTTTTTATAGGATGGAGACTTAGTGGGTGGTATGGGCTCATCATGTTTGTCATCAATAGGTTCTTCCATGTGCCTAGGGTGAGGTATGAATTGTAAATCACTTTCCCTATGTGATGTGTAAAGAATTTCAAGTGGTGGTATGGTAGGTAGTGTTGATTTTTAATAGGGGTGATTACGCCATTCAGTTGAAGGATAAAGGACCACATTGTTCTCAATGCTAGGCAATGTATTATTTATGAATTCAAGCATGCTTTCCTCCTCTTGACTCAAGATATATTTGTTAAGGAGATATGCATTGGGAGATGAATGAATATGAACTTCATCATCTGAATTAGAGTCGTTTCCAAACACACAACATGAAACATCAACCAGAAATTTCAAGGAAGATAAAATTTTACCAAAGCACTTAGCCATTATGACAATATTATGTATGCAATAGGGCTCAAAATTCTATACCACAATGATATCAAAAAAGTGAAAGTGGATTTGGACAAAGGATCATGAGAGGGTCTTGTCATAGAAATTTGAGTAAAAATAACTTGGACAAGGTCACCAAGGGTGCCTTTGTTTGGAAAAGATTTTTGGTAAATTCAAAATTTGAATGTATGTATGTAGAGGAGGAAATTTGACACTCTCAAGTTGATGAGATCTCTTGAGGGGAAAATATCCTCAACTACCTCAGGGATCAATGCTCAGGTGACATGATTAAATAGTGAGAGATCCAAAAATAGAAAGAGTAGGTCACATAGGTCTTCTAGACAAATTGAAAAACTATTGATCAAGGACGACAATGTGGCACACAGACGTTCCCACAACACATTGGTATCTCATACATACCAAAAACTAAGAATATCCCAAAAAATAGCTTAAGTGAATACTATCAATTCTAATTGCTAAGAACTTTTAAAAATGCACAAAAATAACATAAAATAATAAAACTAAAATAATGTAAGCCAAATCAAATGTAAGATAAAAATAAGGAAGAGAAAGAAAGCACTCCCAAAAACCAAGCATTGAAGCCTCTGGTAAAGAAATATCTCCAAAACTCACAAGGCTTGAGGAAGCTAAAGAGAGAGGGGGGGGTTGTGAGAGCCAAGAGAGTTGTAGAGAATGTTGTGAGAGCTCGAGATTGTTGTAGCAAGTTGTAGAGAGTTGCGCAAGCTTGAGAGAGAGAGAGATATTTAGAGAGAATGTCTAAGAGAGAAAGAGAGGAGTGTAAAGATAGATTTAAAAGAGACAAGAGGAGGGAAAAGAAGGATGTTGAGTCGTTACAAATCATCTTGAGTTGTTTCTATCGACCAAGGTAGGTGACAAGTGGAAACACACTAAAAAATGATCATTTAAACATTAAATTATCGTGAGATGTTAGTATTATGTGTAGACATCCATGCGGTGCACTAGTGTCCAAAAAAGCTATGCTAAAAAATAGTGGGAAACGAGGAAAACACAAGGTTATTGCAAAACTGACGCAAGAAGGTGGCTACTGAAAATAGGTCTTGAGAATCCTAAGGGGAAAAATATTGATGCAAGGGCTAAGGTGAGCCTGCACAAATACTAAGGGAGCGGACACTAAAGTGGATACAAAAGTGTAGGTGAAATTTTAAGGGTATGTAATTTTTGACACTACATTTTTCCCTCACTTTAGTGGGCTTACGAATATACATGAATATGCATGCTAAAGTAAAGCTACTAAAAATGAATAACATCATGATGCCAAAAGGATACTGTAGAGGAAGTAGATAGCTCTTTGAACCAAGGAAGCATGCCCCCAAGGTGAAGACCTACAACACAAACACATTAGATAGGAAAGATCTGTACAAAACCACAAGGTTAGAAAATAAAAAGCTACCAAATCAAGGGGTTAGAACATATACATGGATAACACATACACAAAGGTACGAACAAACTAACATTTTTGAGTCAAAAAAGTAAAGTATACCTCGATGTGGGAGGTTGTCTCAATATTATATGTCATTCCCAAAATAACAAGAAATAACACATAGAATAATTCTTAAACGAAGAGAAGAATGTGAGGATTGATTGCTTCAAGGGAGGAATGCATCCAAGAGACAGGGAAGCAATCAATATCAAAGAGAATACATGACTTAGGCACTAGCTTATTGTGTTGTTAGGGGCCATACAAATGATAATGATTAAAAAGATAGATCACAGTCTAGCAAGTTGTGTTATGCTAGGTGACCATAGATTAGTAGAATCGACCTCGCTATGGAGGAAATCCTCTATTGACGTGTGATAGAAACTAACCTTTCTATGGAGGAGAACCCCTATCATGATTATAATAGATGTGTGATAGAAAAAAAACCCCACGAGGAGGAGAACTCCTATCATGATCATAATAGAGAAGTGATAGAAACAAACCTCACAAGGAGGAGAACCCCTATCATGATTATAATAGACAAGTGATAGAAACAAACCTTGCAAGGAGGAGAACCCCTATCACAATTATAATAGACGATATAAGATTGTGAGAAAGAGGAGTCTTTGTTGCTGCAAGTATCCAAGATGCAAGAGAATTTTGACAAAGTTTTGCTAAGATTGAGAAGTAGAGGAAATCCTCAACAGGGATGCACACCTCTCAACATACGTTGTCCTTGCCTCCAATGTATAAGTGAGGATAACCATGCTATATACTATTGTGTCACTACCACAAATAAATTATGGTTGCACACAATAGTGTACCACCATGAATGACAATGAGCAAGCAAAGTTACGAATGCCACATAGTGGGTAGCGACACAATAGGAGGGAGTTGCACGAACCTCATGAGAAGATGCTTAGTAGATATAATGAATAGGATAGAGGTGAACCTATATAAAATTTGTCATGTGAAGAAAATATAGGTGCATCAACAAATGAAAGAGAGATGGCACCAAAATAATAAGTTGTTATATTTTATCCTTCAAGGCTTGACATTCACTGGTGTAATGGCCAAGCACTTCCAAGCACTTGATGATATGCACAAAAATAATGTTTTGTTTTATATTTCATATGAAACTTCTTATATGTAGGAGGAGGAAGAGTAATTAAGTGGGCATTGAGAAGTCTCCACAAATTATGCTCTTGCTCGGATAAAGGATGAAGAGCAGGAAGCAACCCTTTCTCTTGTGAAGAGAAGTTTGACTGCTCACAAGAAGAAGACATAAGGAGAGTAGATAATGGAGGAGGGGATGGAGACAAATGAGAAGGATTTTAACCTAAACCCCTTACAAAAGAGCAAGGTGTCGGTTCCAAATGGATGTTAACTCCTTGTTCCACGTGCCCAAGACCATTTCCTTTATATCCATGCTTAGAAAGAATATTGAATCCTAAACCATAACATGATTGTAACTCCTCAAAATGGAGAGGATCAACATTAAGGACATTAAAATTGTTCTTTATATTATCCCACAATATAGAAGAATAATCATCTTTGATGATGGGTATTGATGAGTCCAATTTATGGTTCAATTTTGATAGAGTTTGTTATCCATTTGTTGCAGTTGTCATAGACTTTGATGCTTGGATGTTGACCTTTTTATGATATTTCCTTAAAAACCATAGACATGGACATGAGCTTATTTTCATAACCTTTAAATGACATTGACATGCTATATGAACTATCTATGTTAATTTTACATGTGGACTAATGAATGTCACTTTAAGATAGTTACAAATATGTAGTTGTTGTACGTACTAATATTGTCATGCAAATATAATTAGAGGCCTGCAATTGAGGAAGATTCCGCCAGTTGGTCATTCACCATAACGGTCAACAAGGTGATCATTCAAGGAGGGAAGACTCTCGACGACGAGAGATTCCTCATTCAAATCAAAATTGTAACCGTCTTGTAAATGGTCTTAATTGTTTGTTGAGTGAATATATGCGTTACTGATGTGCTAAGTTTGCATTCGGGCAAACATGCTTGACTTTATTCTGCACATGCATAACCACCTCTCCACTTTTCATGCTTTCCCTAAAGTGGCATCCTCCTGATATATGGGAGTTGACCACCTTGCTAGGTGATTAGTTAGTAGATTCCTTTCCTATAAATAAGACTCAGATGCTCCTTCTTGGGAGGTTGCTTAATCTAATGATGTACTCACATTCTTAGTTTTTGAGTAATAAAGTCATGTTGCTCGATTGTACTCATATTTTCCAATGAATGAAATGAAGTTATAAGTTCATGCATCTGAGTTTACATTTGTTTTTTAAGGATACTCATACAAGGGGGCCCACTTGGTGAGTATTCCATCCCTTAGTTTAGTTTGTTATTATTTTTTGTTCAGTAGTTAGTTAAGAATCTGGCACTGTTTGTTCCTGCAGCCACTAGAATTCCATTTTGTGACTATTCCTGTAGCCAAAGCAGACATAGTAATTTCATGTTTGTTCGCTCAGATTTTCATTTTTGTCATGCATTTAAGCTCAGTTTAGTTATTGGTTGATGCTCAACACTTATGTTATTTCCTTCCAAGCAATTTACTTCCAGCATTGTGTCTTTTTTAATTGTAGGATGAATATGGCTACTTTGGATTCCTAGTGCACAAAATGTGCTAACCCATTTCAAGTTTACGTCCCTAGGTTGACAAGTTAAATGCACCTTCATGATGATTGAAATAGCTATTCAGGTTAGATGTCCAATCTCTGAATCACGGCTATAAGGGCTTAGTTGTTAAATCATTGTAGGAGGCCAACAGGTATGAATGATATTTTTGGGATGTCTAAGTGGATCATATCTACTTTGTACTCCTTGACATAAGATTCAATGAAGTTCAAGGATCACCAATCATCACCAAGATATACATTCAGTTTAAGAGAAGTAGGAGTAGACTCAAGTTTTCCTACTTTGAGAGGATCTTCTTTAAGGACATCTATCTCAAGAGTATCCTTTGTAATAGGTACTACTAGAGTAGATGTCAGCGCATTGGAAGATAATGAAGGGATACGATTTTTAAGAGTAGGTGCAACCAAATTCTAACCAACGACTGCTATCTCGCATAAGTATACAATATCAAGGTCAAACTTGATTGTGATCACCTCATTATTAGCAACAAACTTCACAAAATGATGCAAAGTAGAAGTAACTACTCCAAAAGCATGAATCTATGGCCTTCCGAAGAGAAGATCATATGGTAATGGTCTTGAGATAACGTATACGAAGGTGGGTATGGTAATGAGTCCCAACCTTAAAGGCAAGATTATCGTGCCTAAGGCTTGTCAACTGACATTATCAAATCCATGAATATATAAGGAAGAAACAACAATGAAAATTGAATAAACTTTAATTTTAGGCAACAAATCAATGCTACATACATTGAGCATTAAATTGATGTCAATGAGAGCATGTCTAATGCCAATATTATTAATGTAAATTAATGTCATCAAAGGATTTTCTTTCTTTTGTACTTCTGAAGGTGGGAGTTCATGCGAATGGAACGTAATATTTGGTGAATTCGCATGAATATGATATATCGACGCATTATCCATCAACCTACCAGAAGAAGGGAAAATAATCTTTTGCAAGGCTTCCTAAAGCATACACTGGTAAACCAGAGCAGTCTGAAGAAAATCCCAAAGTGAGATCTTGGCAGGAGTAACACGAAGTTGCTCGAAAAGATTATACTCACCTGATTGCTTAATTGCAGGTCTAGGTGCTCGAGGAAGGCTTGGTTGAGAAAGTGGTAAAGAAGTAGGTTGATTGAGATTCTATTGATTCCTTCTATTATTATAAGTATGGGCTAATAATCTATAAGAGGGAGCCTTAGTTTGCATAAATTTTGTGTAAAGATCTGGTGCATCACTTTCAACAAGAACCCCATGAAAAGAACAAATCCTTTTAGGAGAAGGACTAGCTGAAGTCACATAAATGATCAGTCTCTTAGGCATTTGAGGTGCAGCAAAGACTATTATTACATTTATGGATTCATTATGACTTATAAAGGAATTATTTGAAGAAATATGCTCAACATCTATCCTTGGAGGATCCGATGTGAGAGGAGATTCATCATTTACTAATGCATCATCTTTAGAAGAGAGTGCATTGGAATGAAGAGAAGGTAGAGTAACATTAAGAAAAGTACTAATGATTTCATCTTCTTGCAATAAAATTTCCTCTAAAACAAGAGGAATTTCATGAGAAGGATAAAAAATATAGAGTGACATAGGTAAATTGAAGTCATCATCACATGCATGAAATGAAACATCATTAACACTTTGAATAAAACTATAAATTGAACTAATAAAAGAAGATAGTAAATGTATTTTTAAAGTAATAATTTAAATATAAGAAATGAAGCATAAATAAATTGGTCAAAGGTTGGAGTATTACTTGTCCTTTTTAAAAAATTTAGATTGCTTGTAAAAATAATAAAGAATGTAGTGTTCACATCGGGCTCACCAAAATGTAGAGGAGGAAATTTGAAACCCTCAAGATGATGAGATCTCAAGGGGAAAACGGTCTTCAACTACCTCAAGGATCAATACTCAAGTGATGTGATAAAATGGTGAGAGTTCCAGAAACAAAAAGAGTAGGTCATAAAGGTCTTCTCGACAGATTGACAAGCTCTCATCCAAGGATGACAACGTGGTGCGTAGACGTCCCCACAACATGTTGGTGTCTCGTACGGATAAAAAATCAAGAATATCCTAGAAAATAGATTGAGCGACCACTATCAATTCTAATTGCTACAAACTTTTAAGAATGCACAAAAAATAAAAAATAATAATAAAACTAAAATAATGTAAGCTAAATCAAATGTAAGTGATAAAACTAATGAAGAGAAAGAAAAAACTCACAACAAACCAACCAATGAAGCCTCCAACAAAGAAATATCTGCAAAACCTATAAGGCTTAAGGACGCCAGAGAGAGAGGGCTATGAGTGCCAAGAGAGTTGCAAAGAACATTGTGAGAGCTTGAGACAGTTGTAACAAACTGTATAGAGTTGTGCAAGCTTGAGAGAAAGAGAAGAGAGAATGTCCAAGAGAGAAAGAGAGGAGTGAAAGTATGGATTTAAAAGAGAGAAGAGGAAGGAAAAGGAGGTTTTTGAGCTATTACAAACCATCTTGAGTTGTTTCCACTGACCAATGTAGGTGACAAGATGCTTAGAAGTGATTGTTTGAATGCTAAAATATTATGGGGCGCTAGTGCGATGTGCAGGTCCGTCTACGTGGTGCGCTAGTGTCCAAAAAAATTGATGTAGAGTAGGGGTATTTAGGATCAAATTCAACCAATCAACACCTTTAAAGAGTCTTTGCACATCAATCAAGGTGGTTCCCTTCACAAATTAGCTTCATTCCTATTAGTACTCCAACAAGGCTTATTTGGGCATAAATCTTGCAGCAGACCCGGGAATCAAAATGTAAACACATATTCAAATACCCTTTTGGATCATTTAAAACATATCTCAAAATGGGTTAGGGTTGCTTCGTAACAACTTGGTCAAAAATTGATTGTCCCGATTTGAACTAGGCCTAATTTGGTGACTAGGCTTGTTTGGCACTAGGGATTGACCTCAAAAAGGTTTTCCAAATCTTCCTTAACCTTTCCTTGGCTCTAAAAAGGTCTTCACACATCTTCTAACATTCTCCAATTACCAAGCAACCCACCCTTGACTCTTTCAATGCTTTACACCACATTTTCATGAGTTCTTAGGTTTGATACATGATTATATCAGACCTTCAAGTTGCTCCCGCACATTCCAAATTGCAACCCAACATTTGCACGCTTGATATCTCAAAGAACACATCAATACCTACCATTCCATCAAGTTTTATAATTTTTTACGGTGGAATGGGAAGAAAATCATTTTATTGTGCTCACTATTACCCTAAACTAGGGTTTCATGGTAGTTTGGAAAGAATATGCAATAACTTCCTAAATACTTAATGAAATTAAGTGAAAAAAATTGTAGAAGAAATTAGATTCATCAACCTATCATATCTAATTTCTTTCAATCAACAATGAGTTTGTACAACACCGTACTAAGTAAAAGAACAAGAAAAAATATATTGGAATTGTAGAAATTGAGATGCTTTATTGCTTCAAACTTCTAAAATCAATCAACAACCTTAAAAATCGATGTAACCAGGCTTCTTAAACCTTTTCCCCCTTGTCCCATCATTTACCAACCTTTAGACTTCACATTCCAATGTTACATTTGCCTTTTACAAAAATAAGACCAAAAGTTGCATAGTCACATTTAGCAACTTGACAAGATTTTGAATGTTCTTGCATTTTGACACCAACCAATGACCAAGACCTCTAATTGGACCCCAAAAGATATGAAATGGTCTTCCTAGACCTTATTACATGAAATCATCACAAGAAAACCAAAAATTTTAACTTGCACTCCTAACAAACCTACTGAACCTAAGGTGCTCCTGCACCATAAATTATACTAAAAAATGATAGGAAACAAGGAAAACACAAGGTTAATGCAAAATTGATGCAAGAAGGTGGTTGCTGAAAAGGGGTATTGAGCATATTGAGGGAAAAATGGCTGATGTGAAGGCTAAGGTGAGCTTTCACAAATACTAAGGGAGTGGACACTAAAGTGGATATAAAAGTATAGGTGAAAATTGCAAGGATATGCAATTTTTGACAATATAGTGTAATATTGTTTTATGTTTCTTTTATGTGTAGGTGTGATAGTGAATAATTTTCAAAAAATTGACTTATTTATAATTATGCAATGCAAAATTCAAGTGTGCAACAAATTTTAAAATGTTTAAGCAATAAAAGGCAATTTCAGATGCAACTTCTAGATTCAACATGCAACAATTGGTTGATCCTAATATGCAAATTCTAAAAAATGACGATCTTTATATCTTTTTGAAACAAAACAATGCAATTTTCACCTTTTGAACTATATGCCAAATGCCTAAATGAATGCAATTAATACTTTTAGATTTGATTTCAAATCTAAAATGACCTAATGCAAATTTTTAAATGCAATTCGAATGTAGCTCTGCCCTATGGTGACTGAAATTAACCATATTGCAACCTATAATGCAATTTTTTGAAAAAATTTAATGCTTTTTATGATGCACAAGTGAATGCCTAAATGAACAATGCAAAATAATGTAATGATAATCCTAGATCTAGGTTGATATGCTTCAGATTTCAAAAGTTCTATAATGTTATATCATTTGGTTCATCGATCATTTGGTTCACCGAAATGATAGGTGGGAAAAGTGTAACCCTAGGACTTCACCTTAGGATTTCATGGACTTTTCCACTTTGGGATCTTATCATTTAAAATTGTATTGAGGGGATATGAGATTGACTTGCAACCTAAAAGGTGAGTCAATCAACCCCTTGATTTGAATTGGAATGCTTTGGAGTGGATTTTGTATGAAATGCAATGATGCAACTAACTAATAATGAAAATGCACTACTCTGATGTAAAAGTAGTAAATCTAGAAAGTCACAAACAAATTTGATGTTCGAAAATAGAATAAGGACTTGTGTGCACCTATCACATAAATTTGGAATAAATTTGTAGGACTAAGTTGCTCGGGGTGCCTATGTCTGAGTAACTAAATTTGAAATTTGTCTTCACAATCCTCAAGTATCTGATTAAAGGCTTCTTCCTTTCAGATCCCACTATCAGATCTTTGTCGGATGCTGAGATAATTAAGTTTTTGTATCTTGTCAAGTTGTTAGGTTTGATTACAATAATGAGGAAATAGTCCTCAATCTCCCTCCAATATTCTTTAGATCTAAAAATTGCACATTTAAAGAGAGATGAAGGGTTGTGTCATATAAGGGGCTTACCTTAGTCAAACTCCATGTTGGTGTTTCCACCTCCATAATGGAAAATTTGATGATATAGAGCTTATCCTATAGAGGGATATAGGCTAAATGATAAATGAATGATGAATCAATAATGGACTAAAACTCACCACTCAAGTCTTATTTCCTTGAAGGATTAAATTCATGCACACCTCCTCGAGGATTGATTGAAAATTGGCTTGATTTGATTGGAAGACCTGCAAGGGTTAAGTCCTCACAAATAAAATGATAGCATAAACATGAACAAACTTATATAAAACTTGATATGATACTTTGACAATGAAATCTTGCAATATTTTCACTCTTGACTACTCTTGATTGCTCTTGACTTGATAATAATTGCTTGATAATGCTTTTGATTTCCAAATATTTCCACTTAGTTTTCAAATGATGCAATGACTATGTATTTATATGCAATTAATCTAATTTTCTGCAAATTAAATCTTGATAGTTGATATTTGACATTTGAAATTCAAATAATAAAATGCCAACTTAAATATATTAAAAATTGGAACCAAAATAGGGGAACCAGGTTGCCCAGGGTGCCATTGTCCCAACCCTATTTTGCAAAGTGTAAAGTGTCAAGAGAAAAATATTAAATGTTTGCCTTGGTTTTATACATGGGTTTTCTTGATAAATGTCCAAAATGGGCCATGGAATGCATAAAATAGGACATTTGATGTATAATTAGGTTCATGCACATAGGAGGGAGCATAATCTAGTGTGAAATTGTCAATGGTGACAATTTATGACACTACACATAGATGTGATTCCTTGAATAAGAGAGTTATGAAATTCAGACTCAACACTGAATTTAATTGCAACACGAGAAGCCATGAGTCTATACCTATGTCTCACAAGAATATTTGATAAGGAACACCAATTCATGAAGCTCATAAATTAATTATAAGATTCAAGACACTTAAATATTCACAAAATGAGGAGAAAGATATGTGATAATGACAAAAATAAATAAAAATATTATAAACAACAAATAGTCTGCATAGAGATTATAAAGACACAATTTTTGCTGAAATTTAGGGTGAAATTAGGGTGAGGGTGCTCTATAATAGGGATGTAAATTTTTTAAAGTTTAAAGGTTTGTGAATGTAATATGGTATTTGAGGATTTAAGATTGTATGGGTTCAGGTCTGAGATTAGGAAAAAAATTGGAAATGAAAGAAAACCTAAATTATTTATATGAGACATATGCATACATGTTTTTTTATGTTTGAAAGCAATTAAAATGAGTTCAATAAGTTTAAGTCACTTGATAAATGATAATTTCCAAAATGCAAGATGTTAAAACCAACTGAATATATCTCTAAAATACTGAATAAGATAATACTTTTTAAGTTTATGAAAGGAATGATTAGAAGCAAATATTTACTTTTTCAATTTCCAACATAACATGAAATACGCTTTGAGCAATGCCATTTTCCTATTATTCACTAAGATTTCAAAACAATAAACATATAAATCAAAAAAATTCAATTGTAAGAAATGTTGGGTTCACCAAAATGTACTATAAGAAAAGGGATATAGGGCCTAATGTTAACCTAAATCCCTAAATCACACTTTTCAACACCTTAACATTCGAGGGACACAAAAATGATCATAAAAGACCACTTGATTGTTGTCCTCAAGGAAGAGCCAAAATGGGTGATCAAGGTTTTAGTCCCCTTAGGTTTTTTATTAGGGTTGAATTGATGTAATGTGCATGATTTTGTGTTTGTAAACTAGGTTAATTGTGCAAGTCTAAAAAACTATCACTAATTCAAAAAAATACATAACTGATAAACATAAATTGAAAACAAGAGAGTAGAGAGTAGAAACTGAGGAGCTTGGCATTCACATTTGGGATCAAATTGACTAGTTAGGGGCATGGGTGCCCTAGATTGAAAATTAGGGTTTCTAGAATCTCAAAACATGTATAAGTGTGTTATAGTCTGTAGGTTCTTCTCTATTGAAATCAATTTAGAAACTTCGTCTGTCAACATGAATAATTGATCTTGCCCTAATTTGAAGAAGGAATGCGCTTGTATGCTTGATTTTGATTTAAGGTCTTCAATCTTCTCCAAACCCACTTCAAATCTACAACCTGCAAGAAAGAGAAGAGATGAAGGATTGTGCCATATGGGGGCTTACCTAAGTCAAATCCCATTTTGATGTTTCCACTTCCACAATGACTATGATGATGCTGGACAAAGAATTCTTACCCTAGGTTGGGTAGAGGCAAATGGATAAAAATAAATGATAAGTCACAATGCTGCAACTTACCATTTAGATGACCATTCCTTGATGTACTGAGGTCACTTCTCACATCTCATATAAGGGGAACTTGATAGTTGATTGAAGATCCTATGAATGCTAGTACTCACAATGATAATAAACATGAAATATGAAACAATCTTACTTATGCTTTGGCATGAACTTGATGATTCATTGCAAACATGATATTGATTGATGAAAGTGTTGTAAAAATGATGCTTATTCTACTCTTGAATTTCCTTTTAGGACGCTCAATTGATATTCAAATTTCTTAAAATTGCCTAGGTGTTCAAATGGTTGTATTTATATGAATTTCAACATTTCCCACAATAGCTATTTTGAAAAGCCGAAAAATGAATTTATATCTACAAAAATATGAATGTTGATAATAGTTTTTTATATTTAGGCAGAAATAGGACAGCCAAGGGAAAAGGTGCCCTTGACCAAGCCTAGTTTGAATTTTAAATGCTCGTTAAATAAATAATTTCAATTCTCAAACTTAATTTGATTTTCTGAAAATGGTAATAAAATGGGAAAATAATAAGCATAATTAGGTCCAAGCACTTAAGGGGGAGCCAAGCATAGTGTGAAATTGTCAAGGGCGAAAATTTATGATGCTACATCATGCGTTTCCTTTGTCTTTTTACATTATGCTTCACTATCTTTTGTTGATTTTTCTATTTTTTTAAGAATTGTAGATAGATATACTTAGTTGATTTGAAATATCAACCAAAATGCTTGATTTATATGATATTTTAAGAATATTCTAAGTTAGGGCACTATATTAACACTTCTACCTTGGTATTTGCACTACTACCCTAAGACACTTGTATCCCTACCTTGATAAGGACATATCTATCTTACCTCTTTTTTGTTTGTTTGGAGATACCCCTGAGGAGGTCCCCTTTAGCCTAGAGCCAAGGATTGAGGGGTATCCATTTTGCCAAAATCCACTCTGGGCACGATCCCAATCTCATCCCTTTTTTAGGCGTCAAGGATTTGCACTCAACAAGACTTGATCCCTGGTGGGCTCTTTTTTCCAAATTCAATTCACCATTTTTAGTACTACTTAGAATTATATTTATCGAATCTAAGTTCATTTATACCCTTCTTTTTCTTATTTTCTTTCTAAGTATTAATTAGTTTCTTATTTCTTATTTCTCATTTGCTTTACATTGTTACTAATCACAACTCTTTGTGATAGGTTAGTGTTGGACTAATTGGAGATAGTATTTCATAGGCATTAGTTTATTACATGCATAAAAAGAAAAGAAAGGAATGGAATCTCCCTTATATTACACTTTTAATTTCTTTCAATAAGAAAATGTTGTTTTTCTATCTTTCACATACATTATTTGACAAAAGAAACTATATAGAACAAATGACACCTTATATAAAATTGGCAAAAGTTATCCAATTTTTTGCAAAAATAGCCAATCATTTTACATGGAGGTAACTTATATTTATAATCAACAATTTTCCCATATCATCCATGAAACTAACACTTGTCCTAATGTTCTTGCACAAGGCTTCGCATGTTCACATCACACTTCACACTTCACACATGTCATTTTTTAATTTGACAAAATGACCTTGAACCCTAAATATTGGTTCCATTCTTGTGTATTATTGCACCTATACATTAAACCCATTATAAACTATAAACTTCACTCAATAAAACTCATGAAAATTTAATGATTAAAAGGCACACATTATGATGATGCCTATATCTTACACACTATAGAATAATCCTTTGGATCATACTCTTTTTAGAAATGGAAAATATTCATCAAATCCACACACATGGTGCCTAAAAGGACTTACCTTCATTAAATTTTTATGCTAATTAAATAGCTATAAGGTCATCCAACTTGCAAAGAGTTCTAGTTATCCTCTTGGTTTCCATAATTAATATAGGCATTGCTTGATCTTTATTAACTCCCTTACTTACCTTCTCCTCGAGCAATGGTTTGATTTCAAAATCACATTTGTCTTTGTAACTTTCCATTAGGTCACCTTAATCTTTAGTTGTCCTTCCAAAATGCTTTATCAACTTGGGCAATTAATGTTGTACCAAAGACATACTATATTATCCCTTTTAATTTTCCATTTGATTTTCCCTCTTTTAAAGTTGTATTTGAATCTTTGGCTTCTACTTAAAGTTCATCTAATTTACATAACATGATATATTATTTGGCCCACTTTTAGATCCAATCCTTTGCTTAGGTTCAATCATTCTTGATTAATCCTATAGGGGAAATAATCACTTGAAAAAACCTATACTTTGTTGCTTTCATTTGAACACTAAGAACTCACCCCATTTCTAACCATTTAGTTTTTTTAATCTCAATCAACAACCTAGATTGAATTCCATTTTAGATCAACAATCATAGGTTATTGGTGAACCCTTGTAAGGGCTCATTGCTCAGTCAATCATCCACCATAATTAGTTAGAAAGTGTAAATGAATTTTTCCCTTCTTTTGATAATTTCACTTAAGCCTTATCTTAATTGCTAAAGAGCATCCATAATCAATAGTTAAGAATCTTCTATCTTCAAGATCTATGACATTGGTCAATTAACGAATGACCATAGATGTGTAACATCTCTAAGGTTTCCAAGGAACTTTGTGTAATAGATATATTAGACTCACCATCATGCACAAGTGTAGGCTACATGACATTACTTCATTTATTCTTGCAAAGAATGTTAGATTTGTGAAAATAAAAGCCATAGGATCAAACAACGAACAAATACACCTTCCACACAAGAGATTTGTACACAATAATATACTATATCATCAACAAGAAAAAGCTAAAGAATTCAAGAGAAATAATACAAGGAGGGTTGAGTGCTATATAGGAGCAATCCTAAATGAGAAATGGATTAGATCATGACAAGTGTCAACATCTCATGCAATGAGAAAAAATGATCTAATAATAGCTCTCTAGTTAACATAAAAAACACTCTTAAGTTTAGCATAGGTACATGAGAATAAATTAGACCAATAATCAATTAAAGATTAATTAATTATTAGCTACTGCATGATTACTCTAACACCCCCCTTAAGATAAACTTAGGTCTCAATGGCTAAAAACCCTAAAAAAGGGAATGCATGATGGGTCCTAACAAACAAGGCCTGGTGAGGTACCCATGTACAAACAATATAATCTCTCACAATTGGAGAAAAAGAGAAAACCACATGGAAAAAACTCATTTCTAAAAGAAAGAAAGGCGAATGAAGGATTGAAAAGCCTCCAAAACAAGATCCAAAAAAAAGAGGAACATGAAGAACATCACTGAAGCATAAGGAAGATGTAGACAAAATTCGAAAGATGACATATATAATGCTGAAATGAATAACCTTCAGAAACAAGAATACAAGAGTGTCCATATGGTAATTGCTCCATCTCATTGAAATGCATGGGTAACTAGTCGTTGATGTACGCTGCATTCGCCTAATACATAGGAACATGAACTAGATACGTATATCACTCCAAAAAATGAAATAAAGGACGCATTAGCACCAATAGTAGAAAACCCCATAATGTTGATAAGGGAGAGCCAAGATAGATCCAATGAAACTGTGTGAAACCAAGAAGTGCATGTAGGATAATATTTAAATATGCAACTAAAGAGTACCTAGAAATAAAAGGGTGTGCAAACTAAGGCACACACGCATGAGGCAAGAATCACTAGGATTTGTCAATATTAGCATGGTGTGATGGTTTAAAGGTGGCGTTATTGTTCTTTCTAGCAAGGTTCAAACCTCGTTGGGGTGGTATTGTCGAGTAGTTATATTTGGGATGAGGTCCCCCATTTGTGACCTCATTGGTTCATAGCTCTGGGTCAAAAGCGTTTACCCCTTAAATATAAGAATCACCAGGATTCACTGCTATTATGGAAGGGACACTCACTTGATAAAGGTGTGATGGCAAAACAAAGGTAAACATCAACCCCCATGACACTTTATATCATAGTGCAAGTACAAAAGGCACAACAAGATGTGCGAAATCCACAAAAAGTATACACCAGAATGACACTTTATCTCAGTGCGTCTATAAAAGAGAAAGTGCATAAAAAAAACATGTCTACAATTCCCAAACAAGTCAAAATACTAAAAATACATAAAGAATAGCCAAAAAGAGTCATCCCACGCAAACAAAAAGTTTCCAGGGGCTAAGACGTCTAAGTAATTCATTAGAATGTGAAAACACAAAAAATTGAATAAAATATACTTGGAGAGAAATATGGAAAAGTTGCATGGATGGATGTGAAGAGCTCTGAAAAATCATCCCAACGTTGTTGCAATCATAAAAAATAGAGAAACAAGACAAAAAATATAAGCTTGGGAGTCAAAACATCACCTTTGACTTCAATAGGCTATAAAATGCACTATCAACAAGAAATGGTGACGAGACGTACACCATTGTAAAGTTGATGGAACCAAATTTTTGATGATATCTCGTTCACCCAATTTTAATATCATATGC
Source organism: Sequoiadendron giganteum (assembly GCA_007115665.2). NCBI lineage: Eukaryota > Viridiplantae > Streptophyta > Pinopsida > Cupressales > Cupressaceae > Sequoiadendron > Sequoiadendron giganteum. Next base: position 427,291,118 of record CM021104.1, read on the forward strand.
CCAAGTTATGGCCAAAGAAAAAATAGCTTCTTTAGGGCCAAGGAGGGCTTGAAGGGGCCCTTGCCTTGTGGTCATACCATTGACATCGGCGAAATATTCCTCCTTTGCTTGAAAAAATATGCCTCCTGCAAAAAACTAGTTGATGGAATATTCCAACAACCTGATGGAATATGCCAAAATATTCATGTCAATCAAAACTATGAACTTTCCAGGAAAACTAGAGTGTTGGGAAATTTTTACGTTGCTAGAGTTTTGTGGAGTGTTGGGAAAGATACATTGCTAGTTTTCGGGGTGAAAGGGAAGCCTTTGGGCGGTTGTAAAACAACTGTCGATCGGCTATATTATGCTAGCCGCGAGGTTAAAAACCCATTAGTGATTGCCTTGGGGCTCACAGGGCTTGCAATTTGCAAGTACCACTTATAAATGTGGCCCACAAGAAAAAATAAACCTACAATTTTTTTTATTTTTATAAAAACACTTTTTAATTTTTTTTTAAAAACCTACTTTTTTTGTGTTTGTTAGAATTGTGAAAAAATGAGTTACATGATCAAACAACAAACAACTACACCTTCCATGCAAGAGATATGCAAACTACAATACACCATATTATCAACAAGAAAAACTACAAAAATTAAGAGAGATAATCAAGGAGGGTTTAGTGCTATATATGAGCAACCCTAAATGAGAAAGAGATTAGATCACGACAAGTGTTAAAATGATTTAATAATAGCTTTCTAGTTAACATAAAAGATTAATTAAATTAGTAGCTAATGCATGCTTACTCTAACAAAGAAGTCCCTTGTAGGAGTTCAACATGTTCATCTTTTGACCAATAAGAATTGATCATGCGTGCCACATGTTTTTTATCTGTTGTCATTCACTAATTTAGTACGTGACATTATCATCTTAGTGGATCATCAAGGTGCTTAGGGGAATAAATCATCAAAGTACAAGTATCCACCGTATCCCATCATATCATACCACATGGATACATTTTAAATACCAACTTTACTAGACTCTTCAACCTTTGAACTTTGTTTAAATATCAACCACAAACAATGACCCTAATCAACTTGCTTATAGATCTATGCCATCAATCAATCAATGAATGGATAAACTATTGGTTGGTATGATTTGTCATACTCCATATTTCCACCAAGATAAACCAAGTCATGCTCAATCTCTTTATCCAACATGTCCAACTATGCCCAACATCCCTTGACCTTACTTTTAAATTAATGGTATATATCAATTAGATTAGGATCAATGATTTTGAGAGATGGTTAATACACTTGGTAGTTTGATCTACCTATGTGCCATAGTTCACCAAATTCTACCACGTAGATCAAGCTTCAAATTTTGGCTCTTTTGATGAACCAATCTGTTATGAAGACAAACACAAAGCTTAACTAAAAAGACATTATAATAGATAAAGCTCATGCACAATTGTGACTACAATGACAACATGATTTATTACTAGATCAACTTCTCATGAATGCACTATGTTTTATTGAATTGTTGTTAACCAAATTACTTTGATCGAATTAATGATTAAGATACTAAAACATAAGACTTATAACAAATTACTTAAATATATAATATGAAGATCCATTATACAATACATAAAACTATAAAATTAATTATCAATATAATTCATAACATTATTTCAACTTCAATATGAAATAAACTATCTTACACATTAATCAATATATTAAAAACAACCTAATCACCATATACTCAAAACATAAAAAAGTAGTACATGAACATGCAATTTTTGTCAATACCCATGAAAGAAGGTTCCCTTCGGTAGAGGTGTCTTGTAAGGCGTTTGTTATTGTTGGTATTTACCCTTTCCAACGAAATGGAGAAGGAAAGCGTGTTCCTTGTTTGGGTAGGAAATTGTGAATGGTACGATGAAATAGAGGAGAGGGTATACATTTTCTTCTTCAATCTTTTAATTATTATTTTCCTTTTTCTTTGTTTTCTTTGGTTTTGATTTGATTGCGTGTGTAATTAAGTTTTTGGTTGTGATTAGAGGAGATGAAAATTTGTTTATGGAAAAGTGTAAATGCAATTGGGTCACGCATGTTAAGGGATGGAATCTGGCGGGGCGCGGTGGTGGTGATGTAAATGCAATGCTACGCGCAGCCGTGGCGTCCTTGGCTTGTCTTGCTCTACCATCACCTACAACCCTTCCTTACACACGGTCAAATAGTCACCACAATTAACACCAACGCCATCATCGGCGTCCCTGGCAAAGAACCCCTATAATTTTTATCACCATCGTCATTTCTGATCGTTGTCGCGTTCTTGTTTTGCAAGAGAAGCTGCGCAATCTGCAGCTTTCTTACCCTGATTCTTTCTGTGGTTAGGGTTTCGCCCCTGAGCTACCCGTCGGACCTCGGTTCTGTAAGTAGTTTTGTTAACCCTCGTTTCAGGGCTTCGTCCCCATTCTTTTTTGTAGGAGACGTAAAATAGCAAGGTTACCCTTTTTAATATTTGCGCTTGCTCAATTCCGATTCTGAAAACAAAAGCAATTTTTATGTTTTTTGACAAATGTTGTGAAGGATCCTTTTCTTTGGGAAAAGTGGTTGCAAATTTATTCAAACCCTAATGAAATCCTATCTTTTGCTCTAGATGTGCACACGTTGGGGGGTTCTTTTTTGTTTCGCGTGCTTGGATTGTTGGAATCTCCGGATGTGAGGAATTCGGGGTTTTTTTTGTATAACATGGTTGGGGACATCACACCTCGTTATTCAGTCTGTGCGCTGTGAGAAGGATACATGTTAGCAGAATGAGAGGATATAAATATGGTGAGGATCGATGGATGAATTCATGGTTTTGTTCTGTAGCTCACAGCGTCTTACAAATGGCTTTGCTGTTTAAGATAACCTATTGTTAGGGATGCTGTAGATTATGTGCAACGGTTTTTTCAATGGGGGTTTGTGTCTGTAACCAAAGAGAAGCATGTTTCAACAGAACCCAAACATTTTTTGAGGCCATAGATAGTAGTAGTAATTCTGTTGTCTGCGATTAGAGGTTTGCTATGTGGCGTTTGCCGTGTTTGAATTTTCTAAGCTTATAAGATCCATAATGAACGGGGGCCTTTCCAGCAGAATCAGGTTTTCCTGTTCAGTCGTCCGTGTTTCCGAAGGAGGTCTGCAATACATGAAATCAGATCTTTGCTTTTATGTTTTAGTTCCTATGCTCACAAGACGTATTGCATTAGGTCTTTTGTAATGAGATATTTGCATTGTGAAGAAGATTTTGTTTTGTTTAGTTTTCTGTATAATGCAGGTTCGACACACCTCAAAATTGAAGGAAAAAAATCTCAAATTTATGTAAAATTTTCACCACTTAATCATATTATGGTTTGTTTTCATTTTTTTAACTTATTTCTTCTTCATTTGGCGAGTTCCTTTGATTTCCCTAACTGTAGGCCGAGTTGCCCTGACCGAGGGGTGACTCTTCCATCAAATTCAGTCAGTACTTTCACCAGTCCACCATTGTGGCATGTCACTCTGTGTGTTTGATGCAACATTTTTTCACTTGAGCTCATCCCACTTTATGTAATGGTACTTCTGTTCTATTGGTGTTCTAATGGTTTATAGTATAAATAAATATGCAGATGTTATTTTTTTTCCTTTTTCTCTTCTTTTTTTGACTGCACGATGTTATCATTTGTCCTTCCTGGTTTGACTCTACTAAAGTTTCTTTACTTATGCATATTCTATTTTTGCCTAAATTTTTTAATATCATCTCTTAGTGTTTCAAATAGTGAGGATCTATAAGAACTGTTCTATTTATGTTGTTGCCACATTTTCTATCAGAAAAATAAAAAAATGAGACTAGTGATTTGTTCTCAACTCTCATTGGAATTTGTTTTGTTTTAATCTTTCATGATATTTTAACTCAGCATTTTGTATCTGAATTTGACTAGTACAGTCAAGATTTGAGAAAAACAACCTTTTTCTGCATTTCCTGATTGCTTCATTTCCGCCAATCTAACAAGATGACATTCATCTCTTGTTTCATGATGATCTTTATGCCAAACTTTTCTGTCTAATATTTATTTTTTATTTTTTACTGTCCATAGTAGCAGAACTCTCTTTTTTTTGTTTAAGGTACCTAGGCTTAAGATACCAACTTGCAGATAGTGTTAATAAACCAAAATGGGGAAGTAAAAATATGTAATGAATTTCAAAAATCAAATTTAATCAACTGCTTTTCTAGCCATAGGAAGATCTCCCTTCCTCAGTTCCAAGCATGTTCATTGAGAGAAAGGTAGCAATTATACAAGCTGGTGCCTATCATCATTTATAGATCACTCTTTCTTCCTTAACCATTTTCCTCTGCTTGATTCAAACACAGAAAGGCACTACTAAGTACACATTGATACAACTTTCTATCTGCTTAAATCTTTCCATTTGCTAATTTCAAAGTTTTACAACTTCTAATAAAGAGCAATAGTCCTCTGATATTAACTTAAATGACATGGAGGGGAAATGATGATTATGAACCATCGTGTCTAACTTAATTGCTCTCATTGTTGTCATTCACTTGTCTTGCAAGAGGAGCTGTGTAATCTGCAGTTTTCTTACTTTGTTTCCTTATGTGTTTTGTGTTTCACCCTTTAGCTACCCGCTGGACCTCATTTTTCTAATTAGCCTTGTTAACCCTCATCTCAAGGCCTTTTCTATTCTTTATTGTAGGAGACATAAAATGGCAAGGTTTGACCTTTTTGGTATTTGCACTTCTTCAATACCAACTTTGAAAACAAAAGCAAATTTTAAAATTTATTCAAACCTTAATAAAATCCGTTGTTCTGCGCTTAATGTGCACAAGTTGGGGGAATTTTTGTTTTTGTTTGGTGTGCTTGGTTAGGAGTTCTTCATCTAACATAGTTGAGTACATCACACCGCATTGTTCGGTGTGTTTGCTGTGAGAAGGATAAATTTTAGCAGTAGAGTATATAAATATGGTGAGGATTGATGGATGATTCATGATTGACTTAAACATTGTTGGGATAGGAGTTCTTCATCTAACTTAATTGCTCTCATTGTTGTCATTCACTTGTCTTGCAAGAGGAGCTGTGTAATCTGCAGTTTTCTTACTTTGTTTCCTTATGTGTTTTGTGTTTCACCCTTTAGCTACCCGCTGGACCTCATTTTTCTAATTAGCCTTGTTAACCCTCATCTCAAGGCCTTTTCTATTCTTTATTGTAGGAGACATAAAATGGCAAGGTTTGACCTTTTTGGTATTTGCACTTCTTCAATACCAACTTTGAAAACAAAAGCAAATTTTAAAATTTATTCAAACCTTAATAAAATCCGTTGTTCTGCGCTTAATGTGCACAAGTTGGGGGAATTTTTGTTTTTGTTTGGTGTGCTTGGTTAGGAGTTCTTCATCTAACATAGTTGAGTACATCACACCGCATTGTTCGGTGTGTTTGCTGTGAGAAGGATAAATTTTAGCAGTAGAGTATATAAATATGGCGAGGATTGATGGATGATTCATGATTGACTTAAACATTGTTGGGATAGTAGTAATAATTCCCTTGTCTGGGATTAGGGGTTTTCAAAGTGGCTTTTGCTGTGTTTGAATTTTCTATGCTTATAGGATCTATAGTGGATGGTGGCTTTTCCAGCATAATCAGGTTTTCCTGTTCTGTTATCCTTATTTTAGAAGGATACCTGCAATACATACAATCTGATCTTTCTTTTTATGTTTTAGTTCCTATGCCTACAAGATGTATTGCAATTAGGTCTTTCTAAATGTGACATTTGCTCCGTGAAGAAGATTTTTTGTTTTGTTTAGTTTAGTTTTCTGTGTAATGCAGTTTGGAGCACTTTAAAATCTCAAATTTATGAAAATTTGACTGAATAATATTTATGGATTGTTTTTATTTTTATTTATTAAACTTCTTTTCTGATTTGGGAAGTGCTTCTTTTTTGTGTAACCCTAGACTGAGTTGTCCAGACTGGGATTGCTCTTTCATTAAATTTTCTCAGTACTTGCTCCAGTTTTTTTGGCATTCCTCCTGGTGGGTGTGATGCAATATTTTTTCATTCGAGTTCATCCCATTTAACCAAATGGTCTTTGTGTATATTGGTGTTCTATTGATTTGTAGTATAATTAAGTATGCAGATGTTTTTTCTTTTCTTTTATGATTATAAGATGTTATCATTTGTCTCGACTCTACTAAAGTTTCTTTTTCTCATGCAAGCTCTATTTTTGTGTCAATTTTTTTGTCATATCTCCGTGTTTCAAATGGTGAGGATCTATAAGAGCTGCTCTGTCAGTGATGTTGTCTCATTTCCTATTAGAAAAAATGAGATCAGTGATTTTGATCTTAACTCCCATTGGAATATATGTTGTTTTAGTTTTCTTTTAAACTCTTTTAATATGCTAACTTAATACCCTGTATCCGAACTTGACTTTTACAGTCAAGATTTGAAAAAGCTATCTATTTCTGCATTCCTAGGTTCCTCTATTTCCTGCATTGTAACAAAATTACATCTTTCATTTGTTTCATGATGACCCTTGTGCCAAAATTTTCTGCCTAATTATTTTATCTTCTGTTTTGTCCATAGTAGCAAAACCTCTTCTTTTTTTTTTTTTAATTAACCAAACTGGGGAAATAGAAATATGACAGGAATTTTAAAATCAAATTTAAGCATTTGCTTTTCTAGCCACAGCGAAATCTCCTTTCTTCAGCTCCAAGCATATTCATTGAGAGAAAGTTAGCAATAATACAAGCTGGTGTCTTTCATTGTTTATAGATGACATCCTTTTTTCTTTAATCATTCTCCTCTACCTGTTTCAAACATGAAAGACACTACTAAGTGCACATTAATACAAACTTTATTTAAGACACGGTATTTCCACAGTTCATTAGAGTTGGTTAAAAAGTTTTCTGTCAGAAGCTTTCTAACCAACTCTAATGGACTTTGGAAATACCATGTTTTAAATAATAAGTTGTATTAATGTGGACTTAGTAGTGTCTTTCATGTTTGAATCAGGTAGAAGAGAATGCTTTCTAACTAACTTTTTATTTACATAAATCTTTCCATTTTTTGATTTTAAGTTTTATGACTTTTAATAAGAGCAAGCTCCTCTTCTTTGTTTTAGATATCTGATATTATTAGCTTAAATGCCATTGTGGGGAAATGATGATTATTAACCATCTTGCCCGTTAACCCTCCCCTCCTACCTCCCCAAATTAGTTGCTAGATCTCCTACCGAATTTCTTGTCCTCCTGATATGTTGGTATGTGATCTTGAAAGTCTTATTTTCCATCTTAATATTTTTGTTTATTGCTAGTCAATCTACCATATCTGTTTGATTGCTTTAATAATTAGTATTAATTCTTATTCCGCAATTTGTTTTCCTTAGCCAGCCCTATTCCTTCTTTGAGATCCATTGCTTAGCAGAAACTTAACTTACATTCTAAATGTGTTTTAAACTTCCTTGGCTTGTGAATTGTGCTATTCATATGGCTGATCTGGTTTGCTGATCAAATCTAGCAAGTAGTGGGTCAGAATTGCTAGCATTCCAAAAATATTATTTGTAACTGAAAATTCTGAATTAAATGTAAATGAAAGAAAATGATGTTTAACTGAAAAATGTGAATTAAATGCAAATGACTGAAAAAGGGAGAAAAAAAATCAGGTTTTTATATCTCATCTATGTAATATATCTTTTGTTTCTAAATTGCTAAGATTTTGTCAAACCTGAGTAAATGAGGGATTATTAAACTCTGACAACTTTATGTGATTTGTGTAAGGTTTTGTCTAATATTTGATGGTGTAGCATATAATGTTTAAAACGCTGTCTGGAATTTCTTGATTGTTTATGCTAGTTCCCAAAAAAGTTCAATGATGGAGAGCTTCCTTTTTTTGATTTTAATGCTTACTACTTCTGAGAAGTTTTCTTCTTTTATCTTTTTGCCCTACTTTGATAAGACTAGTGTACTTTTTTGATATGCTATTCAAAATTCTAGTTTGTCCTTGTATACTTGTTTTTGCTGGTTGCTAAGGACTGTTTAGAAGGCTTTTTTTGAACTTGAATAAACAACAAAACTAGGATCCTTTTGTTTTATGTGCATTTTCAGCTACTTCTGTCAAGTTCTGTGGAGTGATTAGTGATAATGAATGAAAGTAACCTTATCCCAAGCAGTCAATTTTATCCTTGTCTTGATATTTTGGACAGCATTGCCACAAAAAATTACTATTACTGCCATGTCATTTGGTTGGTTGTGATTTTCTTCAGCTTCTTGATGGAAAGATGCCTGGATTTTTAATCCAACTCATAGAAGATCCTCATTTTTAAAACTAAATTCAATGAATCAGTATTTGGGCTTCTCTGTTTGGAACTTTGTACAGTGGTTTTCAATTTCAAGAATTAACAAATAATCATCTTATTTTATTCTTTTTGGTTGAAGGATTGGCGGACACTGTTTATTTGTTCTTTATGTCTGCCTCTTGGGTTTTAAAACATCGTGTTTTATTAGTATTATGTTTCAAAAATCTGTTCAGTAAGCTTGGGAAAAAAGCAAGAGAAAGGAGAGCCAATGTTTTCAATGAAAGGAAGAAATTGGATGAAGGTTGTTCATGCCTTATTTGGAAGGGGTTTCTCACAAGTTGGCAAGTCTTCTCAAGGGGCATGATATAGTATGTTTGTTTTGCAAAGAACTATTTGGAGTTTCCCTAAACTGGCCAAGGATAAGGTTGGATCAAGGCTTAGGAGTGAGGTTTGCTGCATTGAGTATGAGAATGTGGTATGCTTTTATTCATAGGGGAAATTGAAAGTATGATTAAAGCTACAGTGGTGGAACATGGTGTAGATGTAAGAAGAAACCACACCACCAAGTCCGCATTCTCAGATTGTTCAGACATGACAAAGCACCGCATGTGTTCAGAGAATGCCAAGGTTATCTTCAGAAAGAAAAACTACATTAGGGGTATTGATCGTTGGAGATAACTATTCTCCTTAATAACTTAAATGGGAATGAGGGGGTGATTCTAAGTGAAAACTTGGGGTCCCTTGATTAATAGTCTCTCCAATTAGTCTCCTTCTTTGGCTAACTTATTTAATAAGTTAACACATAAGAATTAGTTAAGGTAGTTAACTATATCTTACCGTTGCAGAACTGGAGTTATTTGTCTATTTATGCTTGTGCATATTTCTTGGTGTTCAGTGAGCAGCCTATCCAACATTTACAAATTAATATACTGTTTCTTATGGGGAAGGAGCTCTCTGTCATTAGGGTTTGGGTTTCCAGTGGCTTATTTCTTGGGTTATCTGTATTCCTTCCCACCACGTTGTCTTGTCTCGTCTCATCTGATGATGGTTTATATGTTTATGTTTGAAATGTCGAGGTGTACTGTTTCTTTATGATACAGTTCTGCCCAGAAGCTTCACCATAAAACCATAATTGATAAGTATTTTTAAATTTTGGTAATATTGACATTTTCTGTGGAGGGTTAATGGATCACCATTATGAGGTTTGTTGAGACAAAGTTACAACAACCAGTTATCTGGTTTCATAGTCTTTAATTAACTTAATGGCTTGAGCTAAAGTCTATGCTGTCTGTGGACTATCAACTCATCTTTATCCATGTGCACTGGTAGGGAAAGTAGTATTATTATGGGGAGTATTTCACATTGCAAAATGCCCATGGCGTTTTTTAAATTGATATCTACGATCCTCCAAGTCTAAATCTTGTATCTTTTGCTGAATGATAAATGATTACAAGCAAATCTTGAATGATAAAATCCTTTAGCTTTGAGCATCTTTTGTTTAGGCTGCTTAATGTCAGATATGCCTTGGAGATGGGGAAATGCAGTTGGGAACTCTTGGAGGCACCTCCAATGGCCTCATAACATCTCAGAAGATCAAAAATGAGAATTTCTCCTAAAAATTGTAAAATACAGAAAAATAACAGTACTCTTTGCCTGTACAAACCCAGAACAGAGCATTGACCCTACCCCAGCCAGCACAAAAAGTCATGAAGGTAGAAACTTATTCTAGATGTTTTGTTTTTCATCTTTTTGAGGCGTTTTAAGAATGTCTTGTGAAATCTGAATCATATATGTACACATGTTGAAAAATGGCAAACCACTCCCATTACCTGTATCTCATGTTTACCAGAGATTGTGTTTAAGTAGCTTATTTTAACTTGAGGCATGCAATGGCATAATGAAGAAAGAATGTTCAGGGAGTAAGTAAAGCTGCTGCAGTATTTCATGGTAGGAAAGCTGAGTGTCAGAAAATTTATATATGCAAAGTTAATTGGTGTTGATTTATTAGCGTCAAAGAGGTAACACGATGGTCTGTATCTCTGTGTTGGTATTACTACCAGTTTCTTTTTGGATATACTGGGTTGGGTGAGGCTCAGGGCAAAGAATAACCCCAATGCCTTCATTTTTACCTGGGGAGGAAGAAGGAATGCACTAGTACACATTACAGTATGGTTTGCACCATATCCAAGTTCTCCCTCCATTTGATCCACAATGTTGTAGGCGTGAAAGAGTATCTGTGGGGTTTGAACTAGGGACCTCACTGTTATTTGAACAGTGTGTTACTGCATCCCAGGCCCAAACTGGTTTTGCTCATGGTTGGCAGAGCATGCTAAATGCACTCTTATGTGAAGCAATTTTACAACAAAAATTGATGCATGATAAAAAAAATTATTTGGAATTTATCTGTGTTCCAATTCAGAAAAGAATGCCATTCATCAATTATGATTAGTTGGTATCCACTGGATCTGTATGTTGTGCTTCATGATACCCTTCGAATGACTTTATGAGGTTCTCATTTCTAACTGGTTACATTTTATAGTCTGAATCGACTTATGAAATGCATCATTAAGTAACAATGGTTTAATCAATAAATACGATTTTAGTGTTATGGGGCAAATTAAGGTTTTAATCTGTGCGCTTATTGGAATGCTTAGCTGAAATTTTTATTTGATGGTAATCCTTTAGGCCAACTTTGGATTCATTTGTCTCAGTCAAAATTGCTTACTTACATTCTGCAAATTTCTTGTGTTGATTTATCCAAGTATATGGTACCTACATATTATTTTAGTTTGCAAATTACTTAGCGAGTTGCTAAAAACTAATTTAACCTTTGCACAGTACCAGCCAAAGTCTAAGTAGAGCAGGAAAGATTATTTGTAGCCCAAGGATAAATTACATTGAAACATTCCATCAGTGCAACTAGCAGTGTGTTTAGCTTGATAATCTATTAATCAATCCTCTTATCTGTAAAGTTAACCATTAATCAAGTATTATGGTTGTTTGGGTCCATAACATATCCTGTCATTGTGTCTTATGATAATCTGTTAATGAATTTAACAGATTATCATTTTATATGAAGATGACACTAGTAATTTTAACTGTAACATTTAATAGTCTGAATTGAGTTGTATGATGCAGAATGAAGTGGCTATAAATTTGTAACCTCGTAAATTTCTACAGGGCAAATTAAAATTGTTCTCTTTTGTCATTGGAATTGTCAGCTGTAAATTATATCTGATGGTGATCCTTGAGACCAACTTTGGAGTCAGGCACCTCCACAGCCATATTTGTCTACTTACAGCCTGTGAGATTTTTGCATTTATTCCTTCTGGCATATGGTATCTATATTTTTGCCTCGTTTGTAAATGATCTAGCAAGTTGCTAAAACCTGCCTTTGCCCAATTTGTTTGTGCTCATTCCTGACCAGAGTTTAAGAACAGAAAAATCATTTTTATTTGTAGCATAGGACAATTTGCATTGATACATTTAATCAGTGCAACTACTACTGAGATTACCTGATAGCCATCTCATTCATGAAGTCACACCTATTAGTATTAATCAATTAAGGATTTTGTTTGAATTGTTTATTTGTTTTTTTCCTTTATGTTGCTTAGCTCTTGTTTGTTGCCGGTTGATTCACGTTTAATACATTTGTCCATACAATCATGATTATGCATCCTACCGTGCCATTTGCATTTAAATAATTCTATATAGATACTGAAGTTATTTGTGTTGTTATACAGGTCTAGGATTTTTTATTTGAAATTTCTTTCACTCTCTTATGTTTCTTGGCCTTCGGTTAGCTTAAGCTGTAATATTTGTGTCTTTAAGTCAGAAATAGTATGCAGCTCAGTTTCAATGGTAATTATAAAGATTCTAAAGATTTTGGCAGAAGAGGAAGGATTTGGGAATGACAATTCAAAGTTACATAGCTAGTGTTGTTTTAGGCTCACAATATACAAGAAGATTTTTTTTGGTGCTAAAGGTTCCTGGACAATTTCAGATCTATTAACATTATTTAATATTTTTGCTGTTTTCCTTACTTTTTAGATTGGAAATCTTACTTTCTTTTAACTTTAGCCTTCTCTGTGTAGATGAGCTGGGCTTAGGGTTAGGGAAAGTTGCGAATGAAAGTTTGTTCTATTCTAAATATTGTAAGTGATCTTGTCCTCTTTCTATTATGAATATCTTGAAGATTCTTCTTTGAGCTTATTCCTATTTAGAATTTTTTAAAGTATGAATGTTTATTATTCTATTATTTTACAAAAGCTAATTGATGACAATCAATGATGGCTATGATACTGCTATTTTTTTCCAAAGATTAATGCCCTTTTCAGATGATTGACATAGGTGAATGTTGAGCAATAATTAATAGCAGATCTATTATAACACCAACATATTCTGTGGCTTACCATTTGAACTGGGATAAGACTTCTACAAGGTATAATGCAAGGCCAAAGAAACACAATACAGCCTATACCAGAAAACTTTGATTTGGGAAACATGTCTGACCAAAACAACATGAATATTGAATCGCATATTTATCAGGATGACCGAATAAATATTATGGCTGCTCCTAATGGACCAGATTATCAGGTTTCTGGGAATGGTTCAAACTGTAATTTTCGGAACATGGGAAGCCACACTAGCAGTAGTTCTTTTGTCAACAGGTGGGCCTCTGGCAGTGCCAGTGATTCTGAGAATGCAGCTGGTCAGAGTTGTTCTGTTGAAGATAAAATGTCTGTTGGCTGGAATTCTGTTTCAAATATGCAGCCGACTTCAATGGTTGATGGAAGGCAATTGCTGGACACTAATATCCTTTCATCAGAAAATGGTACCATGAATATCTTGAACAATTCTCTTATGGATGACTGCTTGCATCTCCGCCCAAGCTGCAGTTATGGACCAACGTCAGATGCCAATTCTCTTAATTTCATTGCTAACCAAACACCAGTTGGGTCATTCATGGATCCAAGTTCTTTTCCTCACTCAACTGTATTAGTTGGACCTGAACCAGAGCAAATGACTTTTGCTGGTAACAGCGGGGTGGCATGTTTAGCAGAAAGCAGTAATGGTCGGGCAAATCGTATCATGGAAGGCAGAAGAGTATTCTGTAAGAGAAAGACTGCAGAAAATATTCCAGGTCCGTCTTTGGATCCCAATCCATCTTCTCAGTGGGATGAAGCCAACCTTAGGTTTACAATTCCTGGAAGGCCGAACATGGGTAATAGTTTAAGTATTTCTGTCCCTGTTGCCACAGCAACACTTCCCGATGAAAGGCCATTGGAAGAACCTGTTATAACCAGGCCTGGGGCTGGTTTAAATGATGTCACTTCTGATTATAGGTGTGGATTTTCTGTGGCTGGGCAACCAGATGGTTCTCAAAGAAATGTTCGACTGAGATTTAATTCACACCATCCAGAAGCAAATTTTCCTCAGATATGGCCCTTGGGGAATGCCGGAAGAGCTTTGCCTGAATTGCAACCTCATTCTTCTCATTCTAGACATGTACTCTCTGGCAACCTGTCTGCAGACACGGGTTCAGCAGGAGCTGGTAGTGTTGGCCCACTGCGCCAGCCCAACATGTTCCGTTCATCCTCCAGTATTCCAAGGAGTTTGCACTCACTTGGAAGGAATGACAATTCTTCTCTGCCAAGAGTAGGCAATCCTATGGCTGGTGCTGTGAGGGAGGCTTCATCTTCTATGCCGGAAGAAACAAGCTCAAGGAACATGAGGATGGGAAATACAAATAATGCTTGGCTTGCTGCAGGAACAGAAACTAGGCCAGCAAACCATGATTCTGGAAGTTGGACACCGATAAATCGAAACACAAATGAACCCCGAAACCACACTTCAATGTTACATCCTTCACCAGTCATGCCTTGGGACCCACAGCACGTCCCCTTAACACAAGCACTTAGGAGGAGTGCTGGTGGTGTTCAAGGGTCTGGGTCATCTTCTGTTAGCAGATCTTCTCAAAGTGGTCATATTCATCCTTCTCGAACTGTTAATTTCTCTTCCTCATCAGAGAATCTTCTGCCACCACGAACTGGTTCCCAAGGCCAACAATATCTTAGATCAGCATTATTGATGGAACGCCAGGGTGATGGAATCTTAGGTGTTCCCTTTGGATCACTGCAAGCATTTACAGCTGAAGGTGATGGACGCAACAGATTAATGTCCGAGGTTTGTGATCATCACTGGAACTTCTAGATAAAGCTATGCTTTTGAAATAATGTGTTATCCTAACAGTTTTTCTTTTATCCATTATTCTTTTTATTACTGAGAATACCAATAGGTATTGCCTTAAAGAGAAAATGTTTGCTTGTAAAAGCTTCAGTTAGTGGACTCTGCAGAGGAAGTTGTATGGTATTCAAATCTATTCCTCTTATGCATACATGAACTATAAATATACAAGCAGTTATATAAATGCATATAATGTTATACATGACATGATTTTCCATATCAATTAAACAATAGTTGCCATTTAGGTATACCTTTTCTTGCATTTAGATTTTCTAAAATTTGGAGTCTTGGTTCTTTTTGCTATTGCATTTGTGTATTATAAAGAGTTTTCATTGTGGCAGTTTGAGGTCATCGAATTGATTAAGAAGTATGCTGCAATGGGTTCTCTGCTAGGAACAGCATGAGTATGTCTGTTATGGGCACCTTGCCGAGAAAGAAACTTTGTAATTTTTAAAATTCACTTGCCAGAATCACATGTTTCTGATTACAGTATATGTTTATAAAATCTCATAAAATATATGTAATATTGAGTTAGATGGGGGCAACCTTTAAAGAGGCTGGCATTGCATCTCTTCTTGAGACATGCGGATTACAAAGCACCATCCTTTTGATCCAGTTGATACATTTGTAATTAAATTGGTGTGCTGTTTTTGATGTTGGAGGTTATAATATAATTTTTTGGTTATCACAAAGGAGCCTGTTGAATTTCTCTGGCTTTTAGACAAACTGTCTTCAATAACTTTATTTCGTTTAGGTTGTTTGCTTGAGCTACAAGTCCATCTTGTTCTCTTCATCCCTTTTTTTAGTGAATAGCTTCCGAGTTTCAGCATCTTTTAAGTCCTGTATATTTAGTTCTGAGATGGATATGAACTTATAATATAATTTTCTGGTTATCACAAAGGAGTCTGTTAAAGTTCTCTGGCTTTTAGGCAAACTGTCTTCGATACCTTTATTTCATTTAGCTTGTTTGCTTGAACTGCAAGTCCACCTTGTTCTCCTCATCCCTTGTTTTGTGAATTGCTTCCAAGTTTCAGCATCTTTCTAGGACTGAGGTGGGTATGAACTTTCAGGCAATGTATAAATTGTTGTTTGCCATGTTAGAAATTTACTGAACATATCTACCTTAAGGTTGCTCTGCTAGAAGGTGTTTTGTTATATGGATTTGCTTTTCTATTTCAATGCTATGCAATTGTTAATATTGACTGGAACATTAGGTGAGGTCCTCCAACATTTTTCGTCTCTTGTGAGACAGCTGTCAGTACATGTTCTTTACTTTTTTTTGCTCTGTGTACTTCCGTTACTGGAAGAATTTTTTTTCCAAATGTGTTACTGAGATGGTGATACATAGACATTTTGTTTTTTGGGTTGCTTTCCTTAAAAGATACATGGGCATTGATCCCGTTTTTCTCAACAGATTCGGAATGTATTGGAACTTATGCGAAGAGGTGAAACTTTGAGATTTGAGGTAAGTTTGTGAATTATTTACAGTTTGTTTGTTGGATTCTTTTGATATGGTTGGCAATAATGTCACAAAGAACGGACATAATACATACTTTTTCAACTGCCTTAATATTGCTTATACTTTGTTGTTTTAGTGTGTCTTATTTGCAGCTCAATGTGCAATTCCATATGATGGGTAGAAAATCATTCATTTCTTGCTTTGTAATTTTTGTAAGATGCCATATTCAGATTACACTACAGATTTGTGCAGGTCATACAGATTTGTTTTACCATGTTCACCCTTCTGTGATATAGATGCATTGTATTAATGTTTCACCAGATGAAAAAGAGGGCACCTTTGATAAATCCTAAACTGCTGGCTTCTCTGAAAGCCGATTTTGCTAACAAATCGGCTGTCTTTCTGTGATTCATTTGGCAATGAGGAAATTGGATATGGATTTAAAAAATAAAAATAAAAGCCTGAATCCACCACTATGAGAAATTCTTGTGGTGAGTCCCTTATGATGAAAGTTCAATCTTTTATAACTGTCATGCTTATAAGATTTAAATCAATGACCATTTTGAGATGGCAACCATGGCCTCCCTTTCTACAACATTATAATAGTTGGTTCCTAGGTACATCGCATAAAAGCCTAACACCTTTCCAGATTCATTCCCTAGAATTTCACCTGCCTTGTAAGCCTCTGGATTTTATTAGGAATCTCCATGAAAATAAATCTTGATGATAGTGAGATGCTGTGGAATGTAATGTGTAAACCTTATGGATGTACTATCATTTGCTTTTTCACTGTTTTCTTTTAAGGTGAGAACAATTCTTGAGACCTCTTTTCTCCATTGACTACAACCTTTAGTCTCCTCTTGCTGCAGCATTCTATGTATCCGAATGGCTGAAGTTCTTAGCTAGATTCTTGTGATATGACTTGAGATAGCTTATAATTTATTTATTTCTTTTCAACCAAATAGACCGTCAAATGCAATTTGGTTCCATGCTTCATACCATGGACAAAAAGTTTTTACCATATTGCTACCTGCAATCAAATTTGTCAGAAATCGTGGATGGATCCTTTTCCAAAATAAATTCCAGTCTACTAAAATGGCCACATAGGCTAGAAGATGGAAGGGTTTCTACTAATTTATTGGAATACAGGAGGAGTACTGGAAATTCCCCTCCTCAGTTGTTCCTTTGTTAAAATAATTAAAGATTGTGATGAGAAAAAATTAACAAGGGTTCAAAATATAATAAGTTGGGGACGATTATGGAAACTGAGAAAAAAAATTCAGAAATTAAGAAAATGATAAGCATTTCTGACATTTTCTGTGATATTTCCCATTTTCCTTTTAGTCTATGGCTCATGGTTCCCTTTAACCTGCACACATATTCCAAGCTAACAGAGGCAGATTATTATGATCATTAGCCCTTTACCAGAAATTAAGAAAATAATGAGCAGGAAATTAAATTACAATTTGATAAGCATTTCTGACACTTCCTGTAACTTTTACCATTCTCCTTTTAGCTTGCACTCTTGGCTGCCTCTGTCTTGCACACGCTTCCAAGCTAACAGAGGCAGCTAATTGTGATCATTAGCTCTTTGCCATAGGGAATTTCTCTATGTACTTTAAAGATCAAGCTTTAAAAGTGATTAATCACTCCAAGCAGTCAGAAAAGAGATAAATTGGCACTTTAGTAGAGAGCAGATTTCAATAGGTGTAATGTGCTTGCAGAGGAAAGGCATTTATCTTTTCTACATAATCCTCAAAACTGGAATTCACAGATATTTGGTTGAAAGGATGGATGTTAATTTGCTGACCAATATCCCCTTTTAGAAAGAATAACACATACGTGCAGAATTTGTCCTCATTTTCCTGGTCGCCTCTATTTGCAGAGAAGTTGCAAATACAATATCTGAACGAACCAAGAGTTGAAACCAAACTCTTCTTTTGAAGAATCTTCCTACCTTCACTTTTTTTGAATGCTCTTGTAGTTTGTAGGTCTCTATCAAATGAGGCAGGTAGTCCTATTGTTCCAAACCTCATTGACTTAAGGTGAGGAATAACAGTTTTGGCCATGATTTTAAAAAATCTTGCAAAACGTCAAAATGTAATGAAGCCTTGTTGGAGAAGATCCATTTCACACATTGAAAAGTTTTAGCTATGTCGGGTGTTCAGAGCATGCCTTTTTGATGATGTTTATTTTACAAGCTAGTTAGGAATATATATTTACCTTTCAAAATCTGCTTGCTCTATTTTTATTAGATCCAGAAGGAGGTTGCTCAATCTTGTGGTCCACAATATGAAAACTGTATCATAATGTTATGTGCCCGATCCTTACTTCACACAGAAAGCACAAAATATTGATATGAAAGGTACAGTACTCAGATCTGAAATATTAATGCCAGCAGAAGGCAACACAGTCTGCACATAATAAATAATACAATTTGCACTTCATAGCAAATAACTGATCACAAGTAAAGGTAATTCAATGTTGAGCTGGATATGCACGGTAACAGAGTAAGATTGTTCCTTATCAAGCACAACTCACAATATTGCAACACTGTACTGATCACGCATCAATCTCAAGTTCAACAGATAAAAGGTTTTTATGCACTATACTCAAGCCTTTTCATGGCTCATGTGAACACACCGAACTTTGAGGCAAGTAGAGTCGATATTCAGCTCAGAGAAAGATTACATAGATAATACATGGTGAGACCCCCGCAAGTGTTCGGCTAAGTGGTCAATCTGTGTATGCCGTGACTCTATCAAACACCTGTGGCTCTGCCACAATTCAAACTATTGATCGCTACATAGATAATACATGGTGAGACCCCCGCAAGTGTTCAGCTAAGTGGTCAATCTGTGTATGCCGTGACTCTATCGAACACCTGTGGGTCTGCTACAATTCAAACCCTTGATCGCTCCATCTTTGATCACCTCCAGGGTGCTGAACTAGTGTGAGGTTGCAGAGATACTTGCCGTTCCTTTCTCCCTTGCTGGAAATCTGCGGGCCTTAGACTTGTAGTGAACGCTGGAAATTAGACGGGCTCTTCAACAGTGCGGAGAGCAAGCCACCACCAGATCGTTGATTGCTTCAACCAAGCTCCTCTGGGTATCAACGCTACTGCCCAGACTAATGAATATCAGATGATGAAATAGAATGCTAGAAAATTAATGCGAAAGACTAAATCACGAAACCAGGTGAGATTGTTGCCTCACCAGGTAGTCGAATTCATGGGGTTTTCGTCCCTCAAACTGCCTTAAAGCAACTGCTTCATCTGTGATGATTACCATAGACCAGTGACCCCAATTAAATTCCAAATCTTATTGCCAAACCAAGAGGTCGACCAGAATTACCAAATTTAAATATTATCTTTAGCGCCTACCTTAAGGACCTTAAGGAAGGTCGGCCAGAAACAATATAAATTTAAATGTTATTTATTTAATAATTCAAATTTATATTATTATTTAATATCATTTTAAATATTATTATCATAGTTGAAAAACTCGCCAATTGCAAAAACTCGCCAAGCCCGGAAAATATGGTATGGAAAAAAACTCGGCAAAAATTCGGAAAAAAATGCTTAAGCTTCATTAAAAACACATTTTTTTTGCAAAATTTAATGATAAGATGCATCCAATGAGTCAATAAAATGAGTACATAGAAGAAACAAGCTGAGTCTAGTTATATTTGATTGATTTGAAAGAAAATTAGATACAAAATCGCATCATTTTCAAAAATCTATTGTCCTAAAAATTCATCAATGATATGTTCTTGTTCATCTATAGGAATAAGATTTGTAGATGCATGTGACAATGGTGGTGAAAGATCAATATATTCTAAGTTGCATTCTTTATGTAGAGGGGGTATAAAAATATCACTTTTTGTCGGAGCGATTCCCCCACCAAGTTCTTCTTTTGTTTTTAAAATTGAAAGCGGGGGTCTGGGGGTGGCAGCCCCCAGTGGGGTCAAGGGGCAACGCCCCTTGTAAGGTCTAGGGGCAGCGCCCTGGGCGTGCTCCTTGTCACAAGATTGGGCGGGGTCAAGGGGCAGCGCCCCTGCTGCCAAGCACATTTTTCTTCTTGCATGGCCTTTAGATTCTTCATTTTTGAAGCATTTTTCCTTGAAAAGTGATGTGTTTAAACTGCTTTGAAAATGCAACATTTTTATTGTTTTTATGTTGTTTCTTCAAAATTGCTTCTTTCTATCAATTTACTTACAACAACTGGTGTTGATACATAAATGGTTTTTTTCTAAAATCTACCTACAAATTCTATCAATGCATCTATATAATTTAAACAATGCAAATTAGAACTAATCATTGAGCAAGGCTAGCAGTTGTGCGAGCTTTCATCCTAACGCATTGGTCCTAACTTAAATCACTGAATTTTCCAGCCTTTAACACCTCTCCTCGGCAACGACGTGGGTTTTTTCAGAACACTCGCCGTACTTTTTGGAAAAACTCGCCAAAAGTACGGTGAGTTTTTTCGGCGTACAATTGCCTCAAAAACTCGCTGTCCAAAAGAACTCGCGATTTTTCCTTAACTCGCCGAGTTTTTGGCGAGTGTTGCAACTATGATTATTATTATATTAATATTATTTTAATTTAGCATTTAAAAATGCTTTTCTTGTCCGCTGGAGATAGGTCCCAAATTGGGGACATGACACATAAAGGGAAATTTGACTATAGACATCGAGGCATTTGACTTTCTTCATTGCGAATAAGATTACAAAAGAGTTAATCATCTCTTCAGAGCTTTTTGAATCTCTCAAAGCCTGCTGTTAAACTGTTGAGTAACACATAAAGGGAAATTTCAAATTTGACTATAGACATCGAGGCATTTGACTTTCTTCATTGTGAAGAAGATTACAAAAGAGTTAATCATGTCTTCAGAGCTTTTTGAATCTCTCAAAGCCTGCTGTTAAACTGTTGAGTACTAGTATGCTATCATTCTTTATATAATAAAAGCCCTTTAAGCTTCCTCCTTGGCAACTGGAACCATCAAAGGGTTCTATTCATTGCTAGGAGCTACAATATAGGGAAAAGATCAGTAAATATTGATGTGCAATTTCCGTATGTCCATTCTTATCACAGAGGAGACCGGTGAAAATCTAACTGCTTCTAGTCTTATATACATGTGGAATTCTGGGATCACGCCTTATGTGGCTTCCTTGCATCAGTCTCCTATTTTGTTGCTGGTAAGATACCATTGATTGATTAAAAAGTTCATTTTTATGTCTTTAGTCCAATTTTTCAAGTGCAGCTTTCTCTTCTTTAAGAGTCCCACTTCCACTTCCATTCATCTGATAGAAGATTTGATTTCTTGAATCTTCCTTTTGCACACAAATTAGAGATGTACTTATTTTGACAAGATTTAACATTTGAACTTCAGCTTTATTGAAGTCAACAATTCGAATTCTTGTTTGACTTGTGATGTCATAAGAAGTGCTTTTTCAAAACTATTAAGAGAAAAATGCATTTTTTCTGTAAATTTGGGCAGTAGCTAACAAGCAAAATATCCTTCTCCAGTGCTCACATCCGATGCTGAAGCCTGCAGTTTCTGCATGTTTCCATATCAGATTTTAATGCCCGCAGCGTGCCCCAGATGCCTCCACATTTTCCAGTTAACAGCAAACTTGATGAGATGGAAACTCTCATCCATAAACTTAAACAAAACTTGATGGAGGTTACAGACACAATGATCAGTTCAGAAATATCAGAAAGGTCCTAGCTTGTGAGTGTAACTGCAGATCAGTCATGAGCTTAGGTTGTATTGGGAAGTTCTTAAACCTTACCAATTATTGAGGCAACAGTCCAAGATAGACTCGAAGAACAGAAACAAGAAGTCAAATTTTAAAATTAGAGTTAGAGGTCATACAGAGGAACACTTCCCATTGACAGCAGCTAAGAGCTAAGGATCTATCATCAGATAAGGCATATTATTTAAAATTAATTATTTGACCATTCGTTTCCAAAACCTACATGATAAACTAATTGCTTTGAAATTGAAAATCAATTTCCTTAATTTTTGATACATAGCTGTACCTCAACAAGGATATGACCAGAGAACAACTTGAGGAATTCTTATGAGGAATGACAAAGCTCAAATATGTGATAATCTATTTTCTCGATGGAACAAACTATGGCCTACAAAAACGCTATGATGCTGCAAGGTGGATCATTGCCCTTATTTATCGATCTCAGTTGCCCTTTGAAACTGTCAAGATTCTCTTTTCTTCTCTCCAATATCTTAAGTTACACATGGAAAAAGAAACGAGCCGTCACCAAATGTCTTTAGTTTCATATTGTTCTCTAATTATAGGACGTACTTCTGCCATGTTTATAGAGGTTTAGAAGGTAATGCTTGCCTTGTGCAAGACACTCTAATTTTGAAGATCCATGTTGAACAATTTGACTCCCATACTAGATATATGTGGCTATTAGTGGATAGTCATAGAGTTAGCTTCACTGTAGAAATTTTGCAGTTACTTCCCTCAATATATTTACCATTTTACATGGAAAGAGATATTGAATGCTGAATCATTGATCATTATCTTTGAATCTTTATGTTCCTGACTTCGTAAGATGTTTTTCACTTATTCTCTTGGGAGGCTTCAATATGCATGTGTAGCCTATGATGTTCAGCAGTTGGCTGATAAATCCATTAAACCTTATGGAAGAAATTTGTATAGACTCAGAATCTTATATCTTGTTAGCAAGGTAGTAGGGAGATGCATCTTCTACACCCTGGGGTGTGTCTTGGATACTGGTACATGTCTCCTGTATTAGAGATGAGTATGGAGACATTTCTAGTAACAGGGGATGTCTCGGTGGTGTTTTCATTTTAGAAACTACACAAAGTGCCTGGAGCAATGCCATGAAGAATTTCTAATCCAAAGGCCATATCCATCAATAACTTGTAAAGAGCATTGACCAACTTTGTAGGAGAAGCAACACTAGCTAAGATGTCAATCTCTTAATAAAGTAATTGTACAGTGAAAGCAAATCTTGCCTATCAATTTGTTCCAAGTGTGCATCATGATGAAAACCAGTATCCTCATTATGATTATCTTCCATCATTCTAATAAATTTCTCATGATAAGATGGATTTTGAGCAATTGAAGGATTATGGCAAGAACTTTGTCTCAAAGGGAAAGGAGGATGGTGGCGAGACCTTAGCTTAAGCTCAAATACACAAACCTTAAAAGGATGAAACAATGGAAAGGGTAATGACATAAACTTAGAAAAATAAAAAAATCTCAGATTTTAAAAGAAATAAAAAATAAAACCCTAAGGTTAAACTCTAAGTGTAAGATTGGATAGGGGCACCAAAAAAATGTTAAAGGCAACATGACAACTTCACATAAAATCTAGTGCTAAATAAAAGCAAAAAAGAATGACAAGCATTGAACCCTAGATTAAAGAGCTGGGTATTGCATCACGTGATTAAATGCTTGGAAATTAAATAATAAAATAATTTTACTTAATTGGGCTTGGAAACTTGATGAAAATATGCTGTTGGGACATGTTGCCAACTGCCTTGCCAATTTGTTAGGACTCTATGTGATGCTAGATGAACACTTCTATGACTGTAGATTTGAGCTGCTCACCTCAATGTTTGCACTTGTGTATGGAAAGGAGTGGTGTCGATAGATGCTGTTTAGGAGATTGTTAGGCTTGGAGTGTTAATCCTTTGGCAAACCCCTATTACACAATTCAATGGTTTGGTGAAGAGGATTGAAGACAAGCAATAATGCCTAAGAAGCTGATGTAAACTGATGCTATGATATGCACTCTATGTGACAATGCAAACCTGAAATTTGAATTTTGATTTTGAAAGTTCATGGGCCATTTCTGCACCTAGTTCAGTTCTGCAATTGCGGATCTGATTTGGGATAATGGATGAATGATCTAGGAATTAGGACCGGTCCCTGGGAATGTGTGCGCAGATGGAATTAGGTAAAATTCATGTTATTTGGCATTTTTATTTATCCTGAAATGTGTTGTTTGTATATTACTAAGTAATCGTTGCATAACCTAGTCAAAATGGGCCCAAAATGAAGGGGAAAAGTGCAGGGTTTGTAATTTTCACCATTACATATATATAATATATTTATTTCTATTCTTAGTTGTATTTATTTCTCCGCAATCTATTTTTATTTTTTTAACATATTTAGTAAATATGACTATTCTAATAAAAATATATTTATTATTAATTAATGTGTGTGTGTGTATACGATCAATTAGCCGAGGTTTCTATTGGGGCTCCACCCTTGAAATTATGAGGGTTTGTTCACGGGATCCTCATCCCATAACATCTGTATGCTTTGACACACACACACACACACACACATAGGATCAATCAGTTTCTATTGGGGCTCCACCCTTGAAATTACGAGGGTTTCTTTATGGGATCCTCATCCCATAATGTCTGTCTGCTTTGATTCCACTCTAACTATTGCTCCAATTGTGGGGATATTGCTCTGCCCATCCTCCCCTTTGCTTCACTTGTGTCTAGTTTCTGTGGGAATTCTGCACTCTTGCTTCCTCTAGCTTCTCTTGCACACTTTCCTTTTTCTAGGTTCCTCCTCTCTTCCAGCTTCCCTTGAGGGAGTCCCATTCTCCTGCACCTTCACTTTCTCGAGCTTCTCTTGTGGGGATACCACAGTTGTGCTCCTTCGTCACTTCCTTCAGCATTTCCTGTAGGGATACTGCACTCCTGCAACTCCCTTGCTACCTTTAGCATCAGCAGTGGGACTACTGCTCATCCTTCGCTGCCTTCAACATCACTTGTGGGAACTATGCTCCAACTGAGGCAGGGATACCTCTCCAGCATTTCCTTTGACACTAGGATGTCACTTGGGGAGATTTGAACCTTGGTCTTCAACATGAGAACCAAGTGGGTACTACCAATTGACCACAACCCTGTTGACTATTTATGTTAGAATGTTTATGTTTATATATTTTTAATATAAATACTACAGCTAAAACAGACATACTGCAACTTGGAACAAAAAAATTTAAAAATGTCATCGCAAACCTGAGCTAGCAACTTAGAGTATGTTCATTGATGTGTTCATTCTAAGACAATAGTAATATATTCAATAATTTTATTGAATTGTCTCCATCTTTGGTTAAAGCCCCCTGCTCTCCTGTGCTAACATTGCTTCGAGTTGCTTGGGAACCTTTTTGGGCTCTCCTGTCTTGTGGTTGTAACTAATATATACATGAGAGAGGTCATAAAAAGATGACTCCTTGGATGTTGTTCATGAAAGACATGACTTGATATACATGCATGTAATCCACGAAAGTAAAATGTCTAATTTATTAATTTAGGAAATGGCTCAGGAAATTTAGATCTCATAATATGTATCCTGTATGATATTATTTTTTCCTAGAGGTAGTATTGAACAAAAGTGGGAATTGTACTCATGTTTTTGCAACTTACTGTTCTCAATTACAGGATATACTTATTCTAGATCAATCAGCATTTTACAATGCGGCTGACATTCATGATCAGCACAGGGACATGCGACTTGATGTGGATAACATGACCTATGAGGTGACGGACTTATTCCTTATTGGATTATCGTGACCTTGCAATATAGTGGCTAACCTGATGAGTTCTTGTCTTCAATAAGATTCCTTTGGTTGACAGTGTGTTCTGTGCATTATTGTCAGGAATTGTTGGCTTTGGAGGAAAGGATAGGTAATGTAAGTACAGGTTTAACTGAGGAGACAGTTTGTAAGAGCTTGAAGAAAATATTATACATCTCTGGTACTGAGTCAATTGCAGTTGAATCTTCTAAGAAGCAGCCAGAGGATGAACTTTGCAGCATATGTCGGGTATACTATGTGTTAGCTTTTGTTGGTATATTTCACCTATAGCAACGATTCTTGCAATCTCTAAAGTAAACTGTTACGAGTTTTGCTGACTGTTTACATTATTGTAAGGTGCTAGATGTTTGTTTACTAAGTTAATGCTGCCACAAATAACCACTACTCTGGTGTGCTTGCAGGAGGAATATATGGACAAGGATGAGCTGGGTATTATAGACTGTGGACACATTCATCACTCGCATTGCATTAAGAAATGGCTACTGCTGAAAAATCTGTGTCCTATATGCAAGAAGACAGCTTTAAATACCTAAGTCCTGGGCAACCAATTTACTTTGTACATGCTGGAATATATTAATCTGAACATTTCAACTGTCTAGATCTTTGTTCAGATATTCTTGTTATTTGCTGCAAAGGTAAATTGACAATGAGCTGGGAACCTCTCTTTTATTTAAGGGACAATGTACAGATAGCTGCTCTTGGGCCGGTTGTGTTAATGTTGTTGGTGTACTAGCGGCAGCTCTTCTCCTAGATTAACCCTTGGTATCCCTAGCTTTTTGCAACACGTGGGAGGCTTTATCAAAAAAAAACATGCTCACGTACTACCCATTCAAAAGAAATCTCGTTCAATCTGCCGATTGTTGCATAAGTTGAAGTCCTCTACTGTGGATTGTGGGAAAGAATTTGTTCTTGCTCAAAAAGTGCTATTGTTTATTGTTTCTTCTGATTTCTTCATTTACATTTTTATTGTATGGACGATAGCTTTTTGCATTGAAAGCTTATTTTGGAGTCACGCTTCTCAATGAGCTTGAAATTATGCAAATAAGAATACTATACTAATGGGGATAAATATCTATGCTGCTTATTGGATCATTATGGACGTGAATTTGTTCCTTTATTTTGTTCACCCCAGCAGAGTTGTGTTTTCATAAAATATGGTTTATAGTGTTTACTCCTGCCTACGATCAAACAGTTATCTACCTGCCTAGGCATCGTTTGCAGCCATAAAATCCTCATGCTATGCTGAATGTGAAACATTCTAAATATTTTTAAGAAGGTTTAAAAGATAAATTGAGCAATTATTCTCAGGGAACACGTAAATTTGCTTTGGTCGAAAGAATGCACAATTGGTTACTAATGTGCAAGTGAATTTTAGAGGAACAAATTTTCATCTATAACAGGAAGGAATGGTAATGAATGGTTTGAAAGAATTAAAATCTTATTAAAGTCAAAATGCATGGGCACATTTTAATAGTTTTTCGAGTCATTAAGTTAACAATGACGTTTGCATGAAGAAATCTTTAGATTGTCTTTGCAGGGTAAATTTGACATGTATTTTAGGGCCTGTGTAGTGTGTTTTGTTAAATTAGATATGGTTTGAGGCTTGTTGTAGGTTTGATATAGGAATTTGATTCTTTTAACAAATACCTGATAGTTTCTAGCTTGTGTGGAACCCAAATGCTATCTGAAAGCAGACAAAATGGTTAGCAAATACATTGTCGCATTTGAACAAGCGAATAGTCTCGGAAGCTAGGGTTTGACATTTGCCCTCAGAAAGCTCCATTTTGTCCACGTGTTTGTACGAATATTGGAACTCGTTACAAGTTAGTGAGTTTTTTGTTTCAAGTGATTAATATGTTTATTTTTTATGGCAGCCAAAAATGGTTTATTTAATTGGCTTTTAGAATGATTTTTTTTTACAATCCCTACCACTCTATTTTGGAGGAAGCATTAGACTCGATGTATTCTATTCATTCTTAAGCTAATTGAGCCAATGCTTGTTTGGGTAGTGCAAATCCTTCTCTTGGGTTTGCAAGAATCCCTCGTTTGAAAGCAGCGTTCCTTGGATAATTGGGTTTACTTGTGAGCGTCCATTCAATTATTAGAGATTTTTGAAGCCCTTTGCAAGTAGCCGTGCAAAGGTGAGACTATTGTGCTTTTAGTTCTGTTAAGGATAGAGTAATTATTTCTGTGCTGTGGAATATTGCTTGGGCCATTGGGATTGCTTTGGTGCAATTGCACATCTACATGCTACAGACTGGCTTGTGATGGTTGCTTACGATCAATGGTGGATTCATTTGTTTTTCTTTTGGATGTGCAAATCACATTCATGCAGCTTTTGAACTGACATATTATGTCCAATACGAACATCAAATTCAATATGCAGAATTGAATGTCATTGTCATTCTCATTAGACTTGAAAAGACCAATATGAACAATCCTATTGCATTCTACTTAGATAAGCAAAACAAAAAATTATGGACTCTGTAAAAAAATCAATGTTGTTTAAAGTGCTTATTATTAGTTTTGTCATTATTTACTCGTTTGTTCATCTTTTTGTTTCGTAGTATTTGATACCTATTCATACAAAATAATAAAATGCACTACTCTTCAAATGTTTATTTTGTTGGCTTTAGGTCCTTTCGATTCGTTTATAATGTTCAATTTAATTTTGAATGGAAAATTTTATGTAAAATTTGGATTTTCTGATAGGAATAATAATGCTTTTTTTTTCCCTCTTAGAACAATCCCTTCAAATATCTTACGGAAAATATCAAAAAATCATCGATAGGCACTTTAGGAGTTACATACGACTCCCCTGATTGAGTCCAGTCGAATGAGACTTCCAACCTAGGGTATTCAGTTAAGCTCTTCAAAAATGTGTGGAAAAGGACTTGTGAATGAAATAATCTTGACATTGAAACTTAATGATAAAGATGAGAAGGAATAGAAAAGGAAGGACAATAAAATATCATTGCAAGAGAACTCTAGTATGTCTAAATCATGGATCACACCTTTGAAATGATATATCTACAAAAATCCTTTAAAAAAGACAAGGATTAAATGTACAAACCTTAACTAAATCTTAATGATATTACTTGTAAAAAATGATCTCAAAGAGAATCTTAATGATATTACTTGTAAAAAATGATCTCACAGAGAGAGGTTTTGTACTAAGTGAGTGGATCTACAACTATTATTGGGGTTAAAGATTATTGAAACTACAATAATTTATGGTAAAACAAACAATGAGATTTGATCTAATCAACTCATCATACTTCATGTGCAATTCAAGAAGATAACAAGGAAACAATTATCAAGGAAAGAGAATAACGAAGCTTAATTAATAGATTAGGTAGAACACAACATTGACAACAAATTTTCCTGCGAAATGACATCAGTTAGAAAACAATTGGTTACTATGATATTGCTATCAGGATTCAACCTCCTACTTATCAATTGGTTACTAGCTTTGTTAAATTGTTAGATGTGTTGAATGAGTGGCCCAAAGAATTAGATTCACCAAATTTTTGTTGATCTTTATAGGGAAACAAAGAGACCCATGTCCTTAACAAGGAGCCCCTTCTTTGCACTTGTTGATTGATACTAGGGGTGGTGGGAAAGTTAGGTTGGATATCTGTGTCCAAAAACACCACAAAATCCTTTCTTGGTTATATATTGCATTCAATGGAGCACTTTCAACAATGTTTATCCCATGATATATAAAGGGAGAGAGAATTGCTTGCCCAAGTAGAGAGAGACCTTAAAGGATTAGTGAACTATTTGCACATGGATGACATGACAAGCCATGTAGTAGGATAATTATTAAAGAAAGATGTTGATTAATCTACCCTTGCCTAGTAATCTTGAACAAGCCTAATCATTGATTAAAGAACAAATCCTAACCAAGTTAATTATAATAAAAAAGGGGCTATAAATGAAAGATATTAAAGATAAGATTCATGAAGAGCAACAAGAAATTAATGTGAAAGAAAGGAACTAAGTAAATACACTAAATAGATTCATGCACATCTTGTGCAAAACTTTGTAATAGCCTCTTGAATATTTAAAATGGTAACAAGCTGAATACACAATGATTGCACATTATTTATGTTATGACTAATTACATTAAAAGTTAGGATTGACTTCATTTGTGCTTCATACAGGCAGTGAATTACCTCAAATTTAAAAGAATAACTATGTATGTTTAGTGCTATCCTACTAGAAGTGACTAAAATGGATAGACACATGACAGTCCAATTATGTCCCAAATGGCGCAACTAATGACCCTACATGGCATGAAAATAAAATTGAACTCTCCTTTATCTATTTTTTTGTGTGGAAGTGTTCAATCAATTTTCTTAGGTCTCCCTTTGTTGTTTTTCATTTATAATAAGTCATTTATAAGAAGTTAACAATTTCTTTATGTTTGAATTTACTTTTTTGACTAAAAGTTGTCAGTTCATCTTTCAACCCATTGATTCACCTCAAAGAAAATGTGCTGACCTCAGTGAAAAAATTGTGACTAAAAGAGAGCGAACACATGTTTTAAATTAGCATTAGTGAACCTTTGCATGTGTTAAATTTTTTCCATTTCATACTATTTTTATTTAAATTTTCACTAGTTATAAATGAATTATGTTTAGCCTAGCTTTTGTTACTCATATGCAACTTAATCCCTCTTATTTATAGATAACTACAGGGTTACACGTATAAATTGATCAGAGTACAAATTTGGTAAGTGTTGGAGCAAAAATTGCTTGTATCAGAGGGCAGATTATGCCATGTGGCAGGGGTTTTGCTTGCCTCCAAAGATGATAATATTGTGGGCTGTGCACTCTTCGTTTCTCTAGTTTACCTACCAAACGGTGTTGATCTTTTGCGCAATGAATTTGAATCGTCGATCCAAACCCAAAGATATTTGCCTATCTCCAAATTCAAAATTTAAATTCAACAAGCAAGATAAGTGTCTGATTATTGGTGGGCCTAACTTTATAATTTAAGAACATAAATTGATTTTCACATTGAGTACTAAAAATTGTACCTAGAGTGACTTGGGGCAAACCAATTCTCTTATGAAATAGGAGAAAATTAATTGATTGTGATTTTAGAGCTGATCAACTAGTGACTTAAAAGTGATATATCAATGTGAAATACCTAAGCCACAATTGGGATTATGAAAATTTTGCTTGAAATTTATGAGATTAAAAACATAGTTCGTTAGTTAATATCTTTGTAAAATGTGAATTATTTTAATTAACAAATTCAACTACATAGAATCTACTACATAATTGTAATTCATGATGTGTAAGTGGCTTGAATTTGGAAGGGTATATAATTTTAGTAAGGATTGAGATTTGTTTTACAACACATGGATCAAAAGGTACTAAAGTGTAATTATTTACAACATATAGACCGTGGATTTGGACAAGGTGGTAGTGCTCAATAGTTTTAATAACCTTCAACATCGTGAAATGGAATGTTAAACTTTACAATGTGGATGTTAGAGAAGTCACAAGTACGTTAATAATCCTTAAGATCAACACATAAACTATTAAGAAAACTTTTGGATTGTGAGTGAAGGTTGTTAGACCCCTAAATTTAATAATTTCAAGGATGATATAAATAATGACTTTAAATTCTTTGAGAAGTATACAATTATCCATGCATATGTATCATTATGGCACGAGATGTTGGAATAGAGAAATAATTTTGGAATATGATGTCAAGCCTTTCTCCATAGCAATGTTCTAAAGGCATTCCTAGATGGATTTTTGAGTTATTGTCAAGTAATGAGCGAAGACAATGACATTGATATTGATGGCCCAAATTTAGTATTTTTGTATGAACTGAAGATACCTCACAAAGTTGAATTATATAAATTTGGGACATATTTGGCCAATACTATTCATGAGGGATTGTAGGCATAAAATAACACAATAACCCCTAAAAGTTTAAGTATTATTCTATTTTACACTTTATGTATCCTTTAAGGTTTGTAAAAAAATGCCTAAGAGGTTAGATATTAAGAGATATTTTAGAGTCAAGCACCTCAATGAAAACAATGAAACTCCAATGTAGCTATGGAGTATAGATACGAGCAAACACTACAAAAGTACTTTTGATGCCATGTTTGAGATGTTGGGGAATTTTTTTTGTTCAATATTCTTAGTAATTCCTAAGAAGTTCGTTGAATAATTTACTTCTTCGCTAAGGGGACTTGCTAGGGTGATTCCTATAATTAGAATTACTAAATGAATAGGCCCAATGATGAGAGAAGGCCCTCTCCCTACACTTTGAAATATACAAGGCTTAGGAGGGTGTTCCTATAAGATCTCATGAATGCAAATGTTAATGGTTGGAAATGTAATTGATAATCAAACCATTTTATAAGAACATGAAATTCAAAGACATAAAGTTAAACCTAATTTATTTGTCAAGAGCTCTTAATGTATTGGTTTAAAATAGAATATTGAATAGATCTTGTAATATATATAGTGCCAAATGCCCATAGATATCTGATTAGAGGTTTTTAGAATAAAATAGTCACATATAAATTCCCCCATACCCTTAAGCAAGTCATGAACAAATAGAAAAGATTAGAGAAATTTGTAGATTGATGCCTTATCCTATGCGGTAGAGTTAGAAATAATAACTTGAATAAAATAAAATACAAATATGATTTAAAAGTTTAGATAAGCTTGATTTATTGGGGTTTATTTTGTGAATCTCAAGCACTCAATTAAACTTCCATTTATCAAGATGTAAATCATACTTATTCATCCCTTATCCATACTAGTTATTCCACATATTACATTTAAAAATATTTACAATAATACTTGATTGTAGAATAATTAAATTCTAATAGAAGCACAACAAATGTGCACTTGGTAGCTAAAGAAAAATTCCTAAGATAACCCTTGAACAATTGAGATAATTTACAACGGGAATAACCAAAGCATATCTTATATTGATTTACTAAAGAAAATAAATATGTCCATTTATAGTGAATTCACAAACTATAATTTGTTACTTGCTCATTTTGAGATTTTGTTTTAGATTTTTTGCACTCAAATGGATACATGATTTTTCTCATCTCTATTGCACTTCCAATAACCTTATTTATTTATAGCTAAATGATAAAGCTCATAACACTTGGATGATTGACACATTTATATTTACAATCATTCAAAATTTGGTTATATTGGTTAATACTACTTGGGATAAAAATATTAATGGGGGTTGCAATTGCATTAACTATGGACATTAAAAGAAGAGGATACAATCCTATGGGAAAACTACACATGCAAAGGAGAAAGTCACTCACTAAATTAGTTTAACCTATGGGATTGCATACACAAAATTCTTTCCATCATCACCCTAGAAAGGGGATCCCCATGTATGACCACTTATTCATGTCTTCAATCTTAATAGGAGAAGGTGGGATTCAATCTCTCTCCTATTTATTGTATATTGATAATTGTGGTTGTATTTTCCCTTGAAGAACTGATAAAACTTGGATTGAATCTTTGAAACTACTCACAACTCCTCTTTGGATTAGGATTCACAAGACAACAATTATAAAATTCACAATATCTCCGATCCATTCTCTCCTCACGAGAAGAACTCCTCATTACATGAATTATTTTTGTGACAATGAGAGAGTCCTCCCACTCATTTTATAGCCTTATAAATTCCTTTCAACTTTTCCCTTTATGGATTTTATGATGCTTATCCCAAGTGATACCTTTTGAAGTTGGCATGTGTTGTCTTTACATTCTATTAGATGATGCTTTTCAAACAACACATTATCACCATTAATACATTTTCCTTGTAGATGCCTTATCATACAAATCTACCATAAGTTGTAGCCTTATTTGATAGTTTATTGTTGCTTTTGAATTGCCATATATGATATTAATAGTTGCATTGTAGAGCGTTGTCATATTTTCCTTTATTTATTAATGCAAACTCTTCATGCCTACACAGTTAGCCTTGTGACTTTGGTAGAGCTACATATAATCTTATGTGACATTCATTTTTACATTATGACTGTATAAAATGATATAAAAAATGGTAAAAACTAAAATAATATCAATAATATAAAATAAATAAACAAACTTGGGTGTATTCCTTAGCCCATTCTTCATATTCGTCATTAGTAAGCCAATCTGCCTCTAAGATTATCTTCATTTTATATATGCTAGTAGTATAACTAGCATCTAATACAACTTGATCTCTCTCACAAAGCTAGCCATTTTTGTTTCAAGGGCCAAGGCTTTGTCATTTTGAAGACTATGCAAAATTGGCTCCATGTTCTCATCTTGTAGCAAAGGGTTAATACAAATAGATACTAGGCTATTAAAATCCCCATCCTAGCTCCAAATCATATTTTTTACTCCATTCGAGTCTTCCATGTTTGGGACATTAGAGGCAAATAGAGATTAACATCCTTCTATTTTCTCTTTTAGTACATCTTTAGTTTGATCATAAACACAAATGCATCATTTAATAGTTCAATAATCTCATATGTCTCTGTAATCCTATTGGTGCACTTTGGTGCATACTTGGCATTCCTAAAGATTGTTTTGATTGGAATCACCCTTGGAAGTCATTTCATATTGATCTCCACCAATCTTAGGTTCATATGTTGCACTTGAATTAAGGCCTTTGAATTCTTGTATTACATTCCCATAAGTCATCAACCGGTCTTGTAAGTTTTGTCACAGGCTGTATTTGGAAACACATTTTTATCAAATATTCAATGTCTCTCTTAGCTCTTGTTATCACCACTTGCTTTAATCTTTCAAGACTTTCAATTATTTTTTTATATTCTCTATATCCCCTTTTAAAGTATTATAATTTGGGGGTGCACTAGGGGGAGGCATAAGTGCGATAGGATTCATTTATTAAATTTGCAACATGAACTCATCTACGTTGGCTTTTTGAATGTTGCACTCCTTTAAAAATTTGGTATTTTCTTGGAGAAGTTGATTATAGTCATCTTAGAATTTTTTGGTTCAGGCCTCATTGAATTATGTTGTATGAACTACAAGGAATGTTGCTTCTAGGGTGGGTACATCACTAAATCTTCCTAAAAACTAATTGACCAAATAATTTGTGAGGGTCATCATGTATTATAATCTTATCATGCTTTGGGATCGCAATGCATATTTCCAATGTTTCATATGTGGGATTATATTCAAATCCTAAATAAAATTTTCTTTCCTACTCCACATTGATAAATACATCATTATGATCACTCCTTAAGGTGTAAAAATAAATTGTAGATGCTATATCCTTTCTAGGGGGAAGAAAACATCCACTTAAATTTACTAGTCTTCTAACTTACTCAAGGATCTTTCTGTCAATACCTATTTCGTATGATGATGGTGTGCTTTCAACTATATTTATTTTCTCTCCCATCATCTTCTCATATTCCAACTTGGCTTGTGCATCTCATTTTGGATTTTATTTTATTTTAAACACTAATATCTTAAATTCATTAGTCCTTATAAATTCCTCACATGCCAGTGTCCTTACTGTTGGAGATTGTTGTAGTGTTGTCATTGATGTCAACAGGGAGATTATTGCACTATGTTGTTTTTAGTGTTGTCATTGATGTCAACCTATGTCAACCTCTACTATGGTGTTGAGAAAATGTTGTAGATGGGGATATTGTTAGTGTTGCAGATGAGGAGATTGTTGCAATCTCTAGTGTGGTTGTAATGAGAAGGTGTTGCTGATGCAATTGGTTCACTTGGTTTCCAAGTGCTTTTGAGAAAATTTGAATGAGAGTGTAAAATGTGGAAGAGTTGTGTTCTGTGTTGTGCTCCGCATTTCTTCATGGTTGAAGATGTTCTTGTGTAGTTTAGATGAGATGATTAGAGGTGTTCAAAGGTGATATATCTATAGTTTCATGATCTAGATCATGCGACAATGGAAGTTGTGTTTGACAAAAATTTGGACTATGAAGAAGGTTGTCTAGGAGAAATGGAATTGCTTCGCATTTCTCCGCATTGAGGTTTCTTGTCTTGCGTATTTGGGAATGTGCTAATATTGTCTGTATCTACCTTCCTTTGGAGTTTTTGGTGTTCAATTGTTCTACAAGGTTGGATAGTGAGTTGTATGTCTATGTAGTGTTGCTGGCTATACAAGATGATAGTATTCTTAGTTTCAAGTGGTTGCAATAGTGTTGCTGAATATTCTGATGATGTTGGAATATTCTAGGATGTTGTGTGATGTTTCCTCATGGTCCACAAGATGTTTCTTGACTTGGTGAAGAGTGAATTGATTGTTTGGTAGCGTTAACATAGGTTTGGCCAACTTGGCGAGTTAGCGTTACTTACAAATGTGATTTGTGGTTTATGGAAGCGCGGTGAAGTGTGTTAGTGTAGATTTAGGTCTTGGTTAACCCATGGTGTGGTCCAACTTCACTTATTTCCACTGCGGAAGTGGTTGGTGCCGACCTATTTGTTGTTTGCACGTTTGAGGTGCATACATTTCATTGAGGCTAACCTAGACAAGATTGTTTGAGGTCGGGGTTGATATATAAGCAATTTAAATTGTTGGAGATGTTGGTGATGTGAAGTGATATGTGAATGTGATCAAGTGTTGTGATTTTAATGCAAGCTTAAATGCATAAGGCTACTAAAAGTAGTGAGAAAAAGGTGTCTACATTTTTAGTGACCCTGAAGTTGCTGGAGTCAGTGAGCTGAAGGTTGTGAATGGTGTAGAGTTGTTGTGGTGGATCTTCCTGTTGCTCTGAGGTAGTGAACCTCCTTGTAAGAGTCTTCTTCTATTCTCTTCTATTTTGAATAGTGAGTTCTTTGGGCAGTGATCCATTCTTTTCTTTTGGACAGTGAGCCCTTCCAATAGTGAGCCTTTTGTAATCATTGTTGTTTTTCATATATATGTGAGTTAATACTCACCATGGTTTTTCCCTGATTAGGGTTTTCCATGTAAATCTAGTGTTCTATTATGTATAGTTGTTGATGTGTTGATGTTTCACTTGTTTACATTCATGATAATTCTTAATAAGGGTTTGAAGATTCATGAGGGTTTGAATGTTTTAATGTACAACTGATTCACCCCCTCTTAGTTGTCCTGTGTGTCTAACAATTGGTATTATAGCTGTGGTTCCTTGGAAGAAGCTTAAATTCTTGAGGTAGATTCGGATGGTGCACATGAAGTGTGTCAAGGTCCCTATGTTTGATGGATCAAATTATGCCTTCTAGAAAGCTAGGATGGAAGCCTTTCTTGTCTTATTAGGGTTTAGTGTTTGGAAGTGAGTTGAAACTGGATATACTATGCCTACTACTCCTCCGAAAACTGATGATGAGATCAAATATTATGAGAATAATGGAAAAGAAAGGAATGCTATCTTGAGTGGGATTTTTGTTGCAAACCTTGCGAAGGTGATAAGCCTCAAAACTGCTAAAGAGATCTAGACAAAGTTGTAGAGAATTTATGAAAGAGATGATAAGATCAAGCAATTAAAGATGCAAAATTGCAAAGCCAAATTTGAAACCCTAAGGATGTCAAAATATGAAGATATTATTGGCTACATGCTCAAAGTCAATGAAATTGTCAATACCATCAATGGTCTTAGTGGAAAACTTGAGGAAAGTGAAGTTGTGAAAAAGGTATTGAGAACTCTTCCTAAAGCTTATAGTGCTAAAGTTTCTGCTATTGAGGAAGCTCAAAATTTGGATCAATATTCTAGAGATCAAATGTTTGGTGCTTTAACTACATTTGAATTAAGAGAGTTTGAAAAAGACACCCCAAAGAAAGAAACCACCTTTAAAGTTAGCAAGAAAGAGAATGATGAATCTGATCCAGATGATCTTGATGAGGTGAAAACAAATTTTATAAGGAGATTGAAAAAGGGAATTGGAAAATATAGAGGTAAGTTACCCTTCAAATGTTTCAATTTTGAAAAGATAGGTCATTATGCTTCTAAATGTCCAATAAAAGTTTCAAATGACAAACATAAAGATGATAAAGGTAAAATTTTCAAGAAGTTATTATGTTTTGAAGAAGATAGTGGTATCTCTGATTATGAGGAATCAAACTATCTATATAATAGAAAAGATGAATGCTTTCTCATGGCTCTAAATGTTGGAACTAATTCTACTGACCCTGGAAGATGTATGAAGGCAATTGCTCCAAAAATAGGTCACAATATTTTGATTGCTTTTCATGCAAGGGAAGAGAGAAACTACTGGATAATAGATAGTGCATGATCAAATAATATGATAGGTGATTAGAGTAAGCTTTTTAGGCTTGAGAATTATGATGGTGGTCTTGCTAAGTTTGGTCACGATACATCTGCTAAGATCTGTGGAAAAGGTTCAATTAATTTTGATGGAAAACATAAGACAAATGATGTTCTTTATACCAAGGGTCTCCGAAATAATTTTCTTAGTGCAACACAAATGTGTAGTAGAGGATACAATTTGATGTTTCAGATGATGGTTGTGAAAAAAGAAAAGGAAGCTTTGAAAAATTGGTTGCAATAGGAACAAGGACATAAGGAAATGTTTATTAGCTCAAAGGTGGTGGTGTTAAGTGCTTTATGTCTCAAACCAATGAAAGTTGGATATGGTATAGAACAATGGGTCACATCAATTTTGATATCCTAGTGAAGATCAACTCTACTAAAGCTATAAGAGATCTACCAAAGATTACAAAACCTATCAATGCAATTTACAAGGAGTGTCAGTTTGGAAAGCATACAAAGAACAGGTTTATAGCTAAAGAATATTCTACTGCAATTTTTTTGGAGTTGGTGTATACAGACCTATGTGGACCTACTCGAACAAGAATCCCTCAAGGTGATAGGTATTTTATGTTGTTGATAGAAGATTACTCTAGAATGACTTGGGTGACATTTCTCAAAGAAAAATCAGAAGCTCTAGATAAGTTTAAAGCATTTAAGTCTATGGTTGAGAATGAAATAGATCTGAAAATCAAATGTTTGAGGTCTGATAGAGGTGGTGAGGTCACTTTCAATGCGTTTAGCATCTTTTGTGAAAATCAAGGAATAAAGAGACATTTATCAGCTCCTAGGAGTCCTTAGCAGAATGAAGTTGTGGAGAGGAAGAACAAGACAGTTCAAGAAGCAACAAGAACTATGATGAAGGAAGCAAATCTACCAGAATTATATTAGAAAGAATCTATTCATACTGATGTATACATTCTTAACAAAGGACAAGAAAGAGTGAACAGTTCAAAGACCTCCTATGAACTATAGCACAAAAAACCTCCTATTTTGAAATATTTCAGTGTTTGGAAGAAAATGTTATATTATGAGAGATGAAAATTTAGGAAAGTTTGATGCAAGATCAGATGAAGGAATCTTCCTTGGATACTCTACAAAGAGCAAGGGATACAAATGCTACGACAAAAGTTTAAAGAAGATAGTTGAAAGTGCAAGTGCCAAAGTAGATGAAGAATCACAAAAGGGCTCAATACTAATAGAATGATATGAATCTGATGAACCTCCTTGCAGAGAAGAAGAAAAAGAAGAAGAGAAAGAGAAAGAGATAACAATGGAAGAGGAAGAATCTCCAGAAAGAAATCCGAAGACTCCTAAGTATGTGTAGAAGAATCATTCTGAGGATAAAATCATTGGAGATAAGAGAAAACATGTACTGACAAGAAGAAGAGATGTTTCGGCAGAGGAATAGGTAAAATTTTGTTTATTTTCTGAGGTAGAACCTAAAATTGTAACTGAAGCATGCAAGGACTAGAGTTGGATCAAAGCTATGGAAGAAGAATCGAGGCAAATTGAGAAGAACCAGACATGGGAACTGGTCCCAAGACCAAAAAACAATAATGTGTTAGAAACTAAATGGGTTTTCAGGAACAAGTTGAATGAGAATGGAGAAGTTATCAAGAACAAGGCTAGGCTTGTGTGTAAAGGCTAGTCACAAGTGGAAGGAATAGATTTTAAAGAGACTTTTGCTCCAATATCAAGAATGGAAGCCATTAGGATGTTTTTGGATTTTGTAACACATAAAGACTTCAAGGTATATTAGATGGATGCCAAGTTTGCATTCTTGAATGGTGAGTTAGAAGAAGAGATGTACATTGAAAAATTGAAAGGATTTTAGTTATCAAAAGATGTTGATATGGACTGCAAGTTGAAGAAAGCATTGCATGGACTCAAATAGGATCCTAGAGCTTGGTATGCAAGATTGGATAAGTACTTATTACAGTAGGGATTCAAAAAGGGTACCACAGACAATAATCTTTACTTCAAAGTTGAGAGAGATCAAATTATGATTGTGGTTTTGTATGTTGATGCCATAATATTTGTAGGAAATGAAGCAATGTGTAATAATTTTGTAGAGGAAATGTAAAATGAGTTTGAAATGTTAATGTTTAGGGAGATGAATTTCTTCCTTGGGATACAAATCAGTCAATTTGATATAGGTATATTCATCTCACAATGAAAGTATGTTAAGGAAATGTTAAAGAAGTTTGGAATGGAGGACTCTAAACCAATATGTACTCCCATGGTTACTGGTTGTAAGTTGATAAAAAATGATGAATCTCCCAAGACAGATCAGAGCAAGTAGATATCCTTGATTGGTGGATTGCTATATCTAACCACTACTAGACCAAATATCATGCATGCAGTATGTCTTGTGACAATATTTCAAGAAGATCCTAAAGAATCACATGTGGTAGTAGTAAAAAGGATATTTAGATATTTGAGGCACTCTAGACTTTGGTCTATGGTATTCTAGGGATACTGATTTATCCTTGAGTGCTTATATAAATGAAAATTGGGAAAGTTGTATAGATGACAAAAGATGTACAAGTGGAGGTGATTTCTTTCTTGGAAGTAGATTAGTTTCTTGGTTAATTAAGAAGCAAGATTCAATGCCATTATCTACTACAGAGGCAAAATATATTGCAACAACATCTTGTTGCACATAGGTGTTGTGGATGAAGCAAACATTGAAGGATATCGAAGTATCATATTCAATGAACCTATTCTATCTCGTGTGATAATACATGTGCTATCAACATTTAAAAAATCTAGTTATGCATTCAAGGACAAAGCATATCTCTATCCGGTATCACTTTCTAAGAGATAAAGTTGCAGAGAATGAAGTAAAGTCAGAGTATGTGTCTACAAAGGATCAAATAGAAAACATTTTCACAAAGGCTCTTCCAAAAGATACATTTGAGTATCTTAGGTAGAAGCTAGGTGTTATTTCCCCTCCTTTCAAATAGATGCATGAGTTGGTGCATCTGTCATGAGAAATTCAAGATTTATTCTTTGTATTGGACTGATGAAGGCTACCTCTTAGGGGGAGTAGGTAGTGGTGTCTTTGGTTGGTGTAGTTAGGGGGACAATATCTTGTTCCCCTAAGGGAGAGAGAGCAGAGGAGAAAGAGTAGTGGAGATAAAGTGAATGGGAGAGAAATTTGCTTGCTGGTGTTGCCTGAAGTTAAGTGTGCAAGAGTTGCCATTTTTAATTGATGTCAAAGGGGGAGAGAAAAGTCTGAAAAATATGGAGTGAAGTTTGAAAAATACAAGGAAATAATTGATGTCAAAGGGGGAGAGAAGGCCAAAGTCTGAAATGTAAGAAGTGTTCCAGTAAGGGGGAGTGTTTCTTGAGTGCTTCTTGATGCAGGGTTGATTTTGTAAGTTGGTGTTTCCATTGCTGGGTTGCTTTTGTTGTTGATGGTTTTTCAGAGCTGGTGTTGCCATAAATGACAAAAGGGAGATTGTTGTAGTGTTTTCATTGATGTCAACAAGGAGATTGTTGCACTATGTTGTCTTTAGTGTTGTCATTGATTTCAACCTATGTCAACCTTTAGTATGGTGTTGAATAGATTTTGTAGATGGGGAGATTGTTGGTATTGCAGATGAGGAGATTGTTGAAATCTCTAGTGTGGTGATGAGAAGGTGCTGCTGTTGTAGTTGGTTCACTTGGTTTCCAAGTTCTTTTGATAAAATTTGAATAAGAGAGTGTACAAGGTGGCAAAGTTGTGTTCTGTGTTGTGCTCCACATTTCTTCATGGTTAAAGATGTGCTTGTGTAGTTTGAATGAGATGATCAGAGGTTTTTAGAGGTGTTATATCTAGAGTTTTAGGATCTGAATCATGTGGCAGTGGAAGTTGTGTTTGACACTATGTTGGACTATGCAAAAGGTTGTCTAAGAGAAATGGAATTGTTTCACATTTCTCTGCGTTGAGGTTTCTTGTCTTGTGGATTTTGGAACTTGCTAATATTGTCTGTATCTACCTTCCCCTATATTTTTTAGTGTTTAGTTGTTCTGCAAGGTTGGATAGTGAGTTGTATGTCTGTGGTAGTGTTGTTGGCTGTATAGGATGATAGTATTCTTAGTTTTAGGTGGTTGCGACAGTGTTGCTAAATATTTTGATGGTGCTAAAATATTTTGGGATGTTGTGTGATGTTGTTTTGTGGTCCATAAGATGTTTTCAAAATTGATGAAGAGTGGATTGATTGTTTGGTAGCATTAATATAGGTTTGGCTGACTTGGTGAGTTAGTGTTATTTGCAGATGTGCTTTGTGGTTTGTAAAAGCATGGTGGAGCGTGCCAGTTTAGGTTTGGGTCTTGGTTAACCCATGGTGTGGTTTTCCTTCACTTCTTTCCACCGTGAAAGTGTTTGGTGTTGAACATTTTGTTGGTTGTATGTTTGAGGTGCATATGTTTCATTGAGGCCAACCTAGACAAGATTGTTTGAGGTCCCAGTTGATATATAAGCAAGTTCAATTATTGGAGATGTTGGTGATTTGAAGTGAGATGTGAATGTGATCAAGTGTTGTGATATGAATGCGAGCTTAAACAATTAAGGCTATCGAAAGCAGTGAGTAGAAGGTGTCTACATTTTTAGTGTACCTGAAGTTGCTTGAGGCAGTGAGACAAAAGTTGCAGAAGGTGTAGAGTTGTTGTGGTGGATATTCCTATTGCTATGATTAGTGAACCTCCTTGTAACAATCTTCTTCTATTCTCTTCTATTTTAGACAGTGATACCTTGGCAGTGAGCCATTATTTTCTTTTGGGAAATGAGCCTTTTGTAATTAGTGTTGTTATTCATATATATGTGAGTTAATCCTCACTATGGTTTTTCCACGCAAATTTGGTGTTCTATTGTGTAT
This sequence comes from Sequoiadendron giganteum, assembly GCA_007115665.2. NCBI lineage: Eukaryota > Viridiplantae > Streptophyta > Pinopsida > Cupressales > Cupressaceae > Sequoiadendron > Sequoiadendron giganteum. Next base: position 427,333,888 of record CM021104.1, read on the forward strand.
GGTTTTTGATATGTTGATGTTTCTCTTGTTTTCATTCATGTTAATGCTTAATAAAGGTTTGAAGATTCATGAAGGTTTGAATGTTTTAATGTACAACTGACTCACCCCCCTCTCAGTTGTCCTGTGTGTCTAACACTTACATCCTTGGAAGTGTCGTCTTCATAGTTGAAGCCCTTAGGGATATTTCTTGAATTTTCCAAACAATGAGATTACATCTTTGTGAGAATAATCATGAGGTACAAACTTATCAACATCCTCTATGTTATCATACATTATAAATGGATGTAAATAAAGTCTCCCTTTGTCTCTTTAGACCTAGTGTGGATGAGTGGGAGAATAATCTCTTACAAGGGCCTTACCCTTAGACTAAACTAGTTGGGAAGAACTTACCTCAAGTGATGATGCTCCACCAAACATTTGTGGTATTGGGGTTTGGGAGGCTATCATAGGTATAAACTCAAATATCTTTTCTATCACATTAATAGTTGAAACATCTATTTCCATAGGTGTATCTAGCTTCCTCTTCATCCTTTCGATTAGAACATGCCCTAAAATGCAAAAATTTCTAAGTCTCATGTCCCTCTATTGCCTTGTCCCTACTCTACCATCATTTAAATGCAATCAAATAACTATTTTAATGGCTTCCCTTTGAAAATTTATGCTTTTACTCCCCTCATATCCTTGTCATGTGCCTAGATTTCAAAAGGTTAATTTTTTAATGAAGTTTTTTGGTTAACTTCCAAGCTTAGGCGAGTTTTTAAAACTTTGGGCCCTCTCATGTTGGAATGAATTTCCATCATGTATATGATTCTATCAAGTCTTGATTTTATATTTTTAAGATTTCCCTTCCTACCACGTCTTTCCTTCAAGTCCCGAAGTTTCCTTGAGTTGTTGTTTCCTTGATTCCTCGATTCTCTACATTTTGGAATCTGAAGATTTCCCTTCCTAAATCGCCTTTCCTTCAAGTCATCAATTCCTTGATTTCTCACATCTTGGGATTTTCCTTTTTGACATGCCTTTCCCTCAAGCCATCAATTCCCTGATCTCCTACATCTTGGGATTTCCATTTTTGACATGTCTTTCCATCAAGTCGTTATTACCTGAGTTCCCCAAGTCTTTATTTTGGACTTTTAGGGTTTTCCTTCTCAACATGCCTTTCTCTCAAGTACCCCGATCCTTGTATTTCATTTTTTTTAGATTTCTATTCCAAACATGCTTTTCCCTCAAATTCTAGATTCTTTGCGTCTTGGTAGGTTGGGATTTCCCTTCTCGACATGCCTTTCCCTCAAGTCCTCATTCCTTGAGTTCTCTTCAATCGAGATTTCAGAGTTTCAATATTTTATTTCATGACATAATTTTCCCTCAAGTCCCTATTCCATGAGTTCCAATAAGTCTTGATTTTGGGATTTTAGTATTTTCTTTCTCAACATACCTTTCCTTCAAGTCCTCATTCCTCAAATTCACTTTAGTCTTGATTTCAAACTTTCAAATTTTCCTTTTTCATTATTTTTTCCCTCAAGTCCTCATTTCTCGAGTTCTCTTGAGTCCCAATTTTGGAATTTTGGGATTTCCTTTCTTGAAATGCCTTTCTCTCAAGCTACCATTCCTTGAGTTACCTCGAGTCATAATTTTGAACTCTTGGGATTTCCTTTCTTGGAATTCCTTTCCTTCAAGTCTTGGTAGCTCTTAATGTGGACCCCTATTGTTTGGTGTAAGGTTTCACCTACCTCCCCACACAACCAAAGAAGCCATTAATAGTCCTATATTAACATGATGAGATAGGGGAAGATTCTCCAACACCTCTCAGTACTAGTGGACCCCATCAAGAACATGGTTTTTTTATAAAGGCATATGGTTGCTAATGTAAGGGACATGGTTTCAAGTACCTTTCCATGTGAAGTTAACTAAAAATCATTGGACACTCTTGCTTTATTTCCTAGACAACAAGATCGAAAGTAATATTATATATACATGTTTGTAATATATTGTAAGGATTGGTTGTTGAGCTATATTTTTGATTTTATCACAAGTAGGTCCTAGGGTATCAAATGATGAATGCCCATGTTTTTAAATGATTAAGCATGTTTATAAATTAGGGGAAGGGTTAGTATAATAAGGTTTTTCCTATAAAATAATATATTCATGATAGGATATAGGATCTTAGAAGGGGATTTGAAGCCAGTTATTGTCTCTCACTTACCACATTTGTAGGCATGATTGTATTAAGATCATATTAATATATGACATGTATTATAGGGCATCATACAATTATTTTTTATGGTATTTTTTGATTATATGTGAGGTACTATTGATATGTGTTAGATAAATAAATAATTTCATTTGTAGGTTTCCTTATTATTTGAGGTTATGAATACATAATTATTGTTCCATTCTTGATTTGTAGGAATATTCTCAACCTCCTTGCGAGCCATGAATTTGTTGCCGAATAGAGTAGGAACCAATCTAATTAGTGAAAGGCTAAAAATATTTTAAATTTAATAATATCTCTTGTTAGTTGTAGAAGTATTTTAGGTTCCACCTTTCTGGTATGATCTAGTCATGCAACTCATAATGTATTCTATGTTTTCCTAAAATTGACAAATATTTAGTGGATCATGCTAGTATGTTATCCCTCTTATCCACATGTATGTGATGTTAAGTGGATTCATTTATTGGGAAATAATACAACTATTGTCTTTTGATGCATGGCAAGAGTGAGTTATTATCTACTTGTTAGATGCATTGTAAGCCTCTATATAGTCAAAACTAAAAAAAATTTAGTGATAAATCTTGAGGTTCATAACATTTTAGATACGGTTTCTAAGGGCCTCGAGTCTAATTATTTATTTCTCTTTAGTTGTCCTATTATAGAGACCTCAACCCATTTTTCTTTTTAGAGTTAAAATATGAAGGTGAGTTTATCCACTCACAAAAATTGATCCATTTGTGCCAATATATGAACTTAAGTCCCACCCATCACCTTTGTGGACATTATCATTAGCCTTAGGCTTTGGTGTTCATATACATGATTTTTGGAGACACATATTTGGGCTTAATTCGGGAGGGAAAATCTTCATTCTTATCTTGTAGATCTCTGTAATGTATTTATCGAAGGTATTTTTGTAGTTGTTCTCTTTTATTTTTTATACTGTTGGTAGATTGCCAACTTGCACCAACATAATGGTGCCATTTTTGAGATATTACTTGTTTCTTTTTCATTCTCATGATATAACACATGATAAATATACGAGTGAGTTGAAACTAGACTTATTTTTTACCTTGGATATTTAGTATGCTTCAAGGTACATTACTCTTTTGAAGAGGCGGTGACTATGTTACCCAAAACCAAGTTTGTTGTTGCTGCAATCTATTTATTATTAGTGCTTCAATAATAAATCTCAATTTGGTGTAGTATTTGGAAACAAAGGTAAACAAATATTTTCTTCCTCTCTCTTAAGATAAAATTTCTTTCATAATAAAGAAACACATAATCATAAGAAGTTAGTTTTCTATGTTGCATGATAGGATGTTCTAGTCATGGATTCTTGGTACTATGATGAAGACAATAAACATGATGCTTATGATGATGCCTCTTCCTATTATTCAAGTACTCATGAGTCTTGTGCAAACCCATGCTAGATTACATGTGTCTATGTAATAGCACAATGACCTTATATCATAAAAGAAACTTAAAAATTTAATCAAGTTGTTTGAGTCTAGTTTGCAATCTAAGTCCTATCTTATTGCCATGAAGAATCAAGATACCAAGCCCCAAAGAATTAGGCTTCTTAGTATCCCCTTTACTAATGTATATGAAAAGTTGGACTTGTAGACATCTAAAAATGATTGACACATTCTGCCTCATCACCTCATCATTTCTCATCAATTCCTTTGACCATTCACATTAATATCTTTTAATTATTTAATTAATTTATAAATTTCTCTCATCCACATTAATTAATTTATGAAATTTATCTCATCCACATTAATTAATTATGAAATTCTCTCATCCACATTAATTAAATAATTTTTAATAATTTCATTAATTCATCATTTTCTCTTCTCCACAATTTTTTTTTTTAAAATTATTTAATTAATCCATTCATTTAATTCTTCTCATCCATATTAATTATATAATTATATAATTATTTAATTTATTCTCATCCACTATAATTAAATAATTTTAATTATTAATTAGCTAATATTTCCTCTACAAATTTTTCCTCATGCACATGAATATTCTTCTCAAATCCATCAACTAAGCGAGTTAACTAAAAAAACACACTAGTTCACTCAGACTTACTCTCAGTCCCACTCATCAGTCAAATCCAGTTTACTCACCCATACAATCAATTAAATCATCCATGAAATCAGTTAACTCACCAATAAATCCCTTCACAAGGACACATGCCACACGCATATTCCTTATATCCTCACAATCAACCTCATGCATTGATTCCTTTGATAATTCTCCACCTTTGATCAACATCATGAAAAAGCTATTAAACTACCACCTTCTTAGCTATCAAGGATCCATATTTTTTGAGAAAATTCATGCTATCATCCTATCCATTTTCTATCAAAGACTATGCTAGTAAGAAGAGAAATCCACATATCAAACCATGGAAGCATATCCAAGATCAATGGAGCAAGATGAGGCTTTACGACAAAATTATTACTTATTATTTTATTTGATTTATTTTTCTCATACTCTATTGTAAGTGATTCTTGAATGTGAAATAGGTACCTTCATAGTATTTTCCTTATTTTATAATTTCAAATTTCATCACACACATTGTGACACACTCGATGGGACCCATGTCCCTAAAATTAATAATTTAATTTGAGAATTTTATGATTTGAGAAGTATAGGTGAAAAACAACACTTTTGACTATGTATTGGCACATCTGATTTATTATTTTTTTGATATGTATTTATTGATGTATTTGATCTATGTTGTGGCATATTTACAAGGTAGAAAATCATCGATCAATTTTGGCTTGTTTCTATTTGTAGGATACTTGATTTTGGAATATTTGATATAGTTGAGTATTTTTGACTTGTAGCTAACTCCCACAATACTTTTTATTTAATTAATTATTTATTTTTGTAGGGTTTTACCTCCTATTTGTAGGTCCTTTGAATTCAGATGCAGGTTGGCACCCTTGGCAGAAGGATTTATGCATTTTATTAACAATTTAGTGCATTTGACAGGTATATGTTCGTATATGAGAATTATTTTATTGAATATAATTATTATTGTTGTGCTTTCGACCCATATCATTGTGCTTTTGCTTTTGATCTTTATAACTATGCTTCTATTTTTGAGTATTAGAATTGGTTTTCTAGCTATTTTTTTGGCCTTGGGAAATCAACTCAATTGGTGTATCTTGTCTATCATTGGTTGAATGACAATTGTTTTAGACTACTGGCATCATTTGGTGTAGGAAACTTGTCAAAAATTATTTTTATTACTAGAGTAGTAACACATTTAATTTCTTAAGGGTTAATTGATTTTTTTTCCATTCTTATGTAGGCTAGTTAGTATGTATGCTCCATCCTCACACAAAATAGTGAACTTGGAGATAAAAAACACCCTCTAGTCTACTTCTTTGTTGTGTTTAACCCAAGGTTGAGCTATCTTATTTATGCTCTACCCTTGTGCTCTGTGCAATCCTGGGGATAAAAGTACTAGCATTAATATTTCCCTTTAAGAGGCATGCTTGGAGATTTTATCACCCTAAGGGATGACCTCAACCATGTTTTTTACCGAGGTATATAAATGGGAGAATGAAAGTTGTACCTCAAGAGTGAGCCATCATTGTGTTTGGATGAGCCTCGAGACCCTTGGTCCACTGATATTTGAAGGTGAAGAGACTAGGAGAGACCATCCTAGGCTCAATCATTTGTAGACGAGCCCTTGATAAATTTCCTAGAAATCTTTGTATTTAAAGATCATAAATCCTTCGATTGTCTTTATAGTGTGGTAAAGGGATTAGTATCAAGCCTAAAGTTATCATGTACCTCCCTAAGTAGAGATAGAAACTCTTTGGGCAGTTTTGAGGGCCTCTAGAGAAATGGAAAAGGTGAGCTGATTCTATGCCACTGGATCCCTACCTATCAACTCTTGAAAGATTGTTGCTTTGCACTATCTTGAGGTATTTTACCTTGTGGGCCTACATTATAAAGACAGTTCAAAATAAATAATTATAGGGATGGTAATTTGTTATGAATGTATTCTAATGTGTAAAACCAATAAAATACATTCAAATTTTCACACCCTTAAAAGTCATCAGCCATTGTATTTGATTGTTTGATTGCTTGTCAAAAGAAACAAGCTGTCCAAAACCATTCATTGTAGAATATCATATTTGACACATAAAGCTACACTTTTGACAAGTAATTGTGCACATCTTATTGGTAGAGAAACACCTTTGATGTATAATTTTGTACATTTATCTAACAAAATTGTGTTTCTGAGATATTTTCTTGCCTCACTTAGCCATTTTTTTATGCTTCTGAGCTATTATCCTATGCTTTTGAGTCATTGTACTTCACTTCTGAGCTATCTTTTTATGCATTTGATCAATTCTTATATGCTTTTGATTGAATCCCGAGATTCCAAACCATCACAAAATATAAATTTTAGACGTTTGTCTAGGTAGACCTAAAATAGACCCGAAACTTCCCAATTGAGTGTATCACCCTATCTATCATTAAAATTTTGAGTCAAACCCTATCTCCTATCCATATAAATTCTATCTCATCTTTTGAAATTTAAGACTATTTTCCTTGACAATACTTGGAAAATAATATTTTGAACTTGGATTTATTTATCCATAATAAACATATCCCTTATCATCCATTCACCTTACATCTAAGAACCAAAATTGTTAGAGTCTAATCTAGATATTTTATCTTTTGTCTCTATCTTGCCTCTTTGCTTGAAAAATTTCCTATTTCCAGTAGGGGTTTAAGTTAGACCATATCAATAGTGGATAAACTAGCTTAAGATCTTTGGCTACTCTTGATTTTGTAGACTCCACTCTTTATCCTTTTGCTTGAACTCATAAGTTTAGTTTAAATAAAATAACCTTGATCCTATCAATCCTTATCATTAGAATATCTAGATTAACTTTTGTCTTTTTTGATTGTATCCAACATCATATTTTATCAATCCAACCATAAAAAATAATCCTTACCATCAAATACTTGTCTAATTCCAATCATCTTTTAAGAAGTCCAAAACCTCTAAATCCATACCTCATTCAATTTCACCTCATATATCATCCACCTGTTAGAGTCACTCAAGGACTCAAGCCTCCAAGATCACTTGCAAAATCCAAAAACAAACTTCTACAAGAGGGAAAAAAACATAGATTTGCAATAATGGATGCAAGATTATGGACAATATGCAATACTCAAGATTGTAGTGGTTAATTGGACTGAATAAATTGAATGGATTAGGATGTACATATGATGCCTTGCTTATAAAGGAAAATATATGAGATAGGATTAGACAAGATCTTGGCATGCATCTTAATCCTATATAATGAGACAAATACCTCAACATTATTAAATGACCTAGGACACAAGAATTAAATAAAAGCCAACTAGATAAGACATGATAATATATTATCTAGACAAATAAGACTTCTAGAAAACACACAGGTAGGAACTAAGTGGAATTAACATATAAATAGGACCTATTAGACAACTAGATAGGGAAAACACCTATTTACACCAACACCCCCCTTTAGTGCAACTTAGGGAGTAGATTATTATGCAAATGATGCAAATATGAGTCTCGACTACCCCATGTACATATGCAAATACAATCTCACAAAGAGAGAAAAGGAGAAAACCCAGTGGGAAAAAATCCTCCCCAAAAGAGAGATGAAATACAAAATGCTCTCAATTATGAATGAGAGGGAAAAAACCCCATGTGAGGAAAATAAACCCCCATAAGAGAGAAGAAGATATACCATGAAACCCCCTCAATAGTGAGTATCCTCCAATGGTAGAAGCTCGAAATTGAATGTTGAAGATGATCCAATCTCATTGAACAACATTTCTCCCCTTAGGAAGAAACAAAATAAAGATGATATGCATGATGTCTTCCCATTCGTGAAAGGAAGATGCAAGAATAAGGATGATATGTGATGTCTCTGAACTATGCTCAAGTGCCTCCATGTCGATACCAAAATTGACACACTCCAAACATGTTCCAAGCCACATTGTGGAAGGTGTCAATCTAGAATCTCCTAGAGATGGGTGTAGAACACAATCCAAAGACAAATATACATACTCTAAATACAAATAATACTCCAAATATTATCCAAAAGTATCTACACTCACATCAAACTATGAATAATGATCATGTAGAGAATGAACAAGAGGATTAGAGTGTTCCCTCACAACAATTCAAAAAGGATCATCTCTATCAAAGATAAGACACATGCAATCAATGGTGTCTCCTAAATTTGAAATATGGGACTCAAAAAATAAACCAACAATGTTTTTCAAGTATTTATCCAATGTAGATGTCCAGAAGATGATGTAGATCCTACTGCACTGAATCACAAGGGGCCAAAACTGTTACAATACGAGCATCATCAAATACAACAAAAGATGGAGAAGGTAAAATGCAAGGATCAAGAATGGGATCCGATGTGAGAACACCCAAGTTCAAGTAGCCAAAAGTATCCTCAAAATAATGGTTCACACTAGAAGTATGATCAACATCTAAAGGAACAAAGTCAACATCAAAAGAAAAATCTACAAAGGTGTACAATCGAGATAAATGATCAACCATCCCAGTAGCGATAATATATCTACTCTCCAAGTCTCTAATGATAAATGAATCAAGACTGAATTCCATAGTCCTCCCATCTCCACCATGTGTAATATGATAGATGGAAAGAAGACTATCTTCCAAATTAGGTACACACAAAACATCATTGAAAGTGCCCTCCCCAAAAGCAATGATCCCTTCCCAAGTATACTCATGTATGTATTGTTTCACATAAAAATAGGAGACATATCACAAGGATCAAAATAGGAGAATACAGACTATGAATATGCCATATGATGAGAGGCTCTTGAGTATAGAATCCATCTCCTTGATCCAAGACCTAAAAAAGCATAAAGAGCTATTCCTTTTCTTCTTGATGTAGTAACCAAAACAACACAACCTTTGTCCTTATTAGACTATTTTGAAGAAGTTGTCTCATACATTCTAGAAGGAAAATCAATAAGCTTCTTTTTAAGAAGATATTTCAATTCATCAATATCCTTCTTATAACAAGAATGTTCATCATGCCCAAGCTTCTTGCAATATGAACAAGTAGGCTTATCCTTCTTAGATGATTTCTCTATGGAAGAGGATTTATTCTTTGGTTGATCTGAATGTGGATTGTTCTTACGTTTCTTCTATTTCTTATCAACATGTTTTAATTCTTTCACCTGAATAACCAATAATGCCAAAGATTTAGATGACTTGATGAGACCCATTGACAAAATCTTTTGTTTCTCATGTATTAACATCTCAAAAAAGCTACAAATGAAGGTGTAGTAGATGTAGACCCCATAATCAACCTATGGGTATGAAAGATAGAAACAAAAGCAACATAATTAGGAACAAGTTTTTTTAATGTATTATAAACCAACCGAATGTCCTTTTTATCAATTCCACATGCTTTACATTTCTCCCTTAGATCATTAACCTTAGTGATGTAGTCCTAAATGTTTTCAAAGTTCTTAGGATCAAAGAACATCAGTTTATTATCATTTTTATAGCCTTTTAATTCATCTCTAGTACCATACAAAGTTTTCAATTTATACCAAGCCTCATGAGAAATCTTACATGATTCAATTTGAAACAATAAATCTTGAGAAACTAGGTTACAAATTCATCCAAGAGCTTTCATATTTTGAATAATATATTTTATCTTTTTATAAACATATGTAGGTTCAGGTACCTTATTTTCAACATATAAAGAGTGACCTTAATTCATTAGAGCACTCCATACATGTTGATGCCAAGTTTAATAGTTATATGTTAGAAAAGGAACCTTAGAATGATCCATGAAAAAATAAGAGCACAAGAAAAATAGATCAAAATAATGCACCAAGAAACCCCCCTAAATCACTCAATTAATAATCCCCTCAATAAATATGATTTGGCTCTTTATATGTAGTACGATTATAATGCCAAAATTGTTTTCCAAAGTTTATCGTGCCAAGATGGATCAAAGATGAAAAAATACAATAATATCTTAGAATGAGATCCTCAAACTGAAAGTACACTTTCCCAATATGATCTAGACTGAAAATGAAGCCTTCCCAAGAGGAAAAATCTTCTCTAAGTGTCAATATGTCGAAGTAATCAATCAAAATGGTTTTTTTCACAAATTTAAATAAACGATATTTAGGATCGAATATGGAAAAAGTGTATGGATAGAAATATAGAGCTCCTCAATACATTTCTAACACTGTAAAAATCATGAAAATTGGATAATCTAGAAAAACATTGAACTTGGAGGTCCAAAAATAAAAATCTAAATTCGATCAACAATAAAAGTTACCTAAAGAAAAATATGAAAAAATGGCTTGCACCATTGTGAAGTGCTAAAATCTATCTTTTTGTTGATATCTTGTTTGTAAATTTTTGATACCCTAGCATAAAGTTTTAGTGTTTTGAAAAAAACTGCCCTATTAGGACTAGGGGGCAATTTTTTTAGCTCCTAGGCGCTAAGTGCTTGGTTCTCCAAGTGACTGTCTACATAGTCGCTGTAAAAATAAAAGTTTTATATGCCGCCACTAGTGGCGATGGGCTAGCAAAGGTAGAGCTCTGGGCGACGGCTTCTTGTGCCGCTTAGCTTTGCCAGGCTAAGCCTCGGTGACCGTGTGGGGTAAATACCTGTGACCAGGGGCTCGTAGGATAACCAACAATTTAAAACGAATTTAAAAAATTAAAAATCCATGAAAATCATACCTCTGATAATTAGTACGCTGACTAGTGATGCAACCTCTGTACCTTGTAGATGCCAAAAAACGTACGCAAAATCAAATATACCTAGAAAAGATGCCACATCTAGTATGGTGAATGACAATTCCTACACACTAACATGTATAGACAAGTGCAAACTATACAGATCCATACAAATGTATGGACAAAAAACTATAGATTTTGGCCAAACCCTAAAAAATGGCCTAAATTTTTTTCACCCAAATATCAAGTATTTTATATGAAATGGGGGTTTTTGGGCCTTCTAGACTCAATTGTGAGGACTATTTTCCCCCAATGTGCAGCCAACAAAATGTCAAGCCCAAATCACCCTTAGATCTGAGAAGGGGATTTACAAATTTGAAGCTTTGATACCATGTTTGAGCTGGTAGATAGCTCTAATACCATATTAGAGTCACTCAAGGAATCAAGCCTCTAGGTTCATCTGCCAAAACCAAAAACAACCTTCTACAAGAGGGAAAAGTAAGAACATAGGTTTGCAATAGTGGATGTAATATTATGGTCAATATACAATACTCAAGATTGTAGTGGTATTGCAATTAATTAATTTAATGGATGAGGATGTACATATGATGCCTTACTTGTAAAGAAAAAGACGTGAGATATGATTAGATAAGATCTTGACATATGGCTTAATCATGTATAATGCGGCAACTACCACAACATTATTAAAAGATTTATGACACAAGCATTACATAAAAGCCAATTAGATAAGATATGATAAGATCTTATCTAGACAACTAGGACTTCTAGAAAACACACCTAGGACTTAAGTGGACTTAACATGTAAATATGACCTATTAGACAACTTGATAGGTATAACACCTATTTATGCCAATATAACCAAGGTCTTGAAACTTTTTTATGCCTGTCACAAGATCTTAACACAAGAAGCTCATAAAATCTCATCATATTGATTCAAACACAAAGGAAAATTGGATGTTAATTAATATGAGTTTGGTATGCCTCCACATATATTCATCCCAAGTGGATATGAAACACCCCAACCATCTTCTTCAGAGGTTATTCCTTCTTTATAAGATAACATTCAAGATTCCTTTGAACTATCACCAACAAAACTACAATAAATGCAACGAGACCTTGAAGTAATGAAATCTATTAACACTCTTCTTGTTTCAAATCCCAACCACTATTTTCTTATGCTAGCTCAAAAGGGTACCAATTTAGCCTTTGATTTTGACATCAAACTTATTAAGGAATAAGATCCTACAACTATTTATTTATCAAAATATTTAAGGAGACAAGTTCATCAAATATACCAGTCACAAATATCCCCATACCATTATTAGTTAATGTTTCCATACCCCAAGTATCCATCCCAATCATTTCAAGCCAACCCTCCATACCTTCACTTAGCGCTCACTCATCAACATATGCTTGCAAATATATGAATCCACTCTTCCAAAATTCATCCCATCTAGTCATGTCACTACATCCATTACCCTAAATAACTCCCAATTCTCCTCATCCATCTCATGTATATCTCCCAAGAATACAAATCTTCTATACATATGAAAAGTTGCATCCCTAAAAATTATAATCCTTTATTCAATTCATCTAAAATTCCACAAAATCCATCATCTACTCCTTTAAATTTTACTATTCACCCCTCGTCAAAATATCCACCTACATATCTACAAATGACTTGACACAAAAAATTTAGAGCTTGCAAAATAAAATAGTTGATATTGAAATGGGACACACCAAGAGAAATTATAATGTCTTCAATGGAGACATACTTCCCTATCCTTTTGATAGATCTATCCCAATAATACCTTTTCCTCATAATTTCAAAATGCTCAAATTTGACAAGTATAAAGGAAAAGGTCATCCACATGAACACATTAGGGAATTTTACATAGCTTGCCTTGACGTTTCCTATAATGACACATATTTCCCTGGAGTTTAGGAGGTCAATCTATTGAATGGTTATCTCATCTACCCCACAAGATTAAATCCTTTAACAAGTTAGAAAAAACATTTATTGCTCATTTTCATATAATATCGAGCATGAAATGTCTATGAATGATTTGTGAAACACCAAACAAAGAAATGGAGAATCATTCAATGCATTTATACAAATATGGAGGAACATGGAAATCAAATTCTCATGGCCTATTCCTGAAAAACAACTTATGCACACATTTTTAAAAAATATAAATCAAGAGACAGAATTTCACTTGCAAGTTCAATGTGCCAATAAATTTGATGAAATCATAGAAAAAGGGATAATTATTGAAAATGATCTCATTGCTAAGGGTCTTGTCAAAATCTATAACTTGGGAAACAAAGACAATGATTCACAATCTAATGATAAACACCACTTATGGGCGAAAAATATAAACATTGCCAATGATGGTGTGGTAGATGCAAAATTCATCCAAAATGTACAACCATCATTAAATGTACAACCAAACAATCAAAATGTGACCTTTCCTAGAGGACCACCTAGGAAAAAATCCATCTTAAAATGAAAATAAACTCCCCTAAAAGATCCAATAGAATTTTCCTTAAGAAAATTGGTCCACTCCAACTTTATCAAGCTGTCTAAAGTTAGACAATACAAAGAACCTTAGTTCAAACCCACATGGAAAAGAGAATGAATATTGTGAATATCATAGGGTCAAAGGGAATAAGACCCTTGATTGTATGGAATTTAAAATTATAATTGAATATGTTATTGGCCAAGGTGACATTACCATTGAATATTGCCCCAATATTTCATCCAATAACGATCTTGATATATACAAGGATCCAATCCCCAAACCATGGAAAAGGAAACACCACCAAAAAATGAAATAAATACAAGAATTCTCATCATGTATATGAATTTTTTGTGGCTCGTATAGAAGAAACCAATACCCATATTCCCACCATATCTATTAAAGGAAATACTCTTGAATGTGTAGTCACCACATGTCATGGTAAAGTAACTCTTCAAGGAGCTCAATCCACATCCCATCCTTCATTTGAATATAGCCTCTTGTATCATCTAAGAAAACACCCACATAAATCTCTATTCTAGAACTTCTTTGTACATCCCCTGCACATAAGGAGATCCTTGAAAAGGAACTCTAAGAGTTTTTGTACCAACTAACATAAATAATGATCAACTTCAGGTCATGATAGGACACATTGGCTCCCCCCATCATTTGGTATTCACTAAAAAATACCTCCCATCCACTAGTCCATACCATAATGAAGCTCTACACCTATAATTTTTCATCTACAAACATAAAACCAAAAGAGTCCTCATAGATGGTGGAGTAGGCTTGAACATTTGCACTCTTAAATTAATAAAATAGTTGGGATATTTCAATGGTGTCATAGATTTAAAGAGAAGTATCAATATAAAAGTATACAATGATGGTGAACACGAGTATGAGAGAATAATAAGTTTTCCAATCCAAGTTGGTCCCACTATGATAGATACTAATTTTCAAGAATTGGACCTAGATCTCCCATATAAAATTATCCTAGATGACCAATGGATACATGTTGAACAAAATGATGTGTTGAGGGGGGCTGAATCAACATATATTAAAAATTAACCATTCCATTTGCAAATTAACAACACATCACAATAATGGAAAATAACTGAAGAGAACACATGCATCACATAGAGACACTAGGAATTTTACGTGGAAAACCCAATGAGGGAAAAACCACAGTGAGGATTATCTCACAATATATGTAGCTTATTGCTAATAAGTACAATGTTTTAAGGCTCATTGACTATGGACTTGCAGACTAAGGTATACAACCTTAGAGAAAGATACAAAGGATCTGATAAGAATCATTGTCATATAGTAGGATACATGAAAATTAGATTGAGAAAAATGATTATGAACTATTATGAAGAAGCATCTAACACATGCTGATGTTGCAGTCACTATTTTACACAATTATCCCTTTACACTAATTTCAAACACTTCATCCTTTGCATTCTTCTCTACCACTAATCACTATACATCATCACCTTCACATATGAATTTTATATTCTATATATATCCTCCACAACAACTCAAAAAATTTATTAGGTCGACTCCAATACAACCTTTAAAAAAACACTTGATATCTCACTGGTCGACTCTAATTATGTATAATATTTGCAAGATAAAAAATTGTGGATTAGCACATAGTATTCATGATCCAAACATTTCATAAAATATTCTTCAAATTAGAATTAACTAATCAGGATCAACCGTTGATGACAAAGACAAGTCTGTCGGCCCAAATAATGATACAATTACATAAACTACCATTTGTTCACCTTTGCACTCTTGGGGAGAGACCAAAACTATCATGTAGACCAAGAATTAAGAATTATAGCTTATGGAAAATATCTCCTCAACCTTCTCCTAAAGAAACTAATCATCATATGCTGTCGCAAGAGGCGAAACCCACTAAATATGCAGAAACATAGCAATCCGAATAGGCTGTAGCACACTGCTATTCAAAAACTGAACTTACAGATCATCAAAAAAATTGATACTACTAAGTAGTATGTCATGAAAAACAATGAAATTGTTCACAGAACCACAAGACCAATACTTTAAATCTGGAGGAATGCAAATCATTCTAGTAAGGCTTCATCAACATAGTACGCTCTGCCAAAGCGCAGACTGAAACAATGTTACTTGTAACTTTCACTTTAGAAGGTGTGATGAATTGATTTATTGGATATGGAACCTTCATAACTTGATCAACATATCATCTGAATTGCAAGATTGAATCTTGCACAACGGAAAGATGTAGACCAAAATTCTATGCCTCTACCTTAGAGTCTTCACTATGAATGCCTTAGAGAAACTTCTACACCTTGTCTTAATGTATGGTACACAAAATTGAGATGATATCATAGTAGGCATGCTGGAAACATAATGGAACAAGTGTACCCACCTCTTCATAACACATAGATTACCATTCTTCCTTATACTACTCTGTAGACATACACCAATTGATATCAACTATGCAACTAATTCCAGAGTATATACATACTTCAACAACACATCTTACATCAATGAAAACCCATATTGTGTTGACATCAATGAAAACACTCATTTTCAAAAGTCTCCCCCTTTGCCATTGATGGCAACACACATATGCTTCTCTCCCCCTCTGACATCAAGGGAAAAGGGTATGATATCTTTTATTTACAACATCTAAAACTATATGAGCTCTCCCTTACATGTATTCCAAAACTAATTCTCCCCTTGAGATGGAGATGCCTCAAAACTGATGCTCTGTATAGAACAAAACTCAAAAAGACATTTCAATACTCCAAAAAAACCAAAATTTTCTTGATTATACCTTTGTACCTTCCTTAGAGGGTAAGATTTTCTTGTGAATTTCTTTGAGTTTCACCAAAGTTGCAACCCAATCTACTTTTTTTGAAGAAAGAATGTTATTTTGACATTCACACTGAATGTACAAATCCTTAACCTCCTTTGTGTTACTTGGAGCCTTCATTTTCTTATCAACACTTTCTACATTCAAAAGCAATCCTGGTAGTGAAGCAATTCTTAAGTTGACTGCTTCCCTCAACTAACAAAACTATTTCCTTAACTGCTCTCTTTGGTCCCGAAGCAATGCCAATTGCAAATGAATATTTTCTATTTGGGCTCTTATTGATCCATTCATATCCTTTAATAAATCATATACTTCAACCAATTTAGTAATTTGCGACTCAATGGAGTCAATTTGATCCTTGATATTTTTGGTGGAGCTTGGCCACTTCAAACAAAATTGACACACAATAGTCACTTCATTTATACATTCTTTAATTTTTTTCAAGTTTTCTTGCAATTTATTATGTGCACTGGCACAATATTTAGATACTTCTGCTATTCTTTAATCATTAATTTTTCTTATGGCCTCTTGTTTTTCCTTTTTCTCCAAGTGAGAGGAATGATCCTTGAAGGAATCCATTAAAAGATTTAATTTCTATTCTAGGGGCAAGGAAACATCAACGTTTACTTCTGGTAATCCCTCTTGAATTATCTTTACAACATCATCAATCAATTCACTTTTCTTTACATGTTCCTGTAAGATTTCCTTCCTTGTGCAGGTATGCAAAATATCACCAAGTTGTAATTTGTGAAGGGGAGACATATTAGATAGATCTACTCGACCTTCATGAGTGGGGATATGTAGAATTTGAGGTGTTCTCATAGGTTGGAACTACATCTTCAAAGACAATAGGTTTTTAAGTGAATCTAAAGATGAGGAACTTTGAACTTTACCCACAGAAGCATCTTTCTTTTCTACAACCTTCTCTTTTGTATCCTGAACAATCTCAAGATTATCTTCATTCATTTGTACATTATTTCCTAAATTATTCGAAGGAGAAACATTATGTTCCAGAGGAGAGATTCCAACTTCATCATGAATTTTAGTTCCTTGTGCACTAGTATTCATTGGAGGAGTAGTCTCCTTATTTTGATTTTAATCATCAATAGTCATATTGCCTTTAAAAAGTGATAGATATGTGTCCTAAGTGGACACATCAGAAACATCCTACAGGATAGTGTCATTCATAGAATTTTGATCCATACTCATCTTCATCTCCTCAAGGATCTTGGCTATCTTTTCTTCAGAACCTTTCTGATAGGGTAGGGTTGGATGGAACAATCACTGTTCCATGCTCTAGATCTTGGCTAGCAAGATCTCCATGGTGTCTTAGTCACCTTAACCTCTAGGAACTTCACTCAGGTACCCCTGGTTCTCCTGGCCAACCCCACTATCATCTAAATTCTAAATTTACCAAGTCTCCCTTGGTGCAATGCTCCTATTCTTCCCTAAAGGCTAAATACTCCCAACTCTCAATTTATTCTTTGCAGGGGTGTAGAGATGTTTCTACTGGCTTCACACCCTCCTCCTAGGGTTCTTGTAAGTTCACCAAACTCCATTCTTCCATCGCTTTCTCCAAACCCTCATCTAGGGTTAAAAAGGCTACTAGCCAAGAGCCCCTATTAGGCCTCCAACTCCGAGAAAACTAGTCAGAGTTCTAAAGTTTTCCAAAGGCCACCCAATATTTCCTTGAGCTTCCTAGGGTGCATAACCATCTCTCAAATATTTCAGGGGTCCTAAGTCTCCACTGTCCGTACAACACTCTAAACTAGAAATGATCAAAGAACCTAGGTTTTGTAGGTCTTTTCCTATCTTTTTGTAGACTGTTGAGGTTTCCTCTCACCAAATGAATTGATGGAGTCTCCTCAATGCTTCCATAGCTTGATAACCATCACATCTTCCCTCTCCAACAAGAAGATTTCTTTGAACGGACACCCCTGCACTTAATAGTGCTTTGCACATACTGTCTTTCCTAGCCGAGCACTATCAAGCTCGCCTAGGAGAAGACTTTCATAGTGACTCCTTGACTCCTAACCTCTCCTAACTCTACCATATTTACAAACATGGAGTCTAGCCCCAATCCCCAAAATCCCGTACAATAGGTACAGTTGGAACATGGACTAGTTCTCCATTCTTCCATGGTCTGACAGTCAGAACAACAACCTTAAAGAAACAAACTAACTACAAGCACACCTGCAAATTGAACACACACACTAACTTCTACCACACAAAGCTTAATTAACACTCACCTTAAATCCTAATCACACTACCATATCTTGATCAATCCATTAACACACTAATGCAAAAAAAAAATAGAAAATTCACACTAGAAATCACTGTTTTTCTTGATTTTAGAACTTCCACTCCAACTCGAATGCAACCAAACTTTCCCTTAGGTTGAGGCACCCCATTTATAGGCCAATGAAGGTATTTATGCCTCCCCTTGGTTGGATATTACATTTTTCTTGTGGCAAAGGTGCAAAATGTGCCATTTTGCCACTTTTGCCAATTGCTAGAGAACTAGGAAAAGTGAGTTTCTAACCTCATAAACCTTTCCACTCCTGATCACTCCTGTGCAAAATCTTCCATTTTGCCACTTTTTCCAATTGCTAGAGAACTAGGAAAAGTGAGTTTCTAACCTCATAAACCTTTCCACTCCTGATCACTCTTGATCATCCCTGATCAAGACACATTATTAAACCTATAACTCTATTTCACTGGTCAACATGACCTTCAGATAAAAAAATTAAAACAAAATGCATCCTAGACTTCCTATTGCCTAGTGTTTCCTAGGTGCTCCTGCACCATTCTCCCCCTCTGCACAAACTCTAAGGAATGTGAGGAGTGAGTAGAGATGGGTCAATACCCTGCTTCTTGAACTGAGCTTCATCCACCCATGTAGCCTCATATTCATGTTTGTTCTTCCACTTGACAAGATGCTCCATGTACCCTTTATGCCTTGTAGATTTCTTCACCCTTGAATCCAAGATCCTTTCTGCCTGAAGCTTGTCTTGAATAGGTAAGGGTATGTTGCTTACATCCTTGAAGATCCCCTACTGGTCTGATCCATGTCATTGACTGATCCCTTGTATTTGATCAAATTAGCTACATTGAAGACTGGTGAAATTCCCAAATCTGCAGGTAACTCCACCTTGTATGCATTCTTCCCATACTTGGCTAATACCTTGCATGGTCCCACCCTTTTCATCTGCAACTTGGTTGATGTACCCTTCTGCAACCTTGATTTTTTAAGGTGAACCATGACATAGTCTCCTACTGCAAATTGCAAATATTTTCTTGACATTTCTACCTTATCTTTCAATTTTTGTGTAGCCTCGGTGACTGTCCTCTTTACCTGCTCCTGAATCTCTTTCATGGTTTGAGTGAATTCCTCTGCATGTCCACTCCTATGCTCCATAGCTCCTAGATCCCTGAGCTCACATATACTTCTTGGGTGCATTCCATACACAACCTCAAAAGGACTCTTCCCTGTGGTCCGGTTCACACTGTCATTGTAGGCATACTCAGCCTGTGAGATAACTATATCCCATTTCTGTCCATACTCTTTGGTTAGGAACCTTAGAAGGTTACCTAGCACCCTATTAATCACCTCTATTTGACCATGGGTTTGAGGATGGTAAGCTGATCCAAAAGATAGGTTGGTACCTAATCTACTCCATAGAGTCTTCCAAAAGTGACTCATGAACTTCACATCCCTGTCTGAAACAATGCTTAAAGGAAATCCATGGATCCTTACAATTTCCTTGAAGAAAAGGTGAGCAACATAGCTAGCATCATGAGTGTTCTTGTAAGGGATAAAGTGAATCATCTTGTTGAATCTGTCCACCACCACATACACACTATCAAATCCAGTCTTGGTCTTAGGGAGTCCTACCACAAAATCCATGCTAACACACTCCCATGGTCTATTAGGAATGGGTAGGGGTTGATATAGGCCAACATTACTAGCTCCTCCCTTAGCTTTCATACACACAACACATTGCTCCACATACCTCTTGACATCTCTTGACAACTTAGGCCAATAGTAGAACCTTTGCACTAGTTCTAATGTCTTGTTGATGCCAAAATGTCCACTAAGACTACCGTTATGCTTTTCCTGAATGAGGTTTTCTCTCATTGACCCTTTTGGAACACATAACTGATTCCCTTTAAACAAAAATCCACTTTGCAATGTATACTCTGAGTATTGGCTATGAAAATGATTCTCAAAGTCAGAACATACCTTGTAAGCCTCTGAGAAATATTCATCCTCCCCATAGAGATCCTTGAAGCTCTCTATTCCAATACTCTTGATCTGTATCTCTTGCACTGTCAACAATCTTCTACTCAATGCATCTGTTACCTTGTTCAATTGTCCCTTCTTGTGCTTGATGGTGAAAGTAAAAGATTGGATGTACTCCATCCATTTCAAATGTCTATTGCTCAACTTCTCTTGGGTGTTAATATAACTAAGTGCCTGATTGTCAGTAAAGACCGCAAACTCCTTGGGTAGAAGGTAATGCCTCCACTTCCTAAGTGACTGAACCAAAGCATAAAGTTCTAGGTCATAGGTTGAATACTTCTTCTTAGCTTCATTGAGCTTTTCACTGAAGAAAGCTATAGGCCTGCCTTCTTGACTTAGCACTCCTCCTACTTCCATTCCACTAGCATCACATTCCACTGTAAACAACTTGTCAAAACTAGGTAATAAGAGAATAGGTTGAGTTGCCACTTCTTGTTTCAGTTTCTCAAAACCTTTCTCAGCTTCTTGAGTCCACACAAACTTAGTTTTCAAACCACCCTTGATTGTCTCTAGGACTGGTGCACATATGCCACTAAATTTTCTTATGAATTTCCTATAAAATTGAGCCAATCCATGAAAACTTCTTATCTCAGTCCCTGTGGTTGGTGTAGGCCAGTTTAGGATAGCTTCCACCTTGCTTGGATCCATCTTCAATGATCCTTGGGATACTACAAACCCCAAATACACAAGCTCCTATTTAAAGAACTCACACTTCTCTAGGTTAATGGCTAATTTCTCCTCTTGCAACCTTCTAAGAACCAACTCCACATGTTTAAGGTGTTCTTCTACTGTCTTGCTAAAGATGAGTATATCATCAAGATACACAACCACAAATATCCCTGTAAAGTCTTTGAGCACTTCATTCATGAGCCTCATGAATGTACTAGGGGCATTAGAGAGGCCAAATGGCATAACTCTCCATTCATACAATCCATCTGTTGTCTTAAATGCTATCTTCCACTCATCACCATCCTTGATTCTGATCTGATGGTATCCACTTTTGAGATCCAACTTGGTGTAGAACTGAGCTCCTCCAAGACAATCCATCAAGTCTTCAATCCTAGGAATAGGAAACCTATACCTAATTGTGATTCTATTTATTGCTCTAGAATCGGTGCATAATCTCCACTTGCCTCCTTTCTTTGATGCTAAGACCACTGGCATTGCACATGGGCTGATGCTCTTCCTAATCAAGCCTTGATCCAATAACTCTTGCACTTGTCTAGCTACCTCTAGATTCTGATCCGGTGTAAGCTTATAAGCTGCTTTGTTAGGAAATGAAGCTCCAGGTATGAAGTCAATTTGATGACTAATGGCTCTTTTAGGAGGTAAAGTTGCAGGTGCACCATCACTTACTATGTCCTTGTACTTCTCAAGCAATTTTTGGACTGCTCCGGGTATGACTGGTTTTTCGGTCTTGTCCTCTTTGGACTGCAACATGATCACATATCCTTCACCCCCTTGATGTAGGTTGTTAAGGAACTCTTTCCCATTGCTTAACAGAACACTTGGTGTCTTTGAATATCCTTCTTCCTCATCTAACAGTGACTGCAACTTGAATTTCTTCCCATCCTTCTTAAATGAAATTGTATTCTCCTTTCCATCATAGATGGCACTTCTATCATACTGCCATGGTTTGCTCAATAGAAGATGGCATGCATCCATGGGTAACACATCACAAATTAACTTATCCTTGTACCCTCCAATGGAAAACTCCACCGTTAGTTGCTCATTGACAAGAACACTTTTCCCTTTGTTTAGCCATGTTACTTTGTAGGGGTTAGTGTGGGGTACCTTCTCCAATTTTAACTTCTTTACTGCCTCTTCTGAGATGATGTTGTTTGTTGAACCTAAATCTACAATAACCTTACATACTTTCCCAAGTATTTTGCATCTCACTCTAAATAGAGCCCTCCTTTGTTTTGGCTCTTCCTTGACCGGTTGTCTGATCAAGACTCTCCTAAACATCAGATTCTCCCGCATTTCTGATTCAATGTGACTGACCTCTGGTGATTTGGTACTCATGGTGTCCTCTTGAGCATATGCCACTCTCTTCTCAGTGTTTGATGAAGATGCTTTCTCCGGGCACCTATAAGCTAGATGGCCTACTTGACCACAATGGTAACATTTCATAGTAGCAAAATATGAATTGCTCCTGCCTGCTCCTCTTCCTCTATTTGAACCTCCTTGAGATCCTCTACCTCTTCCATAACCTCCTCTAGAAGGTGCTTCACTTCCATGCTCTGTGAGTTTAGATTATCCTTGGTTTCTTTGCTCATTTCCTCTACCTTGGTAGCCACTCCTTTGTCCTCTTTGATCTCTTTGATCTCTGCCTTTGCCTCTACTTTTAGAATTAGAATCTTGTTTCTTTTTCAGCTTCTCCTCCACTTTAAAATCCATCTGATAACAACTATGGATATTGATGAGTGTAAAGAGGCTCAACTCTTCTTGTATGTTCCATTTGAGGCCATTCAGATACCTCGCCACCTTGATGCTTTCCACTTCTTGCACCCTCGAACTAAGGCTTAGTTTTTGGAACTCCTCTGTGTAGGCAGCTACATCTAGGTCTCTTTGCCTAAGGTTTTTCCCTTTCTTATGCAATTGGACCTCATAGTCCTCAAGTAGATAATACTCCTTCACTTTAGCCACCATAGCCTTCCAACTCCCAATGTGCCTCTTGCCTTCATTCTCTCTTTCTTCTTGTAGGAACTTCCACCAAGTCAGAGCTTGTCCCCTTAACCTTGCTTTGGCTATCTTCACCTTTTGTGCCTCAGTCACTCAATCACACTCAAAGTGATTCTCCATCCCTTCTATCTACTCCATAACCAACTCTGCATCCATTCTTCTTGTGAAGATGGGAATGCCTTCTAATGCTTTGCCACTCAAGGCCTTCAATGCTTTGAGGAAGGGTTCCTCTTTTAGTGGAGGATCAAGGTCTAATTCTATGTCTTCCTCACCCTAATCCTCTCCCTTGTCTCTAACCACTGCTAGCTATACCTTCATCTTGCCTGCAGCCTCTACCACCTCTTCTAGTCTTTGTTTCATCTCCTCAACAACTTCTTCAAGTTGTTTTTTTTTCTCTTGTTGCTCTGTTAGGTCTCTTGCTAACTCTGCATTGGTCACCATGATTGTGGAACCACTGGATTCAAGGTCTGACATACAACTCTTAATCCCAAATCTTTAACTTGCTCTGATACCAATCTGATAGGGTAG
Organism: Sequoiadendron giganteum; assembly: GCA_007115665.2. Lineage (NCBI taxonomy): Eukaryota > Viridiplantae > Streptophyta > Pinopsida > Cupressales > Cupressaceae > Sequoiadendron > Sequoiadendron giganteum. The sequence continues at coordinate 427,357,807 of CM021104.1, forward strand.
GGTTGGATGGAACAATCACTGTTCCATGCTCTGGATCTTGGCTAGCAAGATCTCCTTGGTGTCTTAGTCACCTTAACCTCTAGGACCTTCACTCAGGTACCCCTATTTCTCCTGGCCAACCCCACTATCATCTAAATTCTAAATTTACCAAGTCTCCCTTGGTGCAATGCTCCTATTCTTCCCTTAGCCCTTAATCTTCCCTAAAGGCTAAATACTCCCAACTCTCAATTTATTCTTTGCAGGGGTGTAGAGATTCTTCTACTGGCTTCACACCCTCCTCCTATGGTTCTTTTAAGTTCACCAAACTCCATTCTTCCATCGCTTTCTCCAAACCCTCATCTAGGGTTAAAAAGGCTACTAGCCAAGAGCCCCTATTAGGCCTCCAACTCCGAGAAAAATGGTCAGAGTTCTAAAGTTTTCCAAAGACCACCCAATCTTTCCTTGAGCTTCCTAGGGTGCATAACCATCTCTCAAAGATTTCATGGTTCCTAATTCTCCATTGTCCATACAACACTCTAAACTGGAAATGATCAAAGAACCTAGGTTTTGTAGGTCTTTTCTTGTCTTTTTGAAAATTGTTGAGGTTTCCTCTCACCAAATGAACTGATGGAGTCTCCTCAATTCTTCCATAGCTTGATAACCATCACATCTTCCCTCTCCAACAAGAATATTTCTTTGAATAGACACCCCTGCACTTAATAGTGCTTTGCACATACTGTCTTTCCTAGCCGGGCACTATCAAGCTCGCCTAGGAGAAGACTTTCATAGTGAATCCTTGACTCCTAACCTCTCCTAAATCTACCATATTTACAAACATGGAGTCTATCCCCAATCCCCAAAATCCCGTACACCAGGTACAATGGGAACGTGGACTAGTTCTCCATTCTTCCACGGTCTGACAGTTAGAACAACAACCTTAAAGAAACAAACTAACTACAAGCACACCTGAAAATTGAACACAAGCACTAACTTCTACCACAAAAAGCTTAATTTACACTCACCTTAAATCCTACTCACACTACCATATCTTGATCAATCCATTAACACACTAATGTAAAAACAAAACAAAAGATTCACACTAGAAATCACTGTTTTTCTTGATTTTAGAACTTCCACTCCAACTCGAATGCAACCAACCTTTCCCTCAGGTCAAGGCACCCCATTTATAGGCCAATGAAGGTAGTTATACCTCCCCTTGGTTGGATATTACATTTGTCTCTTGGAAAAGGTGCAAAATGTGCCATTTTGCCACTTTTGCCAATTGCTAGAGAACTAGGAAAAGTGATTTTCTAACCTCATAAACCTTTCCACTCCTGATCACTCCTGATCACTCCTGATCAAGAAACATTATTAAACCTCTAACTCTATTTCAATGGTCAACATGACCTTCAGATAAAAACATTAAAAAAAAATGCATCCTAGACTTCCTATTGCCTATTGTTTCCTAGGTGCTCCTGCACCACTTTCTCTTCGTCCTTTTCTATTTCCATTCCAAAGATAGTTTGCACTTTACGCACATATGAGATATATTCTCCTTCATGTTGTCTGGAGGGTCCTTGTATTTATTTTTCACCAGATATATCTTCTATATTTATATTATCTGGAGGTTCTTGTAAAACAACATCAACATTACTTTACATCTCATCAATTATTTTCTTTGTGGTGACTTCAATTTAATTTTGAATCTTTCTTTGTACATCTTCATCTAAGCTCATCAGAAGATCTATCTCCTCTTTGTACGAAGCTCTTTAGCTTGTATTCAAACCATATTTTCCTTTTCTTCTTGAGAAATAGGAATCCCATTTTTGTCAATTGCTTGTAGTTTCAAATCTTTAACTTTAATTACATCTTCTCTTCTTTTTCTCAAAGCATCAACAAGGCTATTTAGAGCCTTGCCAATAATATATTTCAAAGGGATGTTCTGCATCAACATATACTCAATGATAAATTTTTCAATTGTCCATTCATCTCCTAGAGGAACATCCATATGTAGCATCATTTTATCATTTAATAAATCACACTCCACAATTCCATTTATTATAGCACCAAAGTATAGAGGGTCATGAGTGGCTGAAGGAGTCTTCTCATTCTTTTCCTTAGCAATCCATTTTCATTTCTTTTTCTATAAGTATATCACTTCTTCTTTTCATTGTCTTATAATTTTCTCTCTTTTATCTAAAGCCGAAGATTTTACTTCTTCATCAGTATCAATCTTTTCTCTTTTTGCCTTTTGTTTAGGCCTAGTATGCACTACTTTAGTGGCCTTTTTATCCAAAGTGATTTGAGGTGTGGCTTTTAATTTACTAATATTTGTTTAAATGGATTCATAAGGTAGTGGAGCAAATGTAACAACAAGAGAGGTTCTACCAGATCTCCTTGGACCAAGACTAGTTTTCAGAGAGAAAATTTTGCTATGGAAGCTTCCGCAAGAACATCTGATGTAATTTTTGGAGAGGTACCTAGAATCTTGTAAAGTTACTCTTTTATTTTAATTTATGAGTAATGTGGGGCACCCATCTCCTTCAATACCTTTTCAACTTTCTTTTCATTGGTTTCTTCTCTCTTTTGGTAAATATCATCCATGGTTTATTTATATGTACCAAATATTTTGATTTTAGGATCCTTAGGTTTTGACAATAGAATATCTATGTAAATTTGTACTAATTCATCCTAAACTTCATAAGTTATTTTAGATATCCATACAGTTCTAGGTTCTACTGCTTCCACAAATAAATGATCCTCATTTACCATAAAAGTTATCTCATTTTTATATTTTTGGACCAAACTAGATGGTATCAGACTCATAAAACAATGATCCTCGTTCACCATTTGATGTGTGGTGTGAATTATTGTGGTGGTGATAGACCATTCTCTGTTTGTGAAATAGATTTTGTATGCAATGCCCATTGATGCATACCGGACCTCGAGATCAATTATATCATTTACTATTAGTGTTATCTTATCAAAGTTAGCACCAATGAGTTCCATAACAATTTAATTATTTATAGATTCAACATTGGAGTTGGTTCAATGGTACAAATACCAATAAATACTCTAATAGCATCCTTTGTGATCAAGCAGGGTTTGTCTAACCAAATAAAATTTTCATGAATATGACTGAAGATGATTTTGATCCGTTACTCACTTTTACAGAAGTTTGGAAAGTATTTCCAAATGTCCAACCCTTTTGCAACAATATTCCCATACTCTATCTTGTATCCTCAATTCTCATTTAGTAGCTCATTTCAGACCATTTCAAATGAAGAGGTATGTTTAATTTCTTTCAACTAAGCATGAATGTAAATTCTTATGTATTTGTAGCACACATCATCCACTAGAACTTTTAAAAATGCACTATGATTGTCTACCTCCATTTATTTGAATGGAAATTTCTTGTATTTGGGCCTTGGCCTTTCAATAATATCAATGAAAACAGGTGTAGCCACGATACCACTTTCTGATACTAGGGTTTTATAAACAAAACCAAAAAAAATACCTATGAAAACTATTGTTAGGGTTTGGTTCACAACATAGAGAGAGTTTTCTTCTCTTCCTCCTTAGCACTTGCATACACTTGATATATTTGAATGAGATCAATTTTGATCAATTTGAGATTAAATACGCTTCATACCAACCCGAATCATTCCACATTAAATTACTTTTAGTTCTTGACATTAGTAGCTTTTTATTGTCAGTGATATCACAATGCACCATAATCCTTCAGGACGCTTCTGTAGAAGGTGTGATTACTCCAAAAACATGACCAACGAATTCCATATCACTATTTACTATTATGTTGAAGGTTTTAGCATCTCATGTATTTTAGGGGTTTGACAGGATCTACAATTGCAACTTCCCTTGAGTCAATACACCCTTTTAGTTATTGAAAGACTCATATGCACCATGGTAAGGTACATATTCATTCTTCATTTCACTTTATTCTACCAATTTTTTTTTATCTCCTTCCATTTTTGACTAATGATAGGCTTCTTTTGAGGATCAAAAGATCTTACTCTCCTTCCCTTGCAGAATGTAGCAATGTGTCTTGGTTTATTACAATTATATCAGGTGATACTAGCTTCCAAAGCAAGATTTATTCTTCTCACATTAGATATGCAATCACCAACCTTATGACCAAATTTTTTGCATGTGTAACAATAACCATAGAAATATTGAGGGGTCATAGAATCACTTTTCCTTATTATTTTAGTTTTGCAAATATTAGCTTTGTGGCCAAATTTTTTGCAAGCATAACACTGACCATGAAATGATTGAGTGTTCATAGCATTATACCTTGACGGTCTGAAGGGGTTTTGACTCATCTTGCTTCTGCATTCAACTTCCTTATGACCAAGATTATTACAAGCATAACAATTACCATTGAATCTAGTAGGAGAAGTTTGTTTGGGTCCAGGCTCTTTGAAGTTTTTTTTCTTGTTATAGACAAAATGAATCCACATTCTCTCTTATTGTCAATGATTTATCTTTGCATCTCCAGAGAATGTCTCCTTAGGATTTTCTATGTAGGGTTTCTCTTCCATTGTTTCAAAATTCCCTTCTACTTTGAAGTTATCATATAGTTTTGCAAATGCATTGGATATAAGACATTTTCCTTTTTCAAAACCAAGTCAGAATTTCTCTTTGGATGGATTTTGAGAGTTAATCAATTCATTAAGAATTTGAAAACCTCCTCTCAGTTTTAAACCTTTTTCAAATTTCTCTTTTTCTTTTTCAAGTTCTTTTCTCAGGGATACAATTTATTCCTCAAGATTTAAGCATTCAACAATTTTATCATTGAGCTTGATATTCAGGGAATTCTCAATCCTCTTGTCTTATTCAACTTTGAATTTTCAATTTGAGATCACATCTTCAGCTTCTTTGGCTTTCATTTCCTATCCATTACCTCCTATTTGAGCTTTAAGTTTGTTAATTTATTATTTAGATTCTTTAGCTTTTGCCTTCAATTTATCTATTCTCTCTTTTGATTTTTCTTGCATGCACTCATATTTGAAATTTTGCAACCTTGGTTCGTCTAGATCTTCAAGAGAAGATTAGAGTTCTCCTTCAAAATCTACTTCACAATCTTTTGGATTTATGTCCCAACCTTCTAGTTCCATTGATTCTAGATTTGGTTCTGGAATAAACATATCATTGATTTTTGCAACAAACCCCATGTGTTTAAGAGCAATCGTTAAGCTTCTCAAGGCACTTGGGTTTGATACCAATTATTGATCACAATGATGTGATGAGTGATGAATCAACATATAGTAAAACTTAACCATTCCATTTACAGATTAACAACACATCACAATAAATGAAAATAATAGAAGAAAACACATGCATCACATAGAGACACTAGTATTTTTATGTGGAAAACCACAGTGAGGATTAACTCACAATATATGTATCTTATTGATAACAAGAAGAACAATATTTTAAGGCTCACTACCTATGGACTTGCACACTAAGGTATACAACCTTAGAGAAAGATACAAAGGACCTGATAAGAATCACTGTCTCAGACCAAGATACATGAAAATTAGATTGATAAAATTGATTATGAACTTCTATGAAGAAGAATCTAACACATACTGATGTTGCAATCATTATTTTGCACAATTAGCCCTTTGCATTGATTTTAAACACTTCATATTTTTGATTTTAGTCTACCACTAATCACCATCAATCATCACCTCCACAAATGAATTTTATCTTTTATATATATCCTCCACAACAACTCAAAAAATTTATTAGCTAGCTCCAATATGACCTTTAGAAGAAACACTTGATATCTCACTAGTCGACTCCAGTTATGTATAATATTTGAAAGATAAAAAAATTTAGATTAGCACATGGTATTCAGGATCCAAACATGTCATAACATATTATTCAAAATAAAATTAACTAATCAGGATCAACCGTTGATGATGGAGACAAGTCTGTCAGCCCAAATAATGATACCACTACCAAAACTACCATCTGTTCACCTTTGCACTCCCAGGCAGAGACCAAAACTATCATATAGACCAAAAAGTAAGCATTGCAACTTATGGAAAATATCTCCTCAAGCTTCTCTCAAATAAATTGATCATCATATGATGGCGCAAGAGGAGAAACCCACTGAAAATGCAAAAACAGAGCAACCCAGACATGATGTAGCACATTGTTATTCAAAAAATGAACTTGGGGACCATCACAAAACTTGATACTTCTAAGTAGTATGTCATGAACACCAATGAACATGTTCACAGAACTACAAGAACAATACTTCAAATCCAGAGAAATTCGGATCATTCCAATAAGCCTTCATCAACATAGTACTCTGCTAGAGCGCATGCCAAAACATTGTTAATTGTAAATTTCACTATAGAAGGTGTGATGAATTGATTTCTTGGATATGGAACCTTCATTTCTTTGATTTGCACCAAATTTGCAACCCAATCTACTTTTGTTGAAGAAAAAATGTTATTTTGACATTCACACTGCATGTACAAATCCTCAACCTCTTTTGTGTTACTTGGAGCCTTCATTTTCTTATTAACACTTTCTACATTCATAAGTAATCCTGGTAGTGAAGCAATTCTTAAGTTGACTGTTTCCCTCAACTAACAAAACTATTTCCTTAATTTCTGTCTTTGGTCCTAAAGCAATGCCAACTGCAAATGAATATTTTCTATTTGGGCTCTTATTGATCCATTCATATCCTTTGATAAATCATATACTTCAACCAATTTAGTAATTTTTGACTCAATGGAGTCAATTTGATCCTTGATAATTTTGGTGGAGCTTGGCCACTTCAAACAAAACTGACATACAATAGTCACTTCATTTATACATTCTTTAAAATTTTTCAAGGTTTCTTGCAATTTATTATGTGCACTAGCACACTATTCAAATACTTTTGCCATTCGTTTATCATTAATTTTTTCTTATGGCCTCTTGTTTTTCCTTTTTCTCCAAGTGAGAGGAATGATCCTTGAAGGAATCCAATAAAATATTTAATTTCTATTCCTGGGGCAAGGAAACATCAATTTTTACTTTTGGTAATCCCTCTTGAATTATATTTACAACATCACCAATCAATTCAATTTTCTTTACATGTTCTTGTAATATTTACTTCCTTGTGATGGTATGAAGAATATCACCAAGTTGTAGTTTGTGAAGGGGAGACATATTAGATAGATAGACCCGACCTTCATGAGTGGGGATATGTAGAAGTTGAGGTGTTATCACTGGTTGGAACTACAAGTTCAAATACAATAGATTTTTAAGTGAATCTAAAGATGAGGAACTTTGACCTTTACCCACAAAATCATCTTGCTTTTCTGCAACCTTCTCTTTTGTATCTAGAACAATCTCAGGATTATCTTTATTCATATGCACATTATTTCTTGAATTCTTTGGAGGAGCAACATTATGTTCCAAAGGAGAGATGGCAACTTCATCATGACTTTTAGTTCCTTGTGCACCGGTATTCGTTGGAGGAGTAGTCTCCTTATTTTGATTTTAATCACCAATAGTCACATTGCTTCAAAAATTGATAGATAGGTGTCCTGAGTGGACACATCAGAAACATCCTAAAGGATAGTGTCATTCATAGAAGTTTGATCCATACTCATCTTCATCTCCTCAAAGATCTTGGCTGTCTTTTCTTCAAAACCTTTCTCTTTGTCCTTTTCTATATCCATTCCAAAGATAGTTTGCACTTTATGTACATCTAAGATATCTTTCCCTTCATGTTGTCTAGAGGGTCCTTGCATTTATTTCTGACCAGATATATCTTCTATATTTATATTATCTAGAGGTTCTTGTAAAACAACATCAACATTACTTTACATCTCATCAATTATTTTCTTTGTGGTGACTTCAATTTCATTTTGAATCTTTATTTGTACATCTTCATCTAAGCTCATCCAAAGATCTATCTCCTCTTTGTACGAAGCTCTTTAGCTTGTCTTCAAACCATATTTTCCTTTTCTTCTTGAGAGATAGGAATCCCATTTCTATCAATTGCTTATAGTTTCAAATCTTTAACTTTAATTACATCTTCTCTTTTTTTCTCAAAGCATCAACAAGGCTATTTAGAGCCTTGTCAACAATATATTTGAAGGGGATGTTCTGCATCAACACATACTCAATGATAAATTTTTCAATTATCCTTTTATCTCCTAGAGGAACATACAAATGTACCATCATTGTATCATTTAATAAATCACACTCCACAATTCCATTTATTATTGCACCAAAGTCTAGACGGTCATGAGTGGTCAGAGGAGTCTTCTCATTATTTTCCTCAACAATCCCTTTTCCTTTCTTTTTCTATAAGTATATCTCTTCTTCTTTTCATTGTCTTATACTTTTCTCTCTTTTACCTTAAGCTAAAGATTTTACTTCTTCTTCTTCATCAGTATCAATCTTTTCTCTTTTTTTCCTTTTGTTTAGGCCTAGTATGCACTGCTTTAGTGGCCTTTTTCTCCAAAGTGATTTGAGGTTTGAATTTTATTTTACTACCAGTTGTTTGAATAGATTCAAAAGGTAGTGGAGCAAATGTAAGAATAGGAGAGGTTCTACCGGATCTCCTTGGACTAGAACTAATTTTTAGAGAGAAAATTTGGCTTTAGAAGCTTCCACAAGAACATTTGATGTATTTTTTGGAGAGGTACCTAAAATCTTGTAAAGTTACTCTTTGATTTTAATTTATGAGTAACATGGGGCACCCATCTCCTTCAATACCTTTTCAACTTTCTTTTCACTGGTTTCTTCTCTCTCTTTTTGGTAAATCTCATCCATGATTTATTTATATGTATCAAATCTTTTGATTTTAGGATCCTTAGGTTTTGATAATAGAATATCTATGTAACTTTGTACCAATTCATCCTCAAATTCATAAGGTATCTTAGATATCCATACAGTCCTAGGTTCTATTGCTTCCACAAAAAATTGATCCTCATTTACCATAAAATTTATCTCATTTTTATATTTTTGGACAAAACTAGATGGTATCAAACCCATAAAACAATGATCCTAGTTTACCATTTGATGTGCGGTGTGAATTATTGTGGTGGTGACAAAAAATTCTCTATTTGTGAAATAGATTTTGTATGCAATGCCCATTGATGCATACTGGACCTCGAGATCAATTATATCATTTACTATTAGCATTCTCTTCTCAAACTGAGCACCAATGAGTTCTATAATAATTTCATACTTTAAAGATTCAACACTGGAGTTGGTTCAATGGTACAAATACCAATAAATACTTTAATAGCATCCTTTGTGATCAAGCTGGGTTTGTCTAACCAAATTAAATTTTCATGAATATGACTCAAGATGATTTTGATCTATTACTCACTTTTACAGAAGTCTGGAAAGTCTTTCCAAATGTCCAACCCTTTTGCAACAATATTCCCATACTCTATCTTGTATCCTCCATTCTCATTAAGTTTCTCATTTCAAACCATTTCAAATGAAGAGGTATGTTTAATTTCTTTCAACTAAGCATGAATGTAAATTCTTATGTCTTTGTAGTACACAACACCCACTAGAACTTTTGAAAATGAACTGTCTTTGTCTATCTCCATTTCTTTGAAAGGAAATTTCTCGTATTTGGGCCTTGGCCTTTCAATAATATCAGCGACAATTGGTGTATCCATGATACCACTTTCTGATACTAGGGTTTTATAAATAAAACTAGAAAAAATACCTGTGAAAACTACTGTTAGGGTTTGGTTCGCATTATAGAAAGAGTTTTCTTCTCTTCCTCCTTAGCACTTGCATACACTTGATATATTTCAATGAGATCAATTTTGATCAATGTGAGATTAAATACGCTTCATACCAACCCTAATCATTCCACACTAAATTCCTTTCTTAGTTCTTGACATTATTATCTTTTTATTGTCAGTGATATCACAATGCACCATAATCCTTCGGGATGCTTCCGTAAAAGGTGTGATTGCTCCAAAAACATGACCAAAAAAGTCCATATCACTATTTACTATTATGCTAAAGGTTTTAGCATCTCATATGTTTTAGGGGTTTGACAGGATCTACAATTGAAACTCCCCCTGAGTCAATACACCCTTTTAGTTATTGAAGGACTGATATGCACCATGGTAAGGTACATATTCATTCTTCATTTCACTTTCTTCTACCAAAATTTTTTTATCTCCTTCCCTTTTTGAATAATGATAGGCTTCTTTTGAGGATCAAAAGATGTTACACTCTTTCCCTTGCAGAATGTAGCAATGTGTCTTGGTTTATTACAATTATATTCTGTGATACTAGCTTCCGGAGCAAGATTTCTTCTTCTCACATTATATTTGCAATCAACAACGTTATGACCAAACTTTTTTTATGTGTAGCAATAACCATAGAAACATTGAGAGGTCATAGCATCACTTTTCCTTATTATTTTAGTTTTACAAATATTAGCTTTGTGGCCAAATTTTGTGCAAGCATAAAACTGACCATGAAATGATTGAGTGTTCATAGAATTATACCTTGAAGGTTTGAAGGAGTTTTGAATCATCTTGCTTTTGCATTCAACTTCCTTATGACCAAACTAATTACAACAATAAAAATTACCATTGAATCTACTAGGAGAAGTTTGTTTGGGGCCAGGCTCTCTAAAGTTTTTCTTCTTGTTCTAGACAAGAATGAATCCACATTCTCTCTTGTTGTCATGATTTATCTTTGCATCTCTAGAGGATGTCTCCTTAGGATTTTCTATGTAAGGGTTTCTCTTCCATTTTTTCAAATTTCCCTTCTGCTTTGAAGTTATCATATAGTTTTGCAAATGCTTTGGATATAAGACTTTTTCCTTCTTCTAAACCAAGTGAGGATTTCTCTTTGGATGGATTTTGAGAGTTAATCAATTCATTAAGAATTTCAGAACCTCATCTTAGTTTTTAACCTTTTTCAAATTTCTCTTTTTCTTTTTCAAGTTCTTTTCTTAGGGATACAATTTCTTCCTCAAGCTTTAAGCATTCGACAATTTTATCATTGAGCTTGATATTCAGGAAATTCTCAATCCTCTTGCCTTATTCAACTTTGAATTTTAAATTTGAGATCACATATTCAAATTCTTTGGCTTTCATTTCAAATCCATTACCACCTATTTGAGCTTTAAGTTTGCTAATTTATTCTTTAGATTCTTTAGCTTTTTCCTTCAATTTATCTATTGTCTCTTTTGATTTTTCTTGCATGCACTCATATTTGAAATTTTGCAACCTTGGTTTGTCTAGATCTTCAAGAGCATATCAAAGTTCTCCTTCAAAATCTACTTCACAATCTTTCAGATTTATGTCCCAACCTTCAGGTTCCATTGATTCTAGATCTGATTCTGGAATAAGCATATCATTGATTTTTGCAACAAACCCCATGTGTTTAAGAGCAGATGTTAAGCTTCTCAAGGAACTTGGGTCTAATACCAATTATTGATCACAATGATGTGTGTAGACACCCAAAATTGTCCATGTCATAATATTACCTAGTCGATACATGACCTTGTAAGAAATTTTGTAATATTTTACCCTAAGTCATTACATTATCCCACTTATCCCATTTATTCACTTAATGACCTTCCCAATTATTTAATTAATTCCCCCTTCACATGTCTCAAAATAATTCAAATTAAATATTTGAATTAATCCCTCTTATTTTCACATTGCAACGTGTGTCACATGACTACAACTCTTCACATGCACAAATAATTTTATTATTTAAATTATGAGATTCCCAGTCACATCCTATTTTTAGCCCCATTCATTATGCGTCATAAGCATCTTTTCCTCCAAAATAAATAATAGAATCCCACTTATTCCCTCATCCTAATTTTAGTCTCATGTCATAATGCACTTAATGTGCGTCATAGGCACTAAAATCAACTTTTAATCCTAGCCATACACATCACACATTTGAATTTTAATCTTGGCCATCGAATTATATCAGCCTTCTCCTATAAATCAATCCTTTTATAGGTCATTGGGAAGAATCTTCTTCTAGCATCCTCACTCTACCAAATTTTTTCTCAATCTTCTCATCTATCTATCTATTTTTCCTCTATAATCTCCATCTCATCATTATGCTACAAAAATGAGTAATCGACATCAACATATCAAATTAATCAAACCTTCAAAATCTTGCATTCTCATGCAGGTGGAGAAGAGCAATGGAGATAAATCAAATCTTGCTTGGAGATCGGTTTGTATTCGCTTGTTATTTTGATTTTCATGCTTGCTTGTACTCTATTGTGCTAGTTAGGGTTTGATATCTTGTTGTTTTAGTTTTATATCTGATTCTACCTAACTACATTGGTAAACCTGATGTGAATCCTTTGATCTAGCTTGCTTTTTTGTAAGTTTCATTAACTTTTTGTTGCAAATCTGCCATTTTTTTGGACAAAACCTTAGGTTTTACAAATTTCTTCATATCTTCCAAACGTCTTTTAATTTTTCTACAATATTTTTACAAAAATGTGTGCATCATCTTAGGAGGCTACAGTAAAAAAATTGTGGGTTTATTACTAGTTTTGTAGGATTTATCATGATTTTATGTATTTTCATAAATTTGACTTTCTGGGTGCAAATTAGCAAATTTTCTATAAATTTTTACATTTATGGAAATATATTAAAATTATAATTGGGGTCTATGTTTTACAAATTTAATTTAGAGTTCAAATATAATGAGAAAAAATCTGATTTTTTTTTTTTATAAAATTTTCTGTAGGTTTTTCATAAATCTGCATTTTTGGGTTCAAAATAGGGATTTTTTTCTAACTTCTTTACATTTCTGGAAAGCTCTCAAAATATTAGCAGGGGTCTCTTCTTTGATTTTTTATTTTTCAGATCAATAATATCTTCAAATAATCAAATCTAATTCAATTATTTTTAAAACATGTATCTGAAATTACAATTTTCTTTGTCTAATGAGCTTTATTTTAATGGCTGCATTATAATATTATTTTCTAATTTTGTAGGTGAATTTAAGGAGCTGAAACAACATTAGCACCAGCTTCTATAGTAGATTTAAGGAAGAAAATAATTAGGTGCACACATTCCATCTTTCATCTCTAATCATTGCTTGTCAACACACTTCGATTTTGGGCTTAAAAAGAACAACTTGTTTGATCACACACTTGTATTTTGGGCTTAATAATAAAATATTGTTTGCTATCACATAATTTAAATTGGGTTAAAATGAACAACTTTCTTCCTACACATTTGGCTTTGGGATCTAAAAAACCAAGTTCTTAAACTGTTTTACACACATTTCAATTTTCTAAAAGGAAATTAACAACTGTGAGTGTGAATCAAGTGCATGTGTGATTAAAAACACCTCACTTGGTTTGATTTTGTCATACCCTTCTTAGGGGGCCTGCTTGGAGCACACACCACTCCAAGGGATGACCTTAATTGAGGTGTGAATAGAAAGACACACTTCTTTGGGAGTTAAAATCTTGTCACTCTTGGCTAATCCCTAAAGAAATTTATACCTTTGGGAAGTGAAGGTGAAGGGTGGGTTACCCCTTTCTTCCGGCTGTGTGATAGGATTTTTCTTTCAAATTATCCCTAGTCAACCTCGTGCATCCTATCTTAAGACCTAATTGGCCATACCCACTTAAATAGTTCTAGGACTAGTTGATGTGTCTTCTTCAAGTGTGTGCTTAATCATCACATTCACAATTTCAAATTCAAACTTACTTATGTGTCTTGCGTGTGTGATTCATGTGTGTACATGTGTAATCATTTGTTTGCAAATTGCCATATCAAGCTATAAACAACAACATATAAAAATATCATTCTAATCATCCTAATTATCCTCTTTCTAATCACATTCCTATCAATTTGATCCTAATCAATCCAAATAATCCAATCTAATCATTCCACATCATCATCATCACCCTAATCCTAGTCAAGAACTTGCTAAAATGGTCCTAATCCTTAACAATTCTAGTCACAAGCCCAAGGTAATACTTCAAGGAATCCCTTCACCTAATCATGAAGACAATCCAAAGCCCAAGGTCATACTTCGAGGAGCCCCTCTGCCTAATCATGAAGATAATCCAAAACCATATATCCTCCGAGGTGGGTCAAAATTTGCTCCTAATGATGATGAGAACTTTGTAGATCCTAGTGATGATGAGAACTTTGTAGAAATCTTAGGTCATCTTAATGATACTATTGAAAAGGGAAATACCACCTTAAGTTTGGAATCATACACCATTCCATCTACTAGTCCTCCATCACCATCTAATAAAATGCCTATCTCAAAGCATACTAGTTCTACACCAACACCACCATCCAACTTCTCAAACTCTAACCCATCAACCAAAGAATCCTTTAATGATTTTATCCAAAGACTACTAGCACAGAATAGACCATCCCCATATCAAGCACCCATTAATGAGCTTACCAATGAAATTTTGAATGCCATGCCTATTCTTCCAACTCCATCATGTGGTCCACAACCTATTGATCTTATATGTCTAAGTCAAATTCCATCATGCCCTCATGTTGTTCATCATAAAGAGCATACCAAGCCTCTTCTAGAGCCTTCCACTTCCATTTCCACTCAAATCCAAGAGCTATGTCAAGAGCATTATCCTAAGCACGAGGAAACATTAATATCTCATTCTAATTAAGATCTAGGCCCTTCTAATGATCCCTCTCATAGCATACTTGGTCCTATTCATGATGAAGCTTCCCTCTATGATCTAGATTCTACCTATGATCAAGAAGGCCATGATGATCCTCTTAGCCAACTCTATGCATTCCATGGTCAGGAGCCTATCAATTCACTTATCCATGAGCTAGAAACCTCCATTGCTCCTATATACCCCCTAGCTAGTCCTATCCTTGATCCCAAATTATCCACTTGTCATGCTGAGACACATGCCTCCCAAGTAAATGTAGAAGATCAAACCAATAGTGTGGATCTAAATAAACATAATCAGGATCCTAATGATCCTTCCACATCCACTATCAACCCCATTTCAAATCCACCAACATGTCCTATTGGTCTATCCATCTTTATTCATGAATGCTCCTCCTTAGGAGAGCAACAACCTTTATCCACTTCACCTTATTCATCTAATAATTAACTCAAGTCTAGTGTCCAAAACACACCTAGTCCCATTGTCCATCACATGCTTCAAAACATGAACTATCAAGCTAAAGGTTTAGGCCTTTATGAACAAGGTATTTTGGAGCCAATCCATGTCAAGGTCCCTCCATACTCTTATGGACTTGGATATACTCCCCAAGGAAACCAATCTCAAGATGTTGGTACTTACTCCATGCATCCTAAGTCCACCTCCTTCCATCATATACCCTATCTTACACCCAAAATAAATGTTTCCATTCCACCTCCATCATCCTACAAATCGTAAAAACATGTGATCGTACACATTCCACCATCTAGTCTACCACCATTACTTCCAACTCCTAATATCCCTCCATCTAATCTACCTCCACTACTCCCAACACCTAATATACCTATCCTCAATCCCCTTATCCATCTATCCATAAATCTTCTAAAAATCCTAATCATGACCAACAAATGCACACATTGTCTAAACATAAAGCTTCCACTCATTTCACCAAACCCAAGGGATTCTAGAATAAAAATTTGGATGCCTCTACACATAAAGTTAAAAATCTTAAAGGTCCTAATGCCTTAAGATACAATTGCAAAAATTCAAAGCCAAGTAAATCTAAAAAGCTATATAAGCCCATACCTCCAAAAGAAAAGGCCAAAAATAAAATGGTTTGGGTCCCTAAGAAAAAGGAAAGCAACTCAAATGAGTTATCTACATCATAAAAATCTCAACCATCCACTTCCACCCCACATTCCCACTCTATTCAAGAATCTCATATTCTGTCCCACAAGCAAAATAAAAGTCATAAAAATACTAAGTCTATGTGGGAACCTAAAGCACTTCATCACCCATCTCCCAAGCAAGCATCGTAATTGCTTTCTACACCCCCTCTACATCAAAAGCTTCAATGTTTATCACAGTGTGTGCAACCATTGGTCACGGTTCCCTTCCATTTCACAACAACTCCACATACCTCCATCTCCTCACCCTTCATTCATTATCCTACATATCTCCCCCATCACCTTCCTATGGTCCATGCTTTTGGCTAAGCCTCCCATTCATCTCCCCTACATAATCCACTATTTCCCTCCATAATCCACATCATAATCCATCATCTACTTACTCCATCTCCCTTTTATGTCATCCCTTACCAACATCTATGAACATAATGACATTTTACATGGTCCATGTGATGACATCCATTTGTAGTGGGACTATCACCTTTTATGGAACTAGACACTTGAGTCTCTCCTATCCATATTCCCCTTCTCCTATCCAAAAAAAAAAAAAGAAAAAAAAATCAAAAAAGACAAAAAAAAAGAAAGCAAAAAAAGATTACAAAAAGTAAAGAGAAATCCCTTCGTCCAACGGTGAAAACCTAGTAAACAAGCACCCTGGATAAGTATCATGATGAAAACCTGACAAACAGGTGTCATGTGTAGGTTGATCTTCTATGTCACTTACACTTGGGGGCATGTTGTCTCATCCTATCATATCCTATCTTACCATCTCTTATATTATCATCCTTGGCAATCATACCCATATAATTATCATATTGAGTCCATTCATCACCCCTTCTCCTTTTGATCTTGATGAAGACATAGGGGAAAAATGTTGAAACATATTTTTTGGGTATCTCTTGATATACCTCATCTTTTCCAATGCAATCTTATCACCATCCTATTGTTCTAAGCATTGTCATAAAAATACTAAGTATTGTACCTATAATGGGGCATGTTATTCCTATGCGACATAGCCTTTGGAGATCACATCCATTCCATTCACTATGACCTATCCTTTTTATCCATCCATCTATCATGAGCCTTTTATCCCTTATCCTATCACCCACCCTTTCATCCCATCTATCTCCTTACACATAGACTTGGTTTTACCTTGTCATTGGTATCTAGCACAAAGGATACCCAAATTTTCATCCATTGACATCCCAAAACATTTCAAAAAAATCTTGAAAAAATACAAAAAAAATTGAAAAAAGATCCTGAAAAAAATAAATCCAAACATTTCAAAAATGCAAAAAAATCAAAATATCCCCAAAAATACAAAAAAATGGAAAAAGGTCCTAAAAAAAGATAAAAAAAATCAAATAGCCAACAACAATCCAAGCAATAAAATCAAACCAAATCACTCCTTCTAATCAATTCTTCAAATCAATTCACCACTTCTTCAAATCAATTTCTTCCTCAAATTATCCAATCACATCATTTCTTCTAATAAAATCCATTCTTCTTATAAATCACATCACTTCTTCTAATTAAACCCATTGTTATAATCAATCTAATCATTATCATAAAATCAAATCATTTCTTCATCAATCCAATCAATCAAAATCATTCCAAGCAAATCAATTCCTCAATTCAATTCATTAATCAACATCCAAATCTTCAAATCAGTCATCTTCAATCATTCCAAGCAATAATCCAAATGCAAGTCAATCCTTAATCCATACCATCCAAGCTAATCAATCAAGTCAAATTATCCCCGCAATGACAACACTATCATCATCATCATCAATCAATCAATTAATCATCAGTTGACAGCTTGACAAGGGTAATAATTTGTTTGTTTTTGTATCATTTGTGCATGATTGCTTGCTTTCTTGTGTGTTTTATCATTTCAATTTGCATTTGCATAAAATCCGAATCACTCCCAGCTAATATTCATATCTTGTATCTAGACAAGATTGTATTACACTGGGGCACGAGACACATCGTCACCTTGGTCCATATACCTTGGTGCATAACGTCTAGTGCTATATCAAACATATGATTGCTCACTTTATTGCAGTATAGGATGTCATTTTTCTTTTTCATCTACTTCTTATCTTGTATCATTCATCTTATCCCTCATTTATCGTTTTATTCATTTCAAGATCATATCCGCGTTTTTCCAATCCGCCTATCCTCTCAAGGGGGCATCAACATCATCATCATCATCTTATCCTACATCATCATCATATTCTTGTATCCTCCCTTTCCTTCATTCATCTTACTCCTCACTTCCTCAAGTGGTTGGGGCATCATCTTTTTATCACCTATCCATACCTTAACTTCTTTGAAATGATGTTACTTGACATAAATCTCACCATCTCGAACATCATCTCAAAGAGGGGAAAACTGTAGACACCCAAAATTGTCCATGTCATAGTATTACCTAGTCGATACATGACCTTGTAAGACATTTTGTAATATTTTACCCTAGGTCATTACATTATCCCACTTATCCCATTTATTCCACTTAATCACCTTCCCAATTAATTAAATAAATCTCATTTATTTAATTAATTCCCCCTTCACATGTCTCATAATAATTCAAATTAAATATTTGAATTAATCCCTCACTTATTGTGACATTGCAATGTGTCACATGACTACAACTCTTCACATGCACAAATAATTTAAATAATTTTATTATTTAAATTATGAGATTCCCAGTCACATCCTATTTTTAGCCTCATTCATTGTGCATCATAGGCATCTTTTCCTCCAAAATAAATAATAGAATCCCACTTATTCCCTCACATCCTAATTTTAGTCTCATGTCATAATCCACTGAATGTGCATCATAGGCACTAAAGTCAACTTTTAATCCTAGCCGTACACATCACACATTTGAATTTTAATCTTGGCTGTCGAATTATATCAACCTTCTCCTATAAATCAAGCCTTTTACATGTCATTGGGAGGAATCTTCTTCTAGCATCCTCACTCTGCTAAAATTTCTCTCATTCTTCTCATCTATCTATCTATTTTTCCTCTATCGTCTCCATCTTATCATTATTTTGCGAAAATGAGTAATCAACATCAACATATCAAAATAATTAAACCTTCAAAATCTTGCGTTCTCATGTAGGTGGAGAAGAGAAATGGAGATAAGTCAAATCTAGCTTGGAGATCGATTTGCATTTGCTTGTTATTTTGATTTTCATGCTTTCTTGTACTCTATTGTGCTAGTTAGGGTTTGATATCTTGTTGTTTTAAAACTTAACCATTCCATTTATAGATTAAGAACACATCACAATAAATAAAAATAATAGAAGACAACACATGCATCACATAGAGACACCAATATTTTTATGTGGAAAACTCAATGAGGGAAAAACCATAGTGAGGATTAGCTCACAGTATATGTATCTTATTGATAATAAGAAGAACAATATTTTAAGGCTTACTACCTATGGAATTGCAGACTAAGGTATACAACCTTAGAGAAAGATACAAAAGAATTGATAAGACTCACTATCTGAGACCAGGATACATGAAATTTAGATTGAGAAAATTGATTATGAACTACTATGAAGAAGAATCTAACACATGCTAATGTTGTAGTCATTATTTCACACAATTAGCCCTTTGCATTGATTTTAGACACTTCATCATTTGCATTATTCTCTACCACTAATCACCATCAATCATCACCTTCACACATGAATTTTATCTTTTATATATATCCTCCACAACAACTCAAAAACTTTGTTAGCTAGCTCCAATATGACCTTTAGAAGAAACACTTGATATCTCACTAGTCGGCTCCAATTATGTATAATGTTTGTAAGATAAAAAATTGTAGATTAGTGCATGGTATTCAAGATCCAAACATGTCATAACATATTATTTAAAACAAAATTAACTAATCAGGATCAACCGTTGATGATGGAGACAAGTCTGTCAGCCCAAATAATGATACCACTACCAAAACTATCATTTGTTCACCTTTGCACTCCCAGGGAGAGACCAAAAATATCATGCAGACCAAGAAGTAAGCATTGAAACTTATGGAAAATATCTCCTCAACCTTCTCCTAAAGAAATTGATCATCATATGCTGGCGCAAGAGGAGAAACCCACTGAAAATGCAAAAACAAAGCAACCCAGACATGATGTAGCACATTGTTATTCAAAAACTGAACTTGGGGACCATCACAACACTCGATAATTATAAGTAGTATGTCATGAACAAAAATGAACATGTTCATAGAACTACAAGACCAATACTTGAAATCCAGAGAAATGCGGATCATTCCAATAAGCCTTCATCAACATAGTACTCCGCCAGAGCGCAAACCAAAACACTGTTACTTGTAAATTTCATTGTAGAAGGTGTGATGAATTGATTTATTGGATCTGAAACCTTCATAACTTGATCAACATATCATCTGAACCATAATACTTAATATTCCACAACATAATATACAAACCAAAATACTATGACTTTGCTTTAGAGTCTTCATTGTTAATTCCTTAGAGAAACTTCTGCACCTTTTCTTTATGTGTAGTACACCAATTGAGATGAAGTCATAGTAAGAATGATAGAAACATTCAAGAACAAGTGTAACCACCCACCTCCACATAACACATAGATCATCATTCTTCCTTATACTACTCTGCAGACATACACCGACTAATATCAACTATGCAACAACTACTTCTGGAGTATGTACATACTTCAACAACACATACATCAATGACACCCATATTGGGTTGAAATGAAGGACATAAATTATTTCCAAAAATACATACCATGCAGGTTGTACCATCCACATATCAATAATGCTTGAAATTACCCTACAATGGTACTAAAGTAACTATTTATAGAGATCCTCACCCTTTTCAATACTACAAAAATATGGAAGGAATATATTATAAATCTAACCAAGTACGCAATAATGATCCAACCCCATCTTCCTCATCATATGTAGACTCATCCAACCTATTTGCATCATCCACTCAAAACATCACCATCCCTAAGATCAAGGTCCAAGTTAGTGACAAAGGATGCATAGAGTATAACATGAAATAATACTTCTATGTAGGGAAACTTCCATCTTCACCAGGATCATACGACAAGCCCCAATTGAACTAAAAAAATATATAGTTATTATCAAATGTAAACCCATGCCATTTTCACATTGGGGAGAACTGAATAAAGAATGCATAGAAGAAGACATCTCCACTTGGTTGTATACAAAATAAAAAGACCCAACTATCAAGTACTAGTTGAGAAATATACTGAGGGTCTTCATATAATTAGGAACATGGGATATAAAGGTCAATGTGGTCTTGGGCTTAATGAGTGATAAAGAATAGATTCCATAATTGTGAAAAGAGGTAAAAATATTAAGGGCTTTGGTATGGGACATTGGAAATCGTGTCTCTAGACCTTTAGTGCATCCCCAGTGAGGTATCCCAAGACTTTCCCATTATTGAAACAACTAATGATGGTACCTTTGATGAATCATTCATGCATATTACCAAAATATTTCAATAATTATCTATTTATTCCTTATCCTTATATCATTCACTTCCACATCACAATGTAAAGACCTTCCATTTGTTTATCCCTAACTTATAGATTGGGATCAAGAAGGACCTCTAGTTTTGGACACATTTTAAAGCAACGAAGCTATCATAAAACTTATGGGGATTTGAGACAATATAAAATTAGGAGATCATAAAGATGGTTTCATTATATAGCTTGATGTCAGAGTATACTCTGGCGAGAAGCACAAATCCTCTAGTTGCAAAAGTAAATAAATAAAAATAATAAGATGATCGTGAAAACCATAATGTGACACTATTAGTTCATAAAAGAGTAAAAAAGAAATGACATATCTGGAGGAAAAAAATCTAAGGTGCTTGATCATGGAGGATTTGAAATTCCCACCCTTGTCAAATATAAAGAGAAATCTCCATTATTGGTTGAAGAATCACATGAAATAAATATTGGTACAATACATAATCCCAAGTTCACATTTTTGCAACATCACTATCACCTTAGAAGAAAAAGAACTTCAAAGAATTCTTCCAAAGATGAGATATAAATTTTTCTTGGTATTATGTAGACATGCTTGGACTTGACCCCACATTGGTAGTTCATCACTTAGCATTTTTTCTAGATGTAAAATCGGTAAAACAAAACTTTGCAAAATACATCCCCAAATAGAATTATTGGACTAAGTTGAGATCCATAAGTTTTAAGATTTTGGATTCATTCAACCTATCAATATCCATAATGAGTATCTAATATTTTTCATTTTGCTAAATTTATTGGGGGCATTCACATATGTATTGGATTTAGATATTTAAACAAAACCTATCCAAAAGATGACTTCCCATTACCCAATATAGACATCATTATGGACTTAAAAACTAGTCATGAAATGATTTCCTTTATGGATGGTTTTTCAAGATACAACCAAATATGCACAACCCTTGAGGATAAACACAAAACAATCTTCATATGTACTTGAGGAACATACTATTGGAAAGTGATACCTTTTGGCCTAAAAAATGTTGGAGCAACATACCAAAGAGCAATGACATTGATATTTCATGACCTATTTGAGAAAATCATGGATGTTTATATAGATTACCTACCTGGGAAGTTTGTCACAAGAGAAGGTCACTTGAATGTACTTGAAAAAATCTTTGATAGCCTAGAAAATATCAGTGAGGCTAAATTTGAAGAAATACATTTTCGGTGTGAATTTAGGGAAATTTTTGGGGTACATTGTTTCTCATAGAGGCATTGAAGTGGACCCAACCAAAGTAAAGAAAATATTCCAAATTCACTTCTATTCCCTATGGTGATACAACAAATTTATTCTTACCTCCATAACAATGACCTTCCACCTAACTTTTTCAATACCCAAAAGAAAATATTCATCCACTGTTCCTCTTAACACAAAATAAGATAAAACTACCTTACATGAGGTTCACAAGGGTTTTTGTGGGGCACATTCTAGTGGACCCACACTTTCCAAGAAGCTGTTGAGAACAATATACTGTTGGTCAATCATGGAACAAGATGCATAATTTTTTTCTAAAAAATGTCTTCAATGGACATAACACAAAGATTTGATTCATGCTCCAACATAAGAATTGCATCTAATAACAACTCCTTGGCTCTTCTCACAATGGGGGTTCAATCCTGTAGGTAAAATCTATCCCCCTCATCAAATGACCATAAATTCACTATCATCATCATTGAATATTTTACAAATTGGATAGAGGTTGTTCCATTAACCTATATCACCAATAAAAAATAGCTAAGTTCATCATCCATTATATTATTTTTCGATATGGTGTTCCCCTTGTAATTGTCATAGATAATGAAAATCTATTCAAGAGCCAAGATGTTCATGGTATTTTCCATCAATTTCATATCTAACACCAATTTTCTACCCCATCACCCATAGAGTAATGACCAAGCCAAGGATTCCAAACAAAACATATTGAAAATTATCAAAAAAATGGTCAATGAAGCTGATTGTGATTGGCATATTCAACTTAACCCTACCTTATGGGCCTATCGTATCGATACTCGTACACCCATAGATTCCACTCCATATCACTTGTCCTTGGAACCAAAGCTATTTTATGTATTGAGGTTGGATTTCCTTCTTTAAGGGTCTCTTTACAACATCTTATTCATGATGAAGAGTATTGAGTTTATAGATTACATGAGCTAGAGTTACTAGATGAAAGATGTCTCAATGCACTGAACCATTTATTAGGCTCAAATATTTGAAGTAGGTGACCTAGTCCTGAAGGAAAATTAAAATAATCAACAAGACCATGACAAGAAGGGTAAATTTGAACCTAATTGGTTGGGGACTTTTGTCATCACAACAAGTTATGGATTAGGAGCCTACCAACTTGCAACATTTGAAGGTGATCCATTGGAAGATCCCATCAATGACAATAATCTAAATCTTTTATGCCTAAACCTTAGGGTATCCCAACAAAATAAAAAAAATGAAAAAATGAAAAAAATAAAAAAATGAAAAAATAATAAAAAACAAAAAAAGAAGAAAAAGTAAAGAGAAATAATCCATCCAATGTTGAAAACCACTTCGGTGGTGCCTTAGGAAAGTACCATGGTGACAACCCATTTATAGGCACCATGTGTACTAAGCACCATCTGCCATTTATCAAATTCTTATATATTTCACCTATAACAAAGTTAAGCCTCCCATACACATGGTACTACCTACGACATTTCACTTGTCCATCTACCATGGCTTGATAACTATCTATGTCTGTCGTAATCCATCCTACCTAATTCTATAATAAAATTTACTCCACCCATCTCATAATAAATGATTCTATACCTATCTGGGGACATATTCCTTGAAGTAGTCATTGGATTGGATCTTTGTTGCTGTCTTGAGAGGAAAATTCACACTTCCATAACTTCACATTATACACTTTCCATAATAAATAAATCTATCAAAAATCATAATAAATAAATATATATAAACCCTCCATCCCATCAATAATAAACCATTTCCAGCTAGACCTAACATTCAAAAAAAAAGGAAACTACACATCAAGAAAAAACATGGAGCTTTCATGAAAATTGCAAGTATTGACCATTGTTGAACCAACCTACTGCCTACATATATATTTCTTAATAATCCAGTCCATCATCCCAATCCATGTCTTAAATGGATGAATCCTTCCTACAATAGGAATAATCTAATATCAACATACCCTTTTTGGAAAGAGATATGATGACTATTTTTGATAGAGGAAAAAATGGGTTTTACAGGGACCCGAAACCATAGAGTTTACAAGCTAGATAAAAATAAACCATCAGAGAACCCAAAGAAAGGAAGGTTGCGAAATAGAAAAAATAAAAAAAGGACAACAACCACCAACCAAGAGCCAACAAAAGGCCAGCAAGAAGCCAACAACAAGCACAACCAAAGCTAACCAAGAGACTTTAAAGTCTCAACAACCTTAGCTTTGAGGTTTCACATTTCCTGGGTCACCTTCTTTAGGTCCTAGATCTCTAAAGGTGAAGAATCCACTTTTCTCTTTAGGTTGGATCTAGTCCTCTTTGAGGGGCCAAAATCCTCCTGCTTACTTTTATTCTTGTCAGCTTCCAGATCCACAATCAGCGATCCTTGCTGGGTATTTTCCATTTTCTCCACCATAGCGCACATGATTGTAGCATTATGTTTCACAACTCTGTGGTTATGCTCCATGATGGTTTTCATAGTATCCCTGATCTTGCCAATTTCCTTTACTAGGTGCTTAACCTTGTTCTTGTTTTCCTTCTTCATCTTGTCCATGAGCTCAACCATTCTTTGAAAGCATTCAACCATCACCATCTTCTCTTCCATAGTCCATAAAAACTTAGCAAAATTTTGGGAAGCCACTGTTTTTTAAATTGAGTTCCTTTATCTCATGAAAGACCCACTTCATGATTCTGAAGTAGTTAACAATACTATTTCTGGCAATAGCCAGTATATCATCAAGAAATTCCCGGTCCGGCTTGAAGTAGTGGTCATCAGGATTGAGGTCACAAGGGAATTTGGATCTGTTTTCTCTGTCAGTGGCAGGATAAGAGGTATAAGAGTCCTTAGTGGCTTTAGGAGCAACAAAGTTCTCATTCACAGAATCCCCTGAATAAGAAACCAACTTATTGAAGGGGATCCTTCATCTTGACATTCTCCACCTGAGAAGTACCAATGGGGGTATTCACAAGGCAATCATTTTTATTCAAGGGATTTCCCTAAAGGGTTTTCTTCTTTTTCTTATTGGGAGGGAGTGTCTTCCTCCGCCCACTCAATGTCTAAGTCCTCTTTATGCTTAGACATACTAGACTCAGTGTCATATCCTTTTGAGGCTGAGGCTGATAAAGGGTTAGACAAGGTTGACATATTTTTAAAATTCTCATGGATAAGCTGAATTAGGCCAGAATGCAAGACCAAATTCTTCTTAGGGTTTTTTCTATGTTCCTCAATACTATTATTCAAGGAACAAAGCAAGTAATGAGGAAAGGAGACCCTTACCTTATGTCAAAAATGATTGAGGAGGGTTAAATGGTAACGATAGACTCTAGTAAATCTACCATCCAACGTAATGTACTCCATAAGAATTCTGAGCACCTCCCTCCAAATCTTCTTGATCGTCCCACCATCGAAATAACTATTAAAGATTTTGACCAGCTCTTTTCTTTCCTCATTTGATTTAGGAAAACTGATAACAACTTCGTCTGAAAACTTTCTGTCACAATAGAACTTCACCCCCTTAGTCGAGAGACCCGTTATTTCCCCAATAAGACTCTCGTCCACCTTAGCCTTCCTCCCTGAGAGGATAATTTCACCATTCTTCTAGTGTTTAGAAAAATACTCGATTATCTTAAAGTCAGGACCATGGAGCTTATCAATAAAAGGCTGCAATCCACCCCACTCAATTTGCATCCAGACCTTCAAGTTTTTCTTATGCTTCACACAACCAGTTGACTCCACCCTTTTTCTGCTTTCTCTCATGGCCGCAATGCTCCTGTTCTAGTAGCTACCGCAATGAAAGAATAAACCAGAGAGCCTATAACAGATCCAAATCACCCACAAAATGTGCTAGTCGTTACCATCTATCAAAATAATTACGATGTCACCATAGTATCGAATGATGTCGCAGTACCTGGCTTCATTCTTTCTAATCATCATTAAATGCTGCAACTTTCCCATGAGTGATATCATAGTCTATCAAGGCTCTAATGTCAACACCCAACTCATTACAATTCTGCCACATCACTTGCCCATTTTGTTTAATCCCCTCATTAGCAAAATAGTCGGCCACACTATTTGCTTCCCTATAGACATGGGATATTCTCACTTTGTCGAATTTGGATAAAATAGCCATAACTTCATCTATCCAACATTTAATGGTCCATGAGGGGGGTACTTTCCTAGGAGACATTCAATGATGTTTTTAGAGTCACCCTCAATCCATATATTTTTAAAATTCATTCTATTAGCCATGTCAATAACCTGGAAAGCTCCAATGGCTTCGACTAAGTGATTAGTTTGTATTCCCAAGGGAATAGCCACCGCCACAACGAACATGCCATTATGATCCCTTATCACACCCCCACTCCCTGCCTTCCCTGAATTTCCCTTCGCCGCCCCATAAAAATTGGATTTTATCCAACCCCTAGGAGGGTGATACCAAATGACACCTTCACGGTTCTTTTTTTCTGGTCTTGAGGCCTTGGACACATCTCTTTTGATTTCCTAGTCCTTAGCCATCTTGAGATTGTAGTTAGAGCATACCACAACCTCCATCTTATTCTCTTGATAAGGGAAATTGTTGAAGTTTTCCACAATTAGCCTGTAAATTTTCTCAAACACAATATTCTCTGGAACTTCCTTGTCCCTAAAGATTCTATTAATTCGCTCCTTCCACACACCCCAAACTATATAAGGGAAAGTGAGCGACCATAGTCTACAGATAGTAGGGTTCAAGGAGGGAGTTGTCCACTTAATAAATTGGTCTTTGATAGAGCCAGTAGACACCCACGAAAGGTTCCAAAGAGAGAAAAACCTTCCCCAAATAGAAGTCACATACAGACAATGGAGGAACAAATGGTTAGCAGTTTCCGCTTCTCCCTTACATAGGTAGCATCGATTCAGGATCTAGATGGAACACTTATAGAGGTTATCTACCATGAGCACCTTATTCTGAAGAAGAATCCCAAAGAAAATATTGACCTTAGGGGTCAAGTGATTAATCCAAGCTTTAGCCCAAAAGGGAGGAGGGGTGGGTAAAAGGGACAACAAAGAGACGGTTGAGGAAACCGAGTAGCTACCTGAAGGGTTGACCATCCAAAATAAAAGATCCTTCTGTTGGTTCGATCTAATTCTCACAACCATCAGGGAGGATTGGATCGACGCAAGGTCCACACTGATCTAGAACAAATTCACCCATTCCCCATTTCTCTAGTAGTCTTTAACATAGATCCCATAATATGCTTTGCAGGTATCAGCCCACCCTTTGAAACTGTCATATGAGATTAAAGGCTCCTTCATAACCCATCTGTCTTCCCAAAACCTAGCTAGATTCCCATTTCTAATGCTCCATCCGATTCCCAAATCAAAAATATTTCTCCCTCTAATCATATCATTCCAGAGAACCAAACCATGGGGTAGGAAAGGAGAATTGAGAACAGTCTTGAGAGAGGCAATATTTGCCATATATTTTCTCTTTAAGATACTGTTCCATTCTCCATTTGACGAGAAAAATCTCTAGTTTTTCTTAGAAAGGAGAGCTCTATTCATCGTTCTAATATTTCTAAGACCCAATCCTCCCAAATTTTTAGGTCTAAAAATAGAATCCCAGTCAATAAGAGGCATTCTTTTTCTTTCTTCAACACCCGAGCATAGAAAGAATTTTTGAATTTTTTCAATAGCCTCCGCATATTTGGAAGGGATCTTAAAAAGACTTAAAGCATAGATAGGAAGGTTCTGAAGAGTAGCTTTGAGTAGCCGAATCTTACGAACTTGATTGAGAAGAGCTCCTTTCCATCCAACAAGCTTTTTGCTGAATCTATCAACCAAAGAATTCCAAAAGGATTATGAAGGATTCAATCCCAAAGGAAGCCCAAGATAAATAGATGGTAAAGAATCCACTCTGCATCCAAAAATTCTAGCAATCTTATTCTGCCTTGGATCCAGAGTGTTGAAGAAGAATAAAGAGATTTTCTATCTATTAACCATCTGACCAAACACCCTCTCATAATCATCCAATTTTTTTAAATGATTCCTAGCTTCAACAACGATAGATCTCCCCATCAAGATGGTATAATCCACAAACTGTTGGTGGGAGTAGACCAAATTACTAGAGGAAGGCCTCAATCCCACTAAGGATCCCTGATCAATCATTTTTTTAAAGTTCCTCCCATGAAATTCTGTCATAATATTAAATAGAATAGGAGAAATGGGATCTCCCTACCTTAAACCTCTTGAATTCTTAAAGAAATGTGAAGGAGACCCGTTCACTAAAACATATATAGAAGTAGTAGAAATGAGTTGACTAACCATCTGAAGGACTCTATTGCTGAAACCAAACACTCATGATTCTGAGTAAGAAGTCCCAATCAACACGATCGTAGGATTTCAAAATGTCTAACTTAAGAAGAAAACCTTCAGTCTTCAACTTTGAGAGAGAATGGAAATTTTCATGGACTGTTATAATGGAGTCAAGGATCTTCCTTCGAGGAATGAAGTCATTCTGCTGAGGAGAAATCAGGGAAGGTAGGACCAACAAAAGCTTAGAAGCCAAAACTTTAGAAATAATTTTGTAGAAGGAATTGCAAAGGCTTATAGGCCTAAAAGCTTCCAAATCCGCAGCTCATGGGTGCTTTGGGATGAGGAACAGGAAGGTAGCATTTAGTTCCTGAAGGATGCTCCTTGACCCAAATAATTTTGATCCAACAAAAATGATCTCTAATATGAGTAAATTGAGTGGCCAAGTGATTTGTGCTTTCAAACAACGATTCACCTTTGATAAAATTCAAATTCCAAAAGGTAACAATTCCCCCTAAGGCACCTTCAGAACTATTTCCCTGTACCCCACAAAACTTAAACATTTTAATCTTTTCCACTTTCTCTTTAGGCATTTTAGATTCCTGGACAAGTAAACTATCAAGTTTGTGATCCCTAACAAAATTATGCAAGACATCTTGCTTATGAAGGCTATTCAACCCTCTTATATTCCATGACATAATCTTTATATCTTACCAGGGGAATGAAGTTTACAAATTTCGGGAATGGTTTTCTGAACACCATCCGCTATGTCCTGAAAGCTTCCATGATCCCTATGCCATCCTGTAGATCTTCTTCCTTGACTATTATTCATGGCTCCGCAATCTGCCTTAGCTCTAGTTCTGGTAGAGACTCCTTTCGGTGTATTCTACTGTTGGTTTTTCTTCTTTTTCCTAGTATAGAAGTTGACATCTTCTCTATCAGTATCTTCTTGACTTTCATCCTCTTTTCCTAACTCCCAGTCCTTATCAGAAAGCCATTTTTGATCCAGTGGAAGGGTATCTATCAAACCATTAATATTATGGGTCATGTTCATGCTTGATTTCACCAGAATCTGACTCGAGTTCACTAAGGAATCCTTTACCATTTCCAAAGAATCGACTGATTCCAGATTCTAAACTAAAACCTGGCTAGAAATGCCTTTGCCTCCATAAGCCAAGGACATGATGGGAATCCCAATATCCAGCATTGGATTACCTTCCTTTATCAGAACGCTAAAACCCTAGGTTGGAATATCTTCCAGGTGAATCTGTCCATCCTCATTCTCAAAAGTTTTGATCTCTGGCTTATTGTTAAGAGGCTCCTGAATCACTAGGCCACACTCTCCAACCTCCAAGTCAACCTCATTATCCTCCTTCCCTCCAGTTACAATCTCTGGTTGATTGTTTAAAGGATCTTGACACTCCAAATCAATTTGAATCCCCACATCATCCTTATTTTTGGGGGCTTTCACAAGATCCTCAAACTTCTTCCTATCTTTCTCATCGATATGTTTTTCTTTGTTCTCTTTTCCATCTCCTTAAAAATTATTTTTCCAAATTGGCATCGATTTAGGCTAGAGCTTCTCCTTTATATTGCTGGCATTGAGCGAGTATTTCTTTGCCTAGTGCCCATATTTTTTGCATTTAAAGCATGCAAAAGGAATCGTTTCAAACTCAATAGATTGAACCCAAGTGCCCAACTTCGATTGTATTTCAATATATGACGGGAGGTCAAAATTTTGGGACACACCCACACAAATTCTAGCAAACACTAGCCTTCTCCTAGCTGCCGTCATCAAATCTATTGACAGGAGCTTGCCAAAAGAGTTAGCCAAGCCACTAAAGACATCCTCATTCCATAATTCCAGTGGAAGACCAAGGAGTCTAGCCCAAACTGGGACATTCTAAAAAATCGAGTTGAAAGATCTAGGTTTGTGGTCCATTTCTTGAGAGCTAAGGAGGACTTTCCTATGACACAAGGACCACCACTTCTCACAACCAAAATATCCTCCTTACAGGAAAATTCAAAAGCAAAGTAGCCCTTAGGAAGAGACAAAACAAGAACTTGGCCATTGGTTCTCCACTTATTTTTAACAAAATCCCTGACAAATTCAATATTTGGTCTAGGGCCCATAAATTTTCCAACCAACACTCTGTCCATTAGAGAAATATTGTGATCAATGACCGGATCAGGGACATAAATGGAAAACTTACCCTTTTCCGGATCAGATATGTTGCAAATTTGGGGGAACACTGATTTACCATTGGGTTTAACTCGAAAAAGAGATGACCACGGTTTTAGCTTAGCACCTTCCCCTCCAACTACCCCCACCACGTTATTGGTTTTTTCAACCTCGTGTCCTTTATTACTTCCAATAGGAATATCAGTTGGGACACCATTCCCTCTTGGGTCCACCTGAATGTTTCTTTAGGGGCCAGTCTCTTCTAAATCATCCTTACCTTGCTTCCCACTCGAATATTGCGTTGATTTCGCCTACGAATCTTCAGATCATGCTCCGCCACGGCCTACACCATTGTTCAAAGATTCATAATTCTGCTTCTCTCACCCATTCTCCTACCCGCCCATTGTTCAAATTTATATATCGCACCACATTGTTGCTTCAGAGGAATAAACAACTTTAACTACGAGATATGATGACTGTTGATTTGTTTTATTATTTGGTATTTTTATTTTTTATTTATCTTTTTATCTCCTTTCAATTCTTACTCAAATCCACCTCAATCTATCTATATCTTGATGTGTTTAGAAAAACCCAACTTGATCTTTCAATATCTTGGTGTGTTTAGAAAAATACATAATGGGGCATGATTATTATTTTCATATGTCATGTTTGTGGGATGTTCTTGTAACATTACCAAGGAAAATGCTTACCTTGTGTGTGTTGGGATATACTCTTTCATAAACAATTATCCTTTGCATATAAGGTCATTTAATACCTTTTTTGCACTAGGACTATCATGCTCTAAGTCTTATTTCCTCACATATATCCAACAAGGGTCTAGTATGTTTGGTATTATTAAGGACAACCTTTTTTTTGTAGAGTCATAGTCCATGGAAAGGATATAATGACACCCTATTTCCTCATACCTTGGTGTATAATATCCATTTTCTATATTAAAATAAGGATTTATATCTACATGTTTCAAGAATAACCTAAGCATATCACCTTTCCATCCCATATTATCCATCCAACCCATTATCTACTTATTGTTATATTTTTTCATCACACCAAAAGCACGTACTAGTGGTGGAGAGGGATCTCATAGTGGATATAGTCACTATGCCAACACCCCCCACATGATAGAGCCGGATACAACTACGTACCATGTGGGATTTGTACCCACTACACACCATGTCGATAAGCCGAGCTTATGTGGACGAAGGGTCGAGGGCTTGAGGGACTCAAACCGATGACCTGCGCTCTGATACCATGTTAGATTTTTCCATCACACCAAAATCACGTACTGGTGGTGGAGAGGGATCTCATCATGGATATAGTCGCTACGCCAACACTTATATCTTTCACTATTCAATATTTGATAAAAAAATAACTAATTCTTCACAATCCTATATTCCACCTCATTTATTCTTCCATACTAACTCATATCCATCCCATCCTAATACTCATTCAATCTATGTATCATGACACAAAAACAAAATTACCAAAAAAATCCCCTACATCTACGCTTTTCCTGAATGCATGATCATAAGCATAGGTCATTATCATATGTCATCACATCATTATCAAATCATAAATACATCATAATAACATCATATCCATCACATATATATCATCACCATATACATCATACCATCATGATATGAATCCTATATACATCACACATATATCATCATCATATGCATCATACCATCATAACATGAATCATATATATATTGTATATATCTGTGATCACCATATACATCATACCATCAACACATGAATCATATATATACATCACACATATATCATCATCATATATATCATACCACCATAACATAATTTCATATACATCATCATAATATCACCATCATGAATATCATAATAAAATCATTACATGTGAGTTTCCAAAAATAAAGTCTTGTCTCATAAATACATAAAAAATGTGTCATGATACATCAAAATAATGTTTGTATGTATAGATTACATGAGCCATATATATACATATATACATGAGCCCATAGGAAAAATGATACATAGTCTACATCATATGGTACATATATACCTGACCCACTAGGCAAAACTCCCACCCTTTGAATGGCTAGGTGATCTTGGTATTGATGGGCGGGGACCTATTGGTGGTGGTTGCACTAGTGGTGCCCTATAATTGAAGGAGTATCTAATCTCACTACTCTAGAACCCCTGAATGACTCCTCATAACAAATCTAGGTGCTCAATGATATGCAAGAACCTAGGTCTCATATAAATTCCATTAATACATGGTCTCTTGTACTGACATTTTAACCTAAGCCATATCCTGTGCCAAAGGATCCTTCTCCATATTTTTGATCCTCCTCACATCAGCCTCTGCCCATTTCCATAGTGTCACCTTTGCATCTCTCTCTGAATTCCTCTAAGCTAGCTAAGTCTAAAGATTGTCTCACTCGAAATGAGCCTCATCTTTCTCAAAAAGAGCCCGATCCCTCTCTCTTCATGCCTCATCCATCTCAGACAATGTGATAGATAGTTGCACCTATAACCCATCGACATCCATACCCTCTTCCTATCCTCCTCCATCTCCACCTCCCACTTGGGCCTCTCCTTTTCCTCCTCCCTCTCCACGAACCACTCTCTCTCCCTATCATCCACCATCATACCTATCATCATACCCACCATTCTCTATTACAACTTCCTCCTCAATCCTTTGCCTCTATCTTCAACTTCCACCCTACTCCTCACCTTACCTCTATTATCTAATCTCTATACCCCTTAGGTAGATTAGTTGTACATGCCTATGGGTCACCCACCACACATCATACTCTAGTGTAGTCACTTCATCCACCATGCTAGGAATAATATCACATTACATTGATATCAAAGACTCAGACTTTGCTATAGCTATATTAGGACCCACCTTTGGACCCCAATATTTAACCTCCAATTGAGTATGGGAAAATCTAGCCTCATTAATCAAAACTATTTGAGCCAACCCAAAATGACATCATACTTTCTCTGACATATACCTCTCTATGATATGTTCTATGCGCCCAATGAGATAGCATGCCTGTTGACAATTTACCAACTTCTTAACATCACCCATCCAAACTTCACACTGACACCATGGTCTCTGTATCACTACATCCAAGTCATCTAACACTCATCACTAGTGTGGTAAGTCTCCCAATGATTGATGAGTCAGTACAATAATGTATAGATAAAAAAATAGAAACCCTACCCCCTGAGTCTATCTTTTATTGATCATATCATTGCAATATGATCCTAAGCCCATATGTGCAATAATGTGACACCACATGCTAGGCTCAATCCAAAAAACATGACCCCCAGATATAAGTGACACCCTCACCAATTATCCTCTCTAACATTTAGCCCCAACCAACTAAAAAATCCCTTGCCCTAGAGTTAGGAACCAATACCCTCAAATCACCCATTCCAACACTATTAAAATGCATCAAATCTAACCATGGCCCATTGTAAATCCATCTCTCCATCCTCAATCCCTAGATCATTTATTAGTAATACTCTAACCAATAGTATCAGTATCATTTGTGACTCTCACTATGAATCGAGATATGCAATATCCTCTAGAAATCCTCTAAAGTGATGGTGATCTCACTAGTAGGTAGAATGAACGCATTGTGATCACTATGTCATTGCTCCACTAATACTATCATCATGGATGGGATTTGATCTCTTGAATCTATGTGATATTCCATAACCTCACTATAATTAAAAACTCTTGCTTTACATTGGTCAACTCACGCTTGAGTAACATTGCGGGAGCATGATGCTCTTGTGACATGATCAAATCTAACATCTCCTACAAAAATAATGCACACATCATCAACCATTTTCCTAAAAATCCTTAAGACCTAATTTTCTATCAATTGTTCCAAATCCCCAATCATATGTGACCCAATTTTTCAATTTTGCCAAACTATCAATCAATTACGACCTAATTTTTCAATAACATCATTTTGCTGATAATTTGTGCAACTTTACATTAAAAGAGCTTATCTACCAAAAACATGCATAATTTTTTCATAAGCACCAAGCTCTTTATCATTTTCAAGCCTAAATCAAATGCACCATTGTACTGATCAAAAGCACAATTGCACATACTTAGCACCAAAATGCTCATCATTAGTGCTAATCTAGTCCGTTGCATTTGATTTAACCCACTTCTAGTCAACATTAATAATTCTAAACCAACCCAAAAGGACCTAAAATTTAGATAAATATTGTTTAGGGCTTTCCGATTGGCCACTGGTAGATCTGCATGTGCTTCACTCGATGACTCACCATTAGAATGCCCACCATATCTACAACTACTTTGTGCTCTAAAGGATTTGAATATATAATTAAGGAGAGTGAAAATGAATATAAATGAATCCCCTTACACTTATTTATAGCCCTCAAAACCCTAAATTCTCCCCTACACATTATATTTTCTCCATATTCTTCATCCCATCTCCTATTTTTCCTATTTTCGCTCCATTCAACTCTATTTTTCATCCTCGATCGACTAGACCTAGCCAATCCTTCCTATCGAGAGTTCAACTAAAAATATATTTTTCTTGGCCAATCTCTCGAGGGGGCACCCTTCCTCAATCCTTCGATTCATTAGGGCACATCACCTAGCAATTTTTTTGTACCAATATTATGTCTTTGAAACAACGCAATAAACACATTGTCTCAAAGAGGGGAAAAATTTAGCACCTAAAAATGACTAACACATTCCATCTCATCACCTCATCATTTCTCATCAATTCCTCTATCAATATTAATTGAATAATTTTTAAATTAAGCTAACAAACCATTCACATTAATCTCTTTTAATTGTTTAATTAATTTATCAATATCTTTGATCCACATTAATTAAGTAATTTTTAATCATTTAATTAATTTATCAATTTCTCATCCATATTAATTAAATAATTATTTAATTAATTCATCAATTTCTTTTCTCCGCATTATTTAAATAATTTTTATCTATTTAATTAATCCATTCATTTAATTCTTCTCATCCATATTAATTAAATAATTTTTTAACCATTTAATTTATTTATCCATTAATTTATTCTCATCCACTATAATTAAATAATTTTAATTATTTAATTTGCTAATGTTTCCCCTACAA
This sequence comes from Sequoiadendron giganteum, assembly GCA_007115665.2. NCBI lineage: Eukaryota > Viridiplantae > Streptophyta > Pinopsida > Cupressales > Cupressaceae > Sequoiadendron > Sequoiadendron giganteum. The sequence goes on from CM021104.1 coordinate 427,394,077, forward strand.
TTAAATAAACCAATATAACTTATTTAATTTTTTTTCCTCATGCACTTGAATTAAATAAATTTATTTATTTAATTTTATTAATATTCTTCTCAAATCCATCAATTGAGTGAGTTAACTAAAAAGGCACACCGGTTCACTCATACTTACTCTTAGTCCCACTTATCATTCAAATCCACTTCACTCACCCATGCAATCAGTTAAGTCATCAATCAACCCCTTCACAAGAACACATGTCACATGCATATTCCTCATGTCCTCACAATCAACTTTATCCATTGATTCTTCCGATCATTCTCCACCATTGATCAACGTCATAAAAAACTATAAAACTACCACTTTCAAAGCTATCAAGGATCTATAATTTTTTAGAAAATTAATGCTTTTATACTATCCATTTTCTATTAAAGGTTATGCTAGTAAGAAGAGAAATCCACATATCAAATCATGGAAGCATATCCAAGGTCAATGGAGCAAGATGAGGCTTTGTGGCAAAATTATTGCTTATTATTTCATTTGATTTATTGTTCTCATGCTCTAATGTAAGTGATTGTTGAATTTGAAATAGGTACCTTCATAGTATTGCCCTTATTTTACAATTTCACATTTCATCGTGCACAAGACTTATCACAGGTAAAGTATGATTTTGAATGTATTCCAAATAAATTTTTCATCTAGCTGCTTAAGTTTGATGGGATAAATCTCTCTCAAGGGGAAACACAAGTCCAATCATTTTCTAAATTTATGCACAAGTATCAATATGAGGATGAGAACACATGGATGATATTTTTTCTAAGTCTCCAAGTGACGTTTTAAAAATGGCTATTTAGTTTTTGGGACTAATATTTTCCTTCTTAGGATAGTTTGGTTATATCCTTTGATAAGTGGTGCACTTGGTATTGATCCTTTCTCTCCTTTCCAAGAAATTTAAAGAATCAAAAGGAAAGAGGGTGAGTTGGTTTTATAATTTTTTCAAAGGTTTATACTGTCATTATCTTGCATACTTGATTGTTGTAGAACTAATGAAAAAAAGTGCATTTTTTGGTTTTGTGATGCATTTAATTTTGAGACATGAATGATTCCACTTATGTTCAAAATTAGGGTTCTAGATCATATCTTAGTGTGGAAAAATATTGCCGAGGATTCATATGAAATGAATATTACCACCATTAATGCTAGTAATAGTAGCTCTATAATATCAAAGGATCAAATTTATGGTTCCTCTTTTGTGGAGGGTATTTGTAATTGAAAAGGTGGGAAAATGGAAAACCCTAATTCTCTTAATGTAAAGAAACTATGGTTTAAATTCCCTCTTCCCAAGATTTCATTAGAAAGCACAAACCACAAAGCCAAGAAATTGACTTTCAACTTGAAAGGTGAGTCAATCAGACCCGGGTTGGTGGATTATTTAAAGACAAAGAATGATTAGGAGTGATTTAAAATAATGTAACTAAATGTACCCAAACATAGTGTGAAATTTTAAAGGTATACAATTTACTACACTACATTTAGCCCCCACTTTAGTGAGAGTATGAACTTACACTTAGAATCACACTAAAGTAGAGAAATATATGTCAAGAGAGGTCCAATTGTACAACTGTTAGAGAGATAGGATAACTAAGGATCAAGGAGGTGGCCAAGCCCCTAGGATCTAAGATCCCATGACAAACCAACAAAGGCACAAAATAACACACATGTGTATAGCAATAAAACAAGGTAGACCAACATACAATTTCAAATTTAATACAAAAAAGGAAAAAAGATGGACTAGAAAGCATATGGTGTATGTCCATAAAATATTCCAACACTACACTAGGTTCAACACTCGTGAAAAAAGTGAAGCAAAAATGCCAAGTTCACTTCAGGGGGTATAAATTAAACTCACCTCAAGGGGTGCAAAAAAAATTCACCTCAGGGGGTGCAAACAAAATTTACCTTAGGGGGTGCAAATAAAATTCACCTAAAGGGGTACAAATAAAATTCACCTCAGGGGGTGCAAAAAAAGGTAACAAAAATCAAAGGGGAATTGTTTAGTTCATAAAAGATCACACCTTAGGGAACATCTCACTTGACATCATTACCAAGACATGATTAGTTGAGGAATAAAAGATTCATGGCTTAGTGAATGCAAACCATAACATTACCACCAAGAGGAATATTGTATGCGAAGAAAATATCACCCTCTTATGGGAAATCAAGCCTAATATCACCATAAAGAATACACATCACATGAATTAAGAAGACCACACTTTGATTGATAAGGTCACACTTCGTAGGAGATGCATAGTATCATCACTAAGAAGAGACCATGCAAACAATAAACGAGGGACTATATATGCCCCCCTTAAAATGTTAGTGTACATGATACACTAAAATTTTAAGGAGATAGATAGGGATCTCATAAGAAATACACCTAGGGCAAGATTACATAACCCTTTCCCACCCAAGTTTAGGATAAATATGAGCCAAGATAAATAATGATATGGGACTCCTTGTAACATAAAAGATAATAAAATTCAATACATGTGGTAGTGAGCATGTTATAAATGTATAACTATCACATGACAAGGAGTAAAGTAAACAATTGTTAGTCTATTATACGATCATATTGACTTGTAGGAGGATTAAAATATTGCAATACCTTCTTTAAAGCTTTCCATTCATCAGTAAGATGCCTAAGTGTTTTATGATATGCACAACAAGAAATGTTTGTACTTTTCCCTTTATTATTTTCTTAGATAGGTGGTAATGTAATCATTCCTCGGCGGAGAAATTTATCTATGGTCTGTTCAATCTCGGTTAAAGTATGTAAAAATAGTAGCTTCTTAAGTTTATAAGGCTTACATTTCTTACTTGGTTGGGCAATTGTTTGATGTGAATGCAGAGGATCTTGATATCCTAATCCCTTAGTTTCTTAAGATGGTGTTTGTTCTAAAAGAGAATGGACTTCATGCTCATTGCGAATGTCACATCCTTGCTTTTTCAAAATTATAAAGCCTTGGTCATAAGTTTGTTCCAAATCAATAGGTGTATTGATAAATTTGTCCATATAGGATAAGAGAGTCTTAGATGGCATAGGTTCCTTGTATATACTATCAATTTGTGCTTCCATGCTCTTTTATTGAGATACACCTTATGGTTCAATTCTGGGATGTAAAAGATTGAACATGTCAAGTGGTGGAATTATGGGAGGTGTTGGTTGTTGACATAGGTTGTTAGGTCATTGCATTGAAGGATAAAATGCTGCATTTTGCTCATGGTTATGCAAGTAGTTGTGTATGATTTCATGCATGCTATCTTCATCTTCACCCAAGATATCTAGTTCACGAGGACATTCATTGGGAGGTGAAGGATCATGAATGGTCTCAATTGCATTAGAATCATCACCAAACATACGAGTTGAGACATCAACCAAAGATTTCAAGGACATCCACACTTTACTAAAACACATATCCATAATGAAATCTTTCGAAATTTATGCAAATATGTAATAATATTAAAAAAAATAAAATGCAACTTTCAGATATGAAATATGATAATTGACTGATTTAAAGTACAAATACCTGAAAAATAATGAATTTTTAATGAAAATTTTGTTTTCTAAACAATGCACTTTATTTTTATCAAATGAATTAGATGTAAAATGCCTTAGAATATGCAATATTTGAAATAGAAATAGAGTTATGCAAGTACAGGGAATATGAGGAAAAAAATAGAAATGCGAGCAAAAATTTGCAGAAGCACTTGTACAAGGACAGGGCTACCCAGGGGTGAACGAATATTTGTACAGGGGTCTAAAAAAATTAAAATCTGAATGTCTGAGTTAATGTTTATGATTACTATTTCTAGCTGCAAAGTGATTTTATAGTGCAGATACCTGAAAATGATGACTTTTTAATGAAAATTTTGGTTCTAAACAACACACTTTCTTTTTACCAAATAAATTAGATGAAATTACCTTAGAATATGGAATTTTTGAATATAAATAGAGTTATGCAAGTACAGGGAATCTGAAGAAAAAAATAGAAATGTGAGCAAAAATAAATTTACAGAAGCACCTATATAAGGACATGGTTGCCCAGGGGTGAATGAATCTTTGTACAAGGGTCTGAAAAATTAAAATCTGAATGTATGAGTTAATGTTTATGATTACTGTTTCACTCCCCCCTTGCTCCTCCTCTTGCCACATGAGACGTCTTGTAATAAAGATTAAAGATTGGGTTTCCAAATTAGTTGCCTTCCTCCTCGAAATTGAGAATGTTGTCCAATATCTTCCTTCTCACATCGCTAAAGAAGTTCAGAAGGACTGTGCTGTGGCCCTTCGTCATGCCAAACCTCCCCATTGTAATGCACCAAAATCTGAGCTACATGCTTTCAACAGTTTTTTTCATAATAACGATGTGATCATTAACAAAGTTGACAAGGGAAATGCCATTGTCATAATGAATAAGCATGATTACATTTAAAAAATTCTTGATCTTTTATCCGATACCCATAGCTATAAAACTCTGCCTCGCAATCCGTGTCTAATTTTTTTAAGAAAAGTTAAATCTGCAATCTTTGGTTCATCTTTTGATGATGCTACAAAAATTGCTTGATTCCCTCCAAGGAAGTGACTCGTCGCATTTATGGAGTCCCTAAAATCCATAAAGTGGGCGTTCCTTTGAGGCCCATTATGGACACCATTGGCTCCCCCACCTATAAGCTTGCTTGTTTCCTTGCCAAACTTATATTTCCTCTTATAGACAAGTCTAAATCTTACATCAAAGATTCCTCCCATTTTGTTCAGTTCATCAAGGAGTCTCATTTAGATAGAAATGACCTCCTTGTGAGCTTTGATGCAGTCTCTCTCTTCACCAAAGTTCCCGTCCCTGACGCCATTGAAATTGTGAAGCGCAAAATAAATGTTGAAATTACCAATCTCATCGAATTATGCCTTAGATCCATATTTTTTTTGTTCCAAGGCATCATTTATGAGCAAGTCGATGGCGTCGCTATGGGGTCACCTCTTTCCCCTGTCATTGCCAACCTCTACATGCAATTTGAAGAAATTTCCCTTTCCTTCTTCCCTCTTAAACCAAAATGGTGGAAGTGCTATGTTGATGATACCAATGCTTGTTGGTTGCATGGTCTTGACAAGTTAGAAGACTTCCATGCTCATATCATTAACATAGCTCATTGCATCTCTTTCACCAAAGAAATCGAAGTTGATGGCATGGTCCCTTTCCTTGTTATATTGTTCATAAAAAAACCAGATGGTTCCTTAGGCTGTCGGGTTTTCCATAAAGCTACTCACACCGATCTTTACCTCCACCCTTCTTCTCATCACCACCCTAGCCAAAAAATTGGTGTCCTCAAAACCCTTGCCATGAGATCCTATTAGATTTGTGATGAAGACAACTTGGACCTAGAGCTTTCTCATCTTCATAAGGTCTTCAACTTGAATGGGTACACGAGAAAACAAATCTCCAAAGCCCTCAGCCAAACCAAGACTTTTTTCCATTCCAATTCTATTCCCCCCAAACCTAAGTTCCCTAGTTGTGCTTCCCTTCCTTGTTGAAGGCATCTCCCACAAAATTTCTAAGATCCTTCTCAAAAAAGGGCTCTGGTGTGCTTTCAAGCCCTTTTCAACTGTGAAAAACCATATCCCTCCTCTCAAGGACTCTAAGGACATCCTTCTTAACTCTGGTGTCTACAAGATTTTTTGCTCATGTGGTACTCCCTATATAAGGGAAACTGGCCATTCTTTTTGCACCAGAATCAAAGAACATAGTGCAGACATCAAGCATGAGTGAGTCCTTAAGTCAACTCTTGCCGAGCACTCTTCTTCAACCAAACACCACATTTGTTTGGAAAACTTTCAAGTCTTGTACAAAGAGGACAAATTTTTCAAAAGGAAGCTCAAGGAAGCCATATAAATTAGTTATCATCCCTCCAACCTTAATCGGGACGAGGGTTGGCATCTTAATCCTTCTTGACATCCATTATTATCCAAATTGAGAAACCACCTTCACCACACCTCTTGATTCATCTCCTTCTTTTTGGTTCTTTGATTTCCCTCCCTTCCTTTTTGTTTTCATTGGTTTCCCTTCTCTGGATTTGAGGTCTCTTGTCTTGTTAATGCCTTGCAACATAGGGTCTTTATTATTTAATATATATTCCATATGTTTTCAATTATTTACTTGGTTTTTGTTTTTCATGTCCTCTTTAGGATGTTATTTTTGTCCTCTCTCCCCTTAAATTTTAGGGGAGAAAGGACAAAAATAACCTAACAAAGAGTTTTTTAAAAAACAAAATGCAAGTAAATAACTATTAACATAGGGACTATATTGTTGAATATATTCCATATGTTTTTAATTATTAACTTGTTTTTTGTTTTTCTTGTTCCTTTGTGTAGTCTTTCTTGTCCTTTCTCCCCTTAAAAAATTTGGTCCTTTTTCCTCTTATATTATTTGGTTGCTTATTCTTATCTATTGTTTTTCTTGTCCTTTTGCTTATTTTATTGTTTTTCAAGGTTTTTGGGTTTTTATTTTTTCTAGGTTTTTTTCGTTAATTTTTATAATTTGGTGGTTGTGTCTTTTTGATTCATTTTTTCTCTTAAATTCTTATGGTTTAGATTTAATTGGTAATTTTTGTTTTTAGCCTTCTATTTCAATTCCCAACTTTTTCTTTCAATTCTTTAAGCTTTTTATTATTGTAGTTGTTATTGTCTTGTCCTTTTGTTTTTAATTTTCTTTTTCAAGGTATTTACTTTGTGGATCTTTCTATTTATTTATTCATTTTAATTTTTTTTGAAGCTTTTATTTTGTTGCTTTTGTGTCTTTTAGTTTAATTATTATGGTCTCCTCTTTTATTCTTTTTATTAATAATTTCATTTTTGTTATTCTATAGGATTATTTTCTTTCTCTACTGTTGTGGCCTTTATTTCCTTTTTTTGTCTCTTAGTTTTTTCTTCCTCTTTTAAGCTTATTTTATTTTTATTATCTTTCTTTCCATTTCCTTTTATCTTTGGTCTTGTCATCCCTTGACCTTGAACTTTGGTTTCCCTTCCTTCTCTCCTCCCTCTCTCTTTTTAGCTTGTCTTGGTCTACAAAAAATCATTTTTCTCTTTAGCTCTCTCTTATCCTGATGATGAATCACAAAGGGTGATTCAAAATGTTGATGAAAAACAAAAATACAATAAAATCCAAAAAAATTACCTAAAACAATAAGATGGATTGTGGAAACTTGACATCTTTAATTGATTTTATAGTGACTACTTTTTCCAATTTTTTTTGATAAAATACAAGTGCAAATGTATGACAATGTGTAAACAAAAGTGACAATTTTGAGTGCAATTTTAAAAGAAATTATAACACAAACTAATGAAAAACATGATGCAAGATGTATGCATTTTTTTTGGATTTTTATGAGTTTTTAATGATGCAAACATGAAAGGTGTAACCCTAAATGAAGAATGTAAAAGACAATGATGCAAAACCTAGATCTAGATTTTAAGAGACTTCCAAATCAGAAAGGTATGCTGTCAAATAATGGGTTCACCAAAATGAAAAGGTGGGAAAAGGGGGAAAACCCTAATTCCCTTAATGTAAAAAAATTATGGTTTAAAGTCCCTCTTCCCAAGATTTTATTAGAAAGCACCAACCGCAAAGACAAGCAATTGAATTTCAACTTGAAAGGTGAGTCAATCATACCTGGGTTGGTGGATTCTTTAAGGAAAAATAATTATTAGGAATGATTTGAAATAATGCAACTAAATGAACTATATGACCTAGTATGTAAATTATAGATTCTTGAAGATATACAAACTGTAACAACACTTTGTAGGTAGATCTGAGAGATATATGAGAATGTGTACCTGCCACCAAAAGTTGATTCTAGAATGTGCAAAAGAATTGGTTCACCCCTAGGCAAATGGGTCCTTTATAGGGCTTCTAAAAACAATTTTTATAGTCCTTTGATGTTAGAACTGAGATGCTAATTTCCACATGCAAATTTGTTGGAATGATGGAAATAGATTCCGCAACTTAGTTTCCATGTCTTGGTAAGAATGATGACAACAAATGCAAGAATGAAAAATTTCTCTTCAATATCTCTTTGATCTTTCTTGAACTTGTGATTTAAACATACACAAAGGGGTATTTTTTGTTTGTTTTTTTATATGGGGGCTTGCCTTGGTCAAACCACAATTTGCTAATTAAACCTTGATAAAAAGATAATAAAAGGGAAGGAAATGATGAATGAACACTTGCTACAACTCACCACCTTTCAATGAGTTCCTTGAAGGACTGAAGTCACACACATATCTTCAAAGGAATTGTATCTTTCTTGCTTGATTTTATTGAATTCTTGAATGTATGAAGACCTACAATGCTTGTTAGCCTTCACAAGACAACATGAACACACATAAACTTGGACATGATGTTAAGATCTTGATTGCTGCTATAAATGATTGATAATGCTTCTCTTGAATGCTCTTGGAAATAATATTTTCTTTTGAATTACTCTCAAAAAGTGTGTTAGATTTCAAATGATAAAATGACTATGTATTTATAGGTATTTATCTAATTTCCCGAAAATTAGTTTCCAAAAGCCGACACTTACAATTTGAATTTGGATCATTAAAATACTGCCAAAAACATATTTTAAATTAGGTCCTAGCACACAAAGGGGACCCATTCACCTATGGGCGAATGGGTCCTAGCCTATATTTCTAGGACACTCATAATCCATGTTAATTTAAATATTAAATGCATTTTTTAATGTTGGGTTTTCTTTCAAAAAACGGTAAAAATAAGGCTTTGGAATCCATAATTTGGAAAATTAGAAGCTTAATTAAGTCCAATAAATTAAGGGACACAAACATAGTGTGAAATTGTAAAGGTATACAATTTCCTACACTACAGTAATGACCATGTTGTAGATGTATGTTTAAAGGGATTTGAGAAGGATGATGCTGCATCATTTGAAAACTATGTAGATTGAGAAGAAAGTGTATGCACTTAACTTTAGTTAGATGGGTAATTATTTGAAGATGATAAAGATGATATGTAAGTTGGAACTCAAATTGAGGTTGAGATGTCACCCTAAACTTTGTTGTAAACCTGTAGACAAAGAGGGATGCATTTTCTCAAGTTTACATTAAAATGAATAAATTCATGAGACTAATTATGTTGATTTATACATGCATGTGTTATAAAAGATGAGCAAGTGATTAGTTTATTATTCTATGTGTTTCCTTTATTTATTTCCTTGGATGATAATGAGGCTATTAATACTGATGTTTATGAACATATTTTATTGCATGAAGATGACATGGATGTTCCTAATTTTTTTATGAGATTGTTGATAAAAATGGAAATTTAGACACTAATTTTAGTTTTAAGGTCACACCCTTAATGATTGTGAAGATGGAAATCATATGGATACATATGGGATTCTATTTATTTGGTGCAAGGTATATTGTCTCCCCCATGTTGAATTTGTTACAAGAAGAACACAAATAAAATTTGTTAGAATGAGTGAATGGGAATAGGTAAGGTGTTACTAGTTTGATTTTAGTTGTGATTTTCTTTTAGCTAGTTTCTAAGATAAAATTAAAATAGAGAGGTGATGTGACGAGTTTGATCCCTTACTTGAGGTATCTCAATCAATTTTATTTTTATGCTGATGATATTAATGAAGATGTAGATTATGTATAGATCCAAGAATGGGGTAGTATATTAGCAAGTATGACAATCCTTTATGTTGGTTGATTATTATTCAAGAGCTCAATGTATTCATTTTTATGGATATGGATGATGGTGATGTTATTAAATAAAAATATTTATGTGGGATCAAAATGAGAAAAAAAAAAATATATTAGGCTATAATACACATGAATTTGAGAACCAAAATGTTACAATCTAGCCTAAGGAAATATCTAAATTTGAAGCATTCTAGTCTGAGGCACATGTAATTTTTTCTCTTTATACTAATCAAAGTCCTAGTTAGGTATATTTTTTAGAGGCATGTGAGTTTGAGGCTCTTATTTTTTTTGTCTTGAATCATTTCAAAATGTTGGTAACCAAGTGGATGTGGTTGGCATGGGAAGTGAGACTTATTTTTTGCACACATTGGATTAGGTTGCTGAATTTGGTAGATAAAAGGTATTCTATTCTAGTCAAGATATTTTATATACACATGGAAATATGCATGGAATTGGTAATGGAACCTTCTACTTATGGTTTTAATTTCAACTTGACCTTCATTTTTACCCTTAATTAATAATTTTAACTTTGGAAACACACATATTATTCCATATAGGGGATAAAATTTGTTGTATTTTAGTGAGAAGTGCACTATTGGTTTGAGGGTTATTATCCCCTTCATCAAGATTATTTTTGAAAAAGTAAAGTGGTTTGTGGAAATTTATCCATGGCCTTATGCCATGGATTCTATTTGTAGGACCTAACTTGAATTTGTCTTGAAAATTCTACTTGCATCAATGCATTTTTATTTTCTTCCATGCTTCCATGTAATTAACTATAAGTGATTATTTTTGTGTTGTATATATCCTCTTATTGTTATTATATATTGTAGATACATGTGTTTTAATCTCATGTTATTTTTCCCCTTCCTCCTCTTCCCTTATTATTTTTCTCTGCACTTGAGAGATGTAGTTGGATTCTCACCATTGTTTCAAGAAGTACATGTTCCCAACTAGAGCCAACATTGGAACATGCCATATAAATATAAAAAATCTAATCTTGTTCCTCTTTGTTGTCTTTTCCCTCCTTTTTTATCATTGATATTCAAATAGAGTATTATTTTAATGGGCCACCTTGGTAAATTTGTCAGTAGTGTTGTGCTATACCTCTCTTCTTATCCTTATCATGTGTCTAAATTTAAAATATATTGAAATTTTCTAAGTAGGATGGTCTTTGAGTTAGTTTCCAAGCTTGGAAAATGTTTTAGGTTTTTAGGTTTTGTCATGTTGACATGTATTTCCCTCAAATCCCCAATTCCCTTGAGTCCTAATTTCTAAATTTTTGGATTTCCCTTTGTATCACGCCTTTCCTTAAAATCCCCAAGTTTTTCCAAGTCACTATTTTATTGATTCCTTACATTTAAAACTTATAGAATTCCCTTTCCTATATGTATTTTCTTTTATCCCTCAATTCCTTAATTACCCACATCTCAAGATTTTGAGATTTTCCTTTTTGGCATGCATTTACCTCAAGTCCTCATTCCCTAGGTTTTAATTTTAGGATTTTGGGATTTCTTGGAATTCCTTTCCCTCAAGTACTCAATTCCATGATTCCTCACATTTAAAGAAATTTGAATTTATATTATTGACATGCCTTTCCCTCAAGTACATGATTTCCTAATTCATTGCATCCAAGATTTCCCTTCTTTGCACACCTTTCCCTCAAGTACTTATATTTTGAGTTCCCTTTAGTCATAATTTTAAACTTTCAATATTTCCTTTTTTATCTATAATATTTGGCTATGGATATAGCCACCTAAGATCTAAAGGCCTATGAAAGCAAAAGATACTTAGAAGATCAATATGACAAGAATAAACTATATACCTATCAAATAATGCAAATAGAATGAATGTACAATTTATGAGATATCCTTGGTTATATAGGCCACAACGAGACATAGGATTAGACAAGATCACAAAAAGTGTCTTAATCCTATGGCATGAGATAACTAATATTAAATGATCCAGGACACAAGAATTAAATGACAAAAGACAACATAAGATTATGACAAGTGTCTTAATATTTTGATATGAGACAGAAAGTGATAAGATCCTATGCGTATCCGAAGAAAACTTAAATGATAAGATGTGAAAATGACCTAATAGTGGAACTAGTTAGGTAATATCCCTATTCACACCAACACCCCCTTAAGTGAAAAATAGGGGGACCAAAAATCATGCAAACATGCAAGGATGGGTCCCAAAAACTAGGCATGATGATGTACCAAAGTAAAAATGAAATCAATCACAATGGAGAAAAGGATAAAACCTAGTGTGAAAAAACTCCTCCCCAAAAAATAAAAAAAGAAAAATTCTCTCTAGAAGATGTGAAGGACAAAATCCCATGTGAGGAAAAATTTCCCCCATAAGAGAGAAGAAGAGAGAAGGTTAGGTCACCCCTAAAAGAAATATCATGTACTCCCAAGAGAGATCACAAATGATGATACTTAATATTAGTGGAGGGTTTGGTGAAGATATCTACAACTTGCTCTATTATAGGACAATACCACAAATCAATGATCTACTCTTGTATCAGCTCTTAGATGTAGTGCATATGAATCTCAATGTGTTTGGTTCACTGATGGTGAATTTAATTCTTTGATATCTAGATGGAACTTTGATTGTCACAAAGGATGACAATTGGTTGTGGAATGGTGAATCCAAACTTAGTTAGAATAGTTTGAAGCCAAATATCCTCAGTGGTAGCATTAACAAATCCTCGATACTCAAACTCAATCAAATAAATATCAATGACATATTGCTTCTTACTCTTCCAAAAAATGGGGCCTGAACCAAGAAGAAATTTGTAACCAAATGTGTGTTGGAATCAAGGGAACACTGAGAGGGTGGGTGAATCAGTGTTCTACAAATTTGAACTTTATTAATATGATATTTAAACCATTTCAACATTAAACCAAAGAAATATGCAAACACATAAAGTAATCATCCACAACACCATAACACAAGGATTTTTACGTGGAAACCCTGTTAGGGGAAAAACCACGGTGGAGGTTAATATATAATTTGAGTACTCAAATATAAGTTTTACAAAAGGGAATGCACTTGCATTTAGGCACACTGCCTAGAGCTCACTACTCAAAGTAGAAGGCTCACTTCCTTACAAAATGTTCAGATTAAAACCATTTGAAAGGTTGAAATGAAGAAGTAGCATCTACTTATGCCAGGTTACAGTTCTGGTTAGGCTCATAGATCAAATTCTAGACCTTCTATCTGATTTTGCTCTTCGCTCTGCTCTACTTTGCAATTTGCATCACAAATCCATGCATAGATGAATTCACACCACTATCCTTCTGAATTTTGCACCACACACTAATATACTTCACATACTACACATTCGCTCTTTCAAAATGATACAATTGATCTCATATATATATCTGCTATCAAGGATTTGATCATTCATATGTCGACTTACATAAAACATAAAATACTTTTCAACTATCCACTAAATCCATAACTAATTCTTTATGAACACCACCCATAGTCGGTCAAAGCATAGTGAGGACCCAAATAAACATATTCAAACACAAAAAAATTTAAAGAATTACTTCTTATACATCCACAATGACTAATTTTGCCAGGTTGGCCTTCTAGCACAGATAACCAGAAAATTAGTGTACCAGATCTCCTAGATCGTACACCAGTGAATGTGTAGGCACAAAAATCTAGAATAAGGTATTCCAAATACCCAACAATCTTACCTGAGATGCACAACATGAACTGATAAGAAGATAATGCACATTGATCAACAAACTCAGGTTTAACCAGATGCCCTGTTCTTCATTCTGTTCTGCCGGTATGAACCAATACTAAACTATGGACTGAATGAATGAATTTAGGTTGCCATCAATGACAAAATTAGAAGCCATATGCAAAAAATATCCCCCTTTGGAATTGATGGCAACACTTAGTGAAATATGACTAAGTGTCAAAACCAATGTGAGTACGCTGCAAAACTTCAAAATTTCAAAACATAGCTCCCCCTTAGATTGATGAGGCATTTTTCACTACTTTCTCTCCCCCTTTGACATCAATGACAAAGCTATGCCAATAATTGACAAAAAATGTGTTTCAAAACTTCAAAACTGATTCAAAACTTTGAAAAAGAACAATTGCTACTTAGAAAATTATCTTGTGATTCTCTTTCATCTTTGGGAGGAATTTCTTCCAAGCTTCTATTGCAATCCCAATGATTATGATCATACTGTTATTCTTAGATGTCCTATTGACAATCTTAGTGAGGGATTCTAGAATTGTGATCGCATCCTCTAATTTTTCACGTTTCCTCAGTATCTCAACCATCTGTTCCATTCTGCATTCGATTAGGTCCTTCACTTTCCAAAAAGTATCCACAAGTGCGTTTTTAGTGAACTGAACTTTTGTGTGCTTAGACTATAGCTCTTGAATTCTTTTCTTGATTGTACCATTCTGATCCTGAAACATATAAATTTTTTTTCCAATCCCATTCAATTCTGTTTCAAATTTTTCCAACTTGTCTTTGTATTTCCAAACTGTATGAGGCCAACAGATGCAATAGTTGTAGATGTTATTTTCTGCATTTATGCATTGCCTCAACTCATTCATCCTCTTTTTCAACTTGGTGAGTGATAGCCTAAACTGTTCCTTCAAATGAGAGATTACTTCTCCTTCTTCTTTGTTTTGAAACTCAGAGTCCAAAGTTTCCTTAATGCATTCAATCATTTCTTTAGGTAAAATATTCTGCAAATTCTCCAATTTGATTTGACTATGCACAACATGAGCACTTAGTATACTTAGAATCATATCCTGATCATATGAGGGTCTGATAAACCATAACTGAGCAATTTTCTGCATTCCACCTTCCTTGTGAATAAGCTACTGGAGCTTCTCCTTTGTCAAGTCATCTTCTTCTTCACTTGCTTCTGTTATTTCCTTTTCTTGTCCTGATCTAGTTGAATTCTACTCTTTTCCATGTATGTCCTCAGTTTCCTCATTGGATTCCTCATATGGTATATCCATAATTTCTTGTTCCTTTCCTTTTCCTTCAATTTTTAGAATCTTGCATTCCAGAGGAGTACAAACAACAATTTCTTTCTCTCCATCTTACCAGAAGAGGAACCAACTTCAAGTTCTTTTACCGAAAAAGAAATACCAATTGATCCAATCTTTCCTAGCAAACTCTTAAAGAAAATTTCAAATTCTTGATCATAGTTAGCCAAATTCTTAGAGTGTATGTAGATTTATTTGCACACCGGTTCATTTACTTTCCACACCACATTGTTGTTCATCGGTAAACAATTTAGAAAGTACATTACCATACATATGACTAGAGTACCAAACTTGAAAGGGTAATCTGTCATCTTCATTAATTGCACATTCTCCATCAGTTGATCCTTTAACAATTCGCACAGGTCAAAGTCTTGACCTTCCATTATCATTTTGTGTGAGATGTAGACTGCACCAACCGAAGTTGCTCCTTCTCTATTTTTGAAAAATATTTTATATGATACGCCATGCACAATGTACCTTGTCACAATTTTTTTGATTGTCGAGATTATCAATGCCCTTTGATCTCCAATAACTTCGGTTAGGGTTTCGACTTCTTTATTCCAGATAGATTTCTTTTTCGGAATATCTCCAACTTTGCATAATCTAGTTAGATTTTCAATTAATTCTTTCAAAATGATGTAGGGTTTGTCCAGAATCAAAATGTCATCATTCAATTTTTGCAAAATGAATTTAACGATTTTCGCTCTCTCGAAATAGGGAAACTCATTCCAAAAGTCCAAATTCTTGTGTTTGGCTTCTTTCACCCATTTCAATTCATCAAGCGGCAACAAATTTCTTATGGCTCTAATATTTTCACTATTGTATTCATCTAAATTGATTGACCCTTTAATTTGTTCCATTTTTCCTTTCATACAACCGCACACCAAATTATATGGAAATTCCAAAAACAACTGAAATACCTGATGAATTTCGAGATTCACTGCCGAATTAACTTCACTCCTTCAAAATTCTACTGCAAACCACTTTCCTCCTTCTCTTCTTTGATGCAAATTGACAAATGAGAGTTTCAACATGTCTTTTATAGCTCACACACTTATAATAAATGCCTTTGCCCTAGGTTTTTCAGAAACCTTGTTTTCTCAGACAGCGAGAGAAAAGTTTTTCTGCGGACCTAGGATTTCTGTAAGTTTCCTTGTGAGTGTCTTACAAAGCCTTTGTAGATCATTAATACACCTTTTGACAATATTTTCGTGATCCGGTACCATCTTATGGAAAGGGGAAAAAGGATTTTCTTGAAAAAATCCCCTTGGGCCAATGGCCTAAGATCAATTTCCAGAGGAATTAATGGAAGCAGGTTTTGGTGCAGAGCCATTTCCAGCATTAGATTCATTCTTCCTTACCCATGTCTTCTTCATCTGATCTCTTATTTCATTCACAATCTTTTTTCCTTTTTCTTTATCATTTTTTTGTGTATTTCTGTCTTTGTTTTTGCAAAATCTTGCAATGTGACCATATCTGTTGCAATTGTAACACATAGTAGTTCCTTGTATAGATCAATTATTCCATTTATTTATTCTTGATCTGCATTGATTAGCAATATGCCCAAATCTTCCACAGGTATAACATTCAACATTCCTTCTATTGATAGAGTAGTTTGGCACATTTTTGCATTCAATTAATTTATGGCCAAAGTTTTTGCAATTGAAACACTGACCAAAGAATGATGGATTACTTGATTTCATTTTACTTCTACACTGAGAAACAATATGACCAAATTTATTGCAAGAAAAACAATATCCATTAAATTTTTGAGCATTAGGTTTTCTTACTGAATACCTTCCACGTTTGTTTATTTGATTTCCTTGCCTGAAATTTCTTTGTCCAGATCCAAAATTTTCTCCTTTCTCATATCCAAGACCTCGCTTGTCTTTAACATTCTTCTATCCTTGAGTCAAATCATCAAGCTTAACAAAACTAATCTTAAAATTCTCCTTGTATTCATTTGCAGTAGAAAGTTCATCCCTTAGAATAATAAGCTATTTTTCAAATTCTTCTTCATTGTTTCTGGATTGTTGCAGTTCCCTCTCCAACTGAATGAATTCTCCATTTTCTCTTCTGTATTCATCAGATATTTCTTTTAAGGACTGGGAAAGACTCTCCTCATTCTTCTTTCTTTCTTCAATCTCCTTAGTTAGCTTCATCACCATAGATTCCATCTCATGTTTTAGGGTAGCATTGTTTCTGGCAAGTTTTTCACATTCTTCAGTTATTTCCTTCAAGGTTTGATTTAGGTGAGCATCATCCATGTTTTTTCTTTCTTTTTGCTTAATCTGATCACATAGATATTTCTTGTTTTCCCTAGATTTAACAATCTGATCTTTCAATGTCTGAATGAATTTCTCAGCACCCCGAAGATTTGCTTTCAATTCTTGGACTCCTACTTTAGACTGATCAAGGTCATGAAGTGCCACCAAAAGCTGCTGCTAAAGACTATCACAATCCATCACATTCCAAGATCCACCTCAAGTTGCTAAACTTCTTTCAAGGAACCAGATGCTTTGATACCAATTTTTGGTCTCAAGGGAACACTGAGAGGGGGGGTGAATAAGTGTTCTGCAAATCTAAGCTTTATTAATATGATATTTAAAACATTTCAACATTAAACCAAAGAAAGATGCAAACACACAAAGTAATCATGAACAACACCATAACACAAGAATTTTTACGTGGAAACCCTATTAAGGGAAAACCATGGTGGAGGTTAATCCACAATTTGAGTTCTCAAATATAAGTTTTACAAAAGGGAATGCACTTGCATTTAGACACACTGCCTAAAGCTCACTGCTCAAAGTAGAAGGCTCACTGCCTTACAAAATGTTTAGATTAAAACCATCTAAAAGGTTCAACTAAAGTAGTAGAATCTACTTATGCTAGGTTACAGTTCTGGTTAGACTCATAGATAAGATTCTGGACCTTTTGTCTGATTCTGCTCTTCGCTATGCTCTGCTCTGCAATTCACATCACAAATCCATGCATAGATGAATTTGAACCATTATCCTTCTGAATTTCACACCACACACTAATATACTTCACATACTACACATTCTCTCTTTCAAAATGATACAACCGATCTCATATATATATCCGCTATCAAGGATTTGATCATTCATATGTCGGCTTACATAAAACATAAAATACTTTTCAACTGTCGACTAAATCCATAACTAATTCTTTATGTGCACCACCCATAGTCAGTTAAAGAATAATGAGGACCCAAATAAACATATTCGAAAAAAAAAATATTTAACAAATTACTTCTTAAACATCTGCAATGACTAATTTTTCCAGGTCGACCTTCTAGCACAGATAACCAGAAAATTAGTATACCAGATCTCCTAGATCGTACACCAGTGAATGTGTAGGAATAAAACTCTAGAATAAGGTATTCCAGATACCCAACGATCTTCCCTGAGATGTGCAACATGAACTGATAAGCATATAATGCACATTGATCGACAGACTCAGGTTTGACCGGATGCCATGTTCTTCATTCTGTTTTTCCGGTATGAACCAATATAAACTGTGGAACAAATGAATGAATTTAGTTTGCCATCAATGACAACAATAGAAGCCATATGCCAACAATGTGGACTTATGATCATCAATATTTCCAGCCCAATCAAAACCTATATATCTAGCCAAGTCTAGTTTAGTAGTTTCTGCATAGTGAATCCCATATTGACGAGTACCCTGTACATAATATAATATATGTTTGGAATATTTCTAATGAAGCTCATGTGGTTCATGCATAAAGAATGAAACCATGCTAACTAAAAAATAAATTTTAGGGAGAGTGTGCGTTAAATAGATGCAGCTTCTAACAAGCTAATGATACAAAGTGGCATCAACTAGTGGAGTATAACACTTGGAATCAAACTTGACTCCAAATAGAAAGGGAGTTGGTGTAGGATTACAATCAACCATGTGGAACTAAGATAGTATATTAAGAGCATACTTGGGCTGAGTAGGAGTGATCTTGAGAGAAGACTGTATGATCTCAATCCAAAGAAATTAGTGTAAAGGACCCAAGTTAATAATACCAAATCTATTATGTAGAGAGGATTTGACTCTGCCAATGATGGATGATGAACTCCTAGTAATGATCAAGTCATCAACATAGAGAACACGAATCAAATGAGAGTCATCCTGTCACAAAATGTAGACATTTGGATTTGAGTGATACTGAGAGAATCCTATTGAGATAAGAAAGGATTCCATCTTGGCATACCAAGCCCAAGTGACTTGCTTAAGACCATAGATAAAATTCCTCAACCTAAAAACAACTGAAGAATATTGAACAAATCCTTATGGTTTCTCCATGTAAATATCTCCCTAAAGATCCACATAAATAAATGCACTCTTCACATCCATCTGATGTACAATCCATCCATGTTAAGATTCAAGCGAATATAGTTCATCTTAGTGATGGAAGCAAAGGTTTTTGTGCAATAAACACCAAGAACTCGCGATAAAACTTTTTTTAGAAGATTTGCTTTAAAATTATCCATAGTGCCATTAATCACATATTTGGTTTAATACATCCACTTACATCAAACCATAGTTTTCCTGCAGGAAGAGGGAATAGATCCCATGTGTGGCTCCTCATCAAGGAACTATACTTTTCCTCCATTGCTGAATCCCACTTAGGAATTTATGATGCTTCCTTAAATTATTGTGGATTAGAAGTAGAGGTAATGTAGACATGTGGAAGATGTTAATGGTGTGACTGGGTCCTTTGAGTGTTTAAAGGATCCCCAAAAAGGTGCTTGTTGACTGTAGAGTCTATCGAGCCCATCGTGGTAATGAGGAAGATGGAGATGGGGGAAAAAAATCCTCAGCCTCAGAGTGCAAAACTTGTTGAGGTGGAATACTATGAGTTTGAGGTGAGGTAGACGTTGGGATTAATGTGTCTCAACCTTTGAGTCCTAACATTATTTTTTGGATTAATATTTGTGCAAATATTGATATTTCCTAAATTTCCAACTATAATAGTTGTCATAGAACTTTGTGGGACCCATCGGGGAGTATATCCTACATGCAAGGTGTGGATATCAACAAGTGCCACTTGTCACCTAGGTGCTTCATGGAAGCATTGTTGCTTGTGCCTACTTCATAGAGGTGCACCATATTTCCACTTGTCACTTGGGCACTCATTTGGAGAGAGGAGTTTGTAAAAAAAAGCTAAGGTAGTGGAGCAACTTCCTACAATAATCTTAAGAGGAGAATAATGCAAAAAATTTATATATGTTTAACAGGTACATAAACTTAAATTGAAATAAACACAAATATAATGCATACCATGACACAATGATTTACATGGGGAAAACCCTTTCAGGAGAAAAACCTCACACTCCAAAAGCTACCCAATATATTATTTAGTAAATCACAAAGATTATAATATACTTGCAGAGCAAGCTTCACACAAGAGTATCACCACTTAGAGATCAAGGGAAAAAATGACCACTATCAGACTCTCATAAATCATCACAATCTCTTTGTAGCACAGTCGTAATACAACACCCTCATAAAATAGAGTTACATTCTAGGGCAAGACATGCCAAAAAAATATCTACCATTAGATCTAAAACCTAATAATGAACTGTCCAGATTTATAATATATCCTTTATTTAATGTATGTTGGCCATTATAGAAGTTTCCTGAAAAAGTTAACACACTCACATTTCGCTTCGTGCTGCTAATGTATACACCTATCAGGTAACTAGGAAACATATATATAACTATATAAATCCTTTCAATAATAAAAAACATATAATTGCAAGATTGAGACACATTTTCCCAATATATCTCCCACTTGTCAAACACCTTGCAAGAGCAACATGAGGGTGTAAACATCGTCTCTTTAATTGCTAGGGGCCAAAAGGCCCATAGTCTCTAAACACCATCTAAACTTCTTTGTGCTCAGAGGCTTAGTTAAAGAATCAACAAAATTGATCAAAGTATCTACCTTAACCAACTTCACCCTACCATCTTCGACCATATCTCTAACAAAATGATACTGTACATTAATGTGCTTGGTCTTGGCATGAAATGTCAGGTTCTTGGCTAGACATATTGCACTTTGACTGTCGCAATAAATTATCACTGCACCTTGTTTTATACCAATATTTGAACATAGTCTCTTAAGACAAATAGATTATTTACAAGCATGAGTAGCTATCATATACTATGCATTGGTAGTGGGAAAAGCAACCACAATCTATCACTTACTCATCCAACTAATTGCACCACCAAATAAATTAAACATATAAGCACTGGTGGATTTTCTAATATCAACATCACCCACCCAGTCTAAATCCACATAACCATGAATATTAAGGGAAATCTCATCTTCAATCACATTACTATGATAACATAAGGAATAATCTGAGGTACCCCCTAAATACCCGAAGACTCTTTTGACTGCATCCCAATGAACTCTACCATTATTAGATATATATCTGGAAAGAACTCCCACTGCTTGGGTAATGTTTAGTCTAGTACATACCATAGAATACATCAAACTTCCAACTGCACTCTAGTAAGGCACTCTACTCATGTCTTCCATCTCTAATGGGGATGTTGGACAATCTGAAATAGATAAATTTTTTCCAACTGAAACATGAACACATAATGGTCTACAATCTTCATATAAAACCTCAGTAAAATTGAATTCACATACTTACTTTGGCTAATTCATAGCTTTCTGTTCACTCTATCTCTTTTAATTTCCATCTCAAGAATGTATTTAGTTGCACCAAGATCTTTCATTTCAAATTTAGTAGCAAGTTCAGATTTCAATTCTAAAATCATACCTTTTCCTTTGCCAATAAATAACATATCATCAACATATAATGCAATAAACAAAAAATGATCACCATAAGTTTTATAATAAACACAATGATCTAATTTAGAATGCTCAAATGCAAAACTCACACATATGTATCAAATTTCTGGTACCACATCCTAGGACTCTGTTTTAAGCCATACAAAGATTTCTTCAATTTCAAACCAATTTACTTCTACCTTTCACCACGTAGTGCTATGGCTGTGTTATATAAATATCCCCCTCCAAATCACCATGAAGGAAAATAGTTTTCACGTCCATTTGATTAACCTGTAAATCATAAGCAATAGGAATAGCAAGCGAAAATCTAATGGATGTCATTTTTGATGTAGGAGAGAATATCTCACCATAATCAACACACTCAACTTGAGAGTAACCTTTCACAACCAACTTTGCTTTGTATTTCTCAATACCTCTATCTGAACCAATATTTTTCTTGAACACCCATTTGCAACCAACATGTTTTCATCCTCCAAGCAATGGTACAAGATTCCATGTATCATTCTTTTTCAAAGATGCCATTTCTTCATCCATAACAATCGTCCAAGATTTTGCATCATTCATACCTAATGCCTCTTCTACAAATTTGGGTTCATCCATGTTAGTATTCAAAGAAAAAATACATCTCCAATAATTAGGTGTATACCTTTCAGGTGGTTGTCTATTCCTTGTAGATCTACGAACAATTTGAGTTGAAGGTTCTTTCTCCTCTTATGAAGATCCATAGCTAGATGAGCTCTCCTCAACTTCTTGTCTATCCTTGGGCCTTGATTCAACTTTCTCAAGTGTAGAAGGAAATTGAATCACATCTTCTTGTTTTCTTTGTTTTGGCTGAAATTTAAGATAAGAAGGCTTAGTTTCTCTAAAAATTACACTTCTACTATGTATTACCTTATGTGCAACAGGATCCCAAAGCTTTTATCCTTTCACACCATAACTATATACGATGAAGATACATTTCACAACCTTGTTCTCCAAATTTTTTCACTTCTCCTTTGGCACATGTGCATATGCCTCACAACCAAAATCCCTAAGATGTCTCAATGAAGTCTTGCAACACGACCATGCCTCTATAGGCATCTTATCAACAAGAGCTGATGTAGGAGACTTATTAAAAAAGTAATAGGCATTGGCAACAACTTCATCCATATTTTTTTTTTCTAGACTTCCACCACTCAACATACTCCTAACCTTCTCCATTAGTGTCTTGTTTATTCTTTCTGCAACTCCATTCTATTGTGGAGAATATAGAGTTGTATTCTGTCTATGAAAACCACAATCTTTACAAAATCTATCAAAATCATTAGAGAAAAAATCATCGCCATTATTAGTTCTCAAACATTTTATTTTCTTTCCAGTCTGCAACTCAACCATTGTTTTAAATTCTTTAAATTGACTAAAAAAATTCAGATTTACTCTTTAGAAAATATACCCATGTCCTTATACTATAATCATCAATAAATGAAACATAATATGCGGATTTACCAATCGAAGGAACATATACAAGACCAAACACATCAAAATGAATAAGATCCAATACACCACAAGATTTATGAGAACTCAAATAAAACTGAACGCAGTTTTGTTTTACATAAATGCAATGCTCACAAAAACCAAATTCAAGATTACAATCAGACAAACCTTCAATAAGGTTTTTATTTTTCAAGGTCCTTAGACCCTTTTCTCCAATGTGGTCAAGTTTTTATTTTCCATACTTTTCTTTTGCAGGTAACTTTGTCTCAAAAGAAAGAGCACCATTGGGTACCCAAAAGCCATGACCATGTGCTAAAGGTGAAACCCTCACTTCTTCCACAAACTTGCTTTTCACCGAAGTACTTGTTACCAATTTTCACTATAGATCAATTGGTAGAGCTGATTAGTTTGTTTTATCTTAAAGTGGAAGTTCAATTATTTCTTGCATGTGCTTTAAGTGTTGTTTGCACTATATTTATCAAGTGTCAGTTATGCATTGTTTCAATAAAATGAATTTCAAGAGTTTTTGCTCAGTACTTTATAGTATAAATGAAGTACAAGACAAAATATACAAATTATTAAACATAACAATTGCTTTCATTTATTTCATAATGCTTATTCACATTACAATATTTCATCTATTTGCAAGAACAAAATGATTGTACTATTTTTCATTTTGATGCATTTCTTTTCAGAATGGGAAACAAGGAAAGAAATTAAAGTGCCCCATACAAGCCGTGGGAGTAACTATAATAATGGATCATGAGAAGCATGCTACACTATTGAAGATGAAAGAAAGGAAGACACATAAGCATGAACATAATCATCATTGCTTGTGATTTTGGTCGATGTAGAAGTGGTGCACCATCCTTCATCCTCAAGCTCCGATCGACCTGTAAGAGAAGTGAAGGGTTGTTAGAGCTTCGATTATGAACATCCCTATATGAATCACCAACAATAATGTAAAATGCTGCTAATAATACATTGAAATAGTTGAGGGAACAAGAGTTGAGCAGAAGCAAAGAAGGAAAAATCATAATAATATATTGTTTTATCTAACATTGTTTGTTTCCATGTGCAGGTATAGGAAAAGCCATGTAGTTGATCATTTCATGAAGACATAAAAGCATGTGGAGTAAAACGGGATCCCACAAGGGTAGAGCTTGACATGCCACCCCTTAAACATAAAAGTGGGCCGAGTAAGGAAATACAGTATCACGCTCATCTGAGCCATTCATAAAGGAGTGAAACAAATTTAAACTATCAAAGCAATCAAGTTTATTTTTCACTCATAATAATCAAATCTGAGCAACGAAGTGAAAGCTACAAGTGGACAATGAACTCAATGAACTCAATTCAACTGAAATGCATCTTTTAAATACTGCCATATTAATTGCATCTTTGCTGCCATGTGTTTTCTTCATCTTATTCATGCTGTTCCATGGTGACCATTTCTAATTTTCCAAGTATTTCATGCTCATAATGGTGATAGTGAAAAAACATACATATAAAATTCATGAAATCAAGCTGTAGAATTGGAGAATTGAAGGCTATTTACAACAACTTCATTTAATCATAAAATGTATGAGGAGTGCTGAAGAACAAGTACATTGGCATTATCAAGCCATTTGAGTACAAAGTATCAAAAGAAGAATCCTGGGTGTGTTCAAGACCAGTTTGCATACTTAAGACAATAATAT
Source organism: Sequoiadendron giganteum (assembly GCA_007115665.2). Lineage (NCBI taxonomy): Eukaryota > Viridiplantae > Streptophyta > Pinopsida > Cupressales > Cupressaceae > Sequoiadendron > Sequoiadendron giganteum. Next base: position 427,418,906 of record CM021104.1, read on the forward strand.
GGACAAAAAGAGATAGGTGATCAAAGTAAATGCAGTGTGCAAGTTGAACAAAAGAGGTTGAATCTGGTTATGATCAAAAGCAAGTTGTGAACTCATAAACATAGGAGGGAAACATTGCTTTATTTTATGACGTTTTGAGCTGAGAATGCAGTTTTTTCTGAAGCTTTTAAAGGTATGAGATGAGTAATGTCAAGCAACCTACAGGAGAATCAGTGTTGCTACAGGTGGAGTACTATTTTCCTAGCAAGGTGAATACCCATTTGAGAACTTATCCAGAAGTGCAAGATGACAATGATTTTTATTAGCTGAGAAGATCTTTTCTCTTAATGAGGGGTTTCATTATTTCCATCATATGTCAAATAATATTAATTTTCTACAGGAAAACAAGGAGTTACTATGGGTTTCATACAACATGGAGGTGAATGTAAATCTGCATATTATGGATGTGTAACAAGCTTATTTCATAAAAAAAACTTTTAGGAAAATACATGGAGATTTCAACTGAAAATGCAGTTTGCATTTTAAATACAGAGTACCCATCTTGGTTTTTTATTAACTAAAAAAATGTAGAATACAGTCAAAATGCACAGTTTCGAGCTTTTAAGCTCTTAAAAATGGTGTTTACAGTAAGAATTGGCCGCAACCATGAAGTCTTGTATTTTTGTTCCATAATCTAAGTGTTTTCATCAATGAAGGAAATGAATGTTCTTTGGGTCGAGCCTAGAAGTTAGGGAGGTTTTTTCTTCCATTTTTACAAATACCCATATGATGATTTCAATTTAAAGTGCAGATTTTCTTCTTGTTACAGTTTACCCATTTGAGGGTTTTGTCAGAAAAATACAAAATGCATGGAATGCCATGGTGGGTCGAGCTCAAGATTTGGAAAAATGCAAGATAAACAATTATCTTTCAAAGTACAAGTACCCACTTAGGGTTTCATGTCTAAGAGCAAAGAACCATCGAAGAACACAATTGTGAGCTTTAAAGCTCTTTAGAACAATGAGAAAATATGAGTATAGGCCGCGACCTTAGAGCTTGCAAGCTCATAAAAAAACAAAACCCTATGAATAAAAGATACATATGATGCTAACAAGGGTCAAACCAAGCAAAGAGATAAGCTTTCATAAGCTTTCATTTTAAGAGTTGATAGAGACAAAAGTAAAGCTCACCATTTCATGCTTGTAGAAGAACAAATAAGCCATGATTGAGCTCTCACAGAGCTTCCAAGCAAGGGCCAAAATCTCATGATGGCAGCCAAGAAAGAGTAGAAATAAAGCAAACAAAAAATGGAGTAAAAATCAGAGAAATACACATGCTTGGCCGCGCCCTTGAAGGCCAAATTTGCTTCAAAATGAATGAGGAGAAGTCATAATATAGTTTAAAATCAACTTACCCAGCTTGTCCATGGAGAATCGACCAATCCAAGTGCAAAATGATGAGATTCAATCTGAAACCCTAGTCATGGTGGTGGCGCATCCTCCCAACAAAGCATTCTTTCAAAAGCCCAAGTGTGAAATGAGTAAGATTAGGGTTTTTCCTTTGGTTTTGTCCCATTTGCCCTAATTCGAGTTTGGGATTATCACCATGAGTTAATTTTAATGCCTTCATGTTATCATTTGGTAATATATGTGTGCCTTAATTCGAACTTAGGGGTTTCCCCATGTTTGCATTTAAAAAATTAAACTTAGGCTAATGTCTTAGTGGCTGAAAGTTTGCTTTTGCCTTAGGTTTTCACATAAGACTTCATAAGTCTAAAACCTTTAGTTTAGGTTTTGATTTATTTTCCAAAGTCCAAATGCCTTAGTTTATTTTTTGATTGATTTTGTAGAAATCAATTTAAATGTAATGTTAAAAATGCTTATGCCTTAGGGAAACTTCATGCCTTAGGCTTTTAGTTTTAATTGATTTTATAGAAATCAATTAAATCATTGAGAGATATTTCCTTATATTTTTATGATTTTTTTTAAGAAAAATCAAATTGTAATGGAGAGATAAGGTGTGTAATATTTTTGAAAAGATATTTAAATATTTATTGCAAAAATTAAATCAAATGGAGAAATAAAAAAACTACAATTATTTTGTAAAGCAAAAGATAAAACAATATTTTATAAATTGTTTTATTGTTTTTGTTATTTTTTGCAGTTTTAAGAAGGCAAAAGAGGTTGACTTTTCCTTGGCCGAAATTGAGCTCCATGGGATGGAGATAAGCTATTCGTTTTGCTTTTAAAGCATAATAGACCTATTTTTAGGTGCTTTTTAGGATGGACATGCAAAAAGTGTTAGTTTTCCACTTTTGTTACACATTTTGGAGCTGTTTTGGGGGCTTTTTTCTAGGCTTTCTTCTTGAGCTCGGATTAGGGTTTTGGAGGAATTTTATTATTAGGAGAAAAACTTAGGGTTTTTCTTAGTTCAGATCACTGTTTCTTCCTCTCTTGTTCATGCAGGGAGTTTTGTAAGCAGTTTTGCAATCAGATTTTGAGAGTTTCACTCTTTCATTCAATAAAACAACGAAGTTTCCTTCCTCACTTCTTGTTTATGTTTTGCAAATAGTAATTTGATGTGTCTTGTGATTCAAATATATGGAATCCTTGTCATTTCTTATTGTTGTTGAGTGATGTGAAGGATTTGCATGCTAATTCAGGCTGTGCATTGTGTTTATTTTAAACCTTTGCACAAATCACTTTTGGATTATATGTGTTGTGAGGTTGTGAGAATTAGGTTTTAAGGAGGTGGTGAGAGTGAGTTATTGTTAGAATCTCCTTAATGTTGGTTAAGAAATTTTAGGTGATATAATTTTAGTCTTAAGTTTGAATCCAATTATTCTTCTTCTCTTTACTCAAAAATTCATTTAGAATAGAAACAATCATTAGAGAACCAACTCACTCCAGGGATTCCTTCTTTGTTCAGATCACCCACATCTGAAGAAGGTTTCCATGTGTCAAAAAATAGTTAAGTTTTCTACAAATTTAGCATAGGGTGCATATCTGATTGATAACAATACTATTGCACTCAACAATGCATGCATCTAGCTTATATAATGTGCCATATATGACACCTATAGCAATCACCATATCACCTCTAACCATTTTGCATCCTGCATCAGAAAACACTACCTACACACCTGCATCTATTAGTTTTCTCACATATAACAAATTTTGTGCTAATCTAGGGATATGCAACACACCATTAATCCTTTTTATTCTACCATCAGGAAACATGATTTTAAGTGTACCATGGCCAAGAATGTCTAAATGAAAATCATCATCCAAGTACACCTTACTTCCATCAAATTCTTCATATTTAGAAAACCATTCTCTATTAAAGGTCATATGGAAAGATGCACCCGAGTCAATTAACCATGCACCATTACTTGCACGAGTTTCCAAAGCTACAATGAATGTGTCGCCATCTTCCTTCTTGAACTCAAAATCAGAATCAACTTTCTTCTTTGGATTCCTTATGAACATGTCCAGACTTACTGTAGTTCCAACAAATAACTTTGGAATTTCTAGGAGATTTAGATCTCCCCCTAGACTTGGATTTTTCATGCTTCTCATTATTCTTTCCTTTTTCCTTAGGTCTTTCATGAACATTCATGGCCTCCTTGGTAGTGATAGATACCTTCCTCCTCATCTCTTCAGAAAGAAAAGAACCCACCACATCTTTAGTCTTCAAAATAACAAACATACTCCCAATAGCCATAACAAGAGTATCCCATAAATCAAGCAAAGAACAAAGCAAGATATGATATTTCTCCTCCTCATCCATTTTGACACCAATTGCTGCCAACTGAGCCACCAACATATTGAATACTTCTATGTGGTTTGTGATTCGTCCACCCTCTTCCATTCTCAAGGAATGCACATTCTTCCTCAAGAGAATCTTATTCACGAAAGATTTGGCCTGATACATCTCACCAAGCTTCTTCCATAGTTTTTGTGCAGATGTCTCCTCATGGAAATTAATTAAAAGAATTCTACCAAAAACAATCTAATTAGACCCTTGGCTTTATGGTCCATAACATCATATTGAGCAACTTGAGTAGAATCTATAGGCTTTGAAACATTCTCATCAACAAAATCCCAAATATCTCGATCTATCAAGAGATCCTCCATCTTTAGCTTCCACATCTCAAACCTATTTCTAGAAAATTTGTCCACCTTATTCTCCTTGATGAACTCACCATTTGAAAATTCCTACAAAAAGATCACAAAGTATCTTCTACACAAGCTCCCACTCAAATTTGGATTAGTTCAAAAAACCCAACTACCCACAACTAAAACTAAAGGTGATCAAGCTCTGATACCACTTGTAATGAAGCTAACGTAGTGGAACAAATTCCTACACTAATCTTGAGAGGAGAATAATGCAAAAAATTTAGAGATCTTTAACAGTTACAAAAACTTAAACAAAAATAAACATAAATAACATGCATACCACGAGACAATGATTTACGTGGGGAAAACCCTTTCGAGAGAAAAACCCCAAACTACAAAATCCGTCCAATATATTATTTAGGAAATCACAAATATTACAATATACTTGCAGAGAAATCTTCACACATGAGTATCACCACTTAGATATCGAGGGACAACATGACCGCTATCAGACTCTTAGAAATCATCACAATCTCTCTGTAGCATAGTCATAATTCAACACCCTCATAAAATAGAGTTACATTCTAGGGCAAGACAAACCAACAAAATATTTTCCATTAGATTTAAAACCTAATAATGAACGGTCCATATTTACAATATATCCTTTATTTAATGTATGTTGGCCATTCTAGAAGTTTCCTAAAAAAGTTAACATGCTCACATTTCACTCCATGCTGCCATTGTATACACCTATATGTGTAACTAGGAAATATATATAAATATATACATCCTATCAATAATAAACCACATAATTTCAAGGTTGAGACATATTTTACCAACATATCTCCCACTTGTCCAACACCTTGCAAGAGCAACGTGAGGGTGTAAACATCATCTCTTTAATTGCTAGGGGCCGAAAGGCCCATAGTCTCTGAACACCATCTAAACTTCTATGTGCTCACAAGATTAGTTAAAGAATCAACAACATTCATCAAAGTCTCTACCTTAACCAAATTCACCCTACCATCTTCAACCATATCTCTAAAAAAATGATAGTGTACATCAATGTGCTTGGTCCTGACATGAAATGTTGAGTTCTTGGTTAGACATATCACACGCTGACTGTCACAATAAATTGTCACTGTACCTTGTTTTATACCAATATCTAAAAAAAGTCTCTTAAGCCAAATGGATTCTTAATAAGCATGAGTAGCTACCATATACTCTACTTTGGTAGTGGAAAAAGCAACCATAGCCTATCTCTTACTCATCCAACTAATTGCACCACCAAATAAAGTAAACATATAAGCACTGGTGGATTTTTTGATATTAACATCACCCACCCAGTTTGAATCCACATAACCATGAATATCAAGGGAAATCTCATATTTAGTCACATTACTATGATAACATAAGGAATAATCTGAGGTACCCCATGAATACCTGAAGACTCTTTTAACTGCATTCCAATGAACTCTACTAGGATTAGACATATATCTGGAAAGAACTCCCACTACTTGGGAAATTTTTGGTCTAGTACAAACTATAACATACATGAAAATTCCAACTACACTATGGTAAGGCACTCTGCTCATGTCTTCTATCTTCGATGGGGATTTTGGATAATCTAAAATATATAATTTTTTTCCAACTGAAACAAGAACACATAATGGTCTACAATCTTGCATATTAAACCTATGTAAAATTGAATTCACATACTTACTTTGGCCAACCCATAGATTTTTGTTCACTCTATCTCTTTTAATTTCCATCCCAAAAATGTGTTTAGTTGCACCAAGATCTTTCATTTCAAATTTTGTAGCAAGTTGAGATTTTAGTTCTGAAATCATACCTTTTCCTTTGCCATTAAATAAAATATCATCAACATATAATGCAATAAACATGAAATGATCACCATCAGTTTCATAATAAACAAATTGATCTGATTTAGAATACTCAAATCCCAAACTTAACACATATGTATCAAATTTATGGTACCACATCCTAGGAATCTATTTTAAGCCATACAAAGATTTCTTCAATTTGCAAACCAATTTACTTTTACATTTCACCACGTAGTGCTATGGTTGTGTTATATAAATATCTCCCTCCAAATCACCATGAAGAAAAATAGTTTTCACATCCATTTGCTCAACCTCTAAATCATAATCAGTAGGAATAGCGAGCAAAAATCTAATGGATGCCATTTTTGTAGTAGGAGAGAATATCTGACCATAATCAACACCCTCAACTTGAGAGTAACCTTTGATAACCAACCTTGCTTTGTATTTCTCAATACCTCTATTTGAACCAATATTTTTCTTGAACATCCATTTGCAACCAACAAGTTTTCGTCCTCCAATCAATGTTACAAGATCCCATGTATCATTATTTTTTAAATATGCCATTTCTTCATCCATAGCAATCTTCAAGGATTCTACATCATTCATACATAATGCCTCTTCTACAGATTTGGGTTCATCCATGTTAGTATTCAAAGAAAAAATACATCTCCAATTATTAGGTGTATACCTTTCAGGTGGTTTTCTATTCCTTGTAGATCTACAAACAAGTTGAGCTGGATATTCTTTCTCCTCTTCTGAAGATCCAAAGCTAGATGAGCTCTCCTCAACTTCTTGTCTATCTTTGGGCCTCGATTCAAATTTCTCAGGTATAGAAGGAAATTGAATCACATCTTATTGTTTGCTTTGTTCTAATTGCAATGTAACAGAAGAAGGCTTAGTTTCTCTAAAAATAAAAATTCCACTATTTATTACCTTATGTGCAATAAGATCCCAAAGCTTTTATCATTTCACACCATAACTATATCCTATGAAGATACATTTCATAGCCTTGTTCTCCAAATTTGTTCACTTCTCCTTTGGCACATGTGCATATGCCTCACAACCAAAAACTCTAAGATGTCTCTGTTGAATATTTAAGATACTAAGAGGCAGGGGGGGTGAATCAATATCTTCTAAAACTTATTGAACAAACACCTTTAATTACTTTACTGTATAGAACAAATAAGAGCAAGAATAAAACATGAAATTCCACAACACAAGAACACTAGATTTTTATGTAGAAAACCCAATGAGGAAAAAACCATGGTGAGGATTAGCTCACAATATATAGTTATTTCAATACCAGTTACAAAAGAGTCTCACTGCCAGATACAAAAGCTCACTATCTAGACATGGAGGCTCACTTCCTATAGAAATTATGGAAACAAAATGGCTAACCGCCAGATTTTGAACTGATGAAATTACACCACTAGTGCAGATTTAGTTCCTTTGATGCTCAGAGTATTCGCTCCCATGATAGCAGACTAAAATTTACCCTTCTATTCACACACTTCGCTCATCAACACATACATGCTTGTACTCACACTCACACTTCTTCTTCTATCCATATACAAACCATCTTGTATATATACCTGATATATAGGCACACATCAATTAGGTCGGCCTAATTGGATGCAATTCATATTTTCAAACAAATAACTTGTCCGCTAAGACCAAGGCTAGGTCGCACATATAACCATAATTCATGTTGAGCTATAAACTAATTATTAGGTTAGCCATGATTAACCTAATAGCTAAATGCAATCTCCAAAACTGATGCCAACACTTCATCCAATCATATGAACATACGAGAATACATGCATACACACTTCTAATGATCATACGACTTTTCCCAAAACCTTAAACCACACTGATTACCAGAGAGAATATGTAGACCAAAATATTGGATGTTTTCCACATCGGTTCAAGGTACCGGACCAACTTGGTGACATCAATGACAACATAAGACTAATATTCTACATACTTCCAACAATCTCTCCCTTTGACATTGATGGCAACATGTGAAAAAATTCCGATTCAAAACTCTCTTCTAATCTCTCCAAATTTCTCCCCAAATTTCTCCAAATCTCTCCCCCTTTGACATCAATGGAAAAGGGCGCCAAAAAAAAATGTAAACATGGTGACATCCAATATTGCAAAAAATCCAATTCATTCAAAAACTTCCAGAGTCTTCTAGCGATCAAAATTTCAAAACTTCAAAACTTTCAAACATTCAATCTTTCAAAGTTCTTTCAAGTAAGAATGATATTTTTCACCTGAAATACCTTCTTGTACCTTTCTTTGATGACAGGATATAATTTCTTCCATTCAAGTACTGCAAAGTCCATTCTTGTGCATATTATTTCCAGTAGAGCCAATAATGTGAAAGAATATGACCAATATGTATATGAGCATTGTTTTTCACAATCTTCTGCATCAGTAAGAATTCCAAAAAGATGATCTAACCAGACTTCAACAATCTCTTTAAGTAGCCAGAAGGATTTCACTACATCATCTCTTTATCTCTGACAATGATCAACTCAGCTTGTAGTTCACTGACTCTCAGCATTTTCTTTCCCTGTTTGTCTTTAAAAATATAAAAATTCTTTCCAATGTTGTTTACCTTAGATTCAATTGCTTCAATCTTGCTTCTGAAATTATCAACTGCAGTAGGCCATCAAAGACAATATTTTTAAATATCCGACATTTATTTTATGCATTTCTCTGTCTCCATGATAAGTTCAAATAACCTCTGCTTGGATTTAGAACATCTCTTTTCAACCAAGGCTTCCAAATTGCATCCTTCCAGACCTGCAAGCAACATTCTCTCTTCAACTACTTCAACTAAATTTTCTGGAAAGGAATTAGAAACAATTGATACATCAATATCTTTTGAAGTAGATACTCAACTAGAGGATCATCAATCTTGAGTCTGTCAACAGGAGAGGCTGTATTCCAAAACTCACCAATTTTCTTCATCGTCCCTTTAACTAACATAGATCGGATGTCTTCTAGATTAGAGGATTCAGATCTAGGTAGAGATTCTTCTTCTTCTTCCTTTTCTTCTAGAGTAACAATGATGTTTTCAATGACAACTTTTATTTTCTTCGATTCTAGAGGGGAAGCACTAATGATAGCTTCCAATTATTTTATTCCATAGGAAGAAACTTCCTAAAATCGAGTAGACATAACTTCACCAGAGCTCATATCTTTCTATAAAAGATAAGAATTTTTTTTTACACACACTTACTTTATCTTCCAAGCCTTCCAAGTATCTGTATAGTTGTCTTGTAACGGGAATCCAAGATTCCCACTTAACATCTTTATTTCCTGGTAATGAGTCCAAAAAATAGATTACTAGACATGTGAGTAAGGACCCAAAACGGAAAGGGTATCCTTCTACCATTGACATTTGTATGTTTTCGGTGATATTTTCAAGAATTAATCCACACAGATCAAACTAATTATTCTCTTTTACAATTTTATGCGCTATATACAAACAATGGCCGAAGTAGAGCCATCTCGATTTCTGAAATAAACTTTATAGGAAATGCCATACACAATATACCTAACGGATGAATTGATAATAGTATTAATCAATAGTGCTTGAGAATATTTTTCAACTCTAGTCATCTCCTCTACTTCCTTGTAATTTATGGTCTTCTTTCCAGGAAGGTCTCCAACACTACATAACCCAATGACAACCTCAATCGCTTCCTTCGTAATGAGATAGGATTTATCCAACACAATGCTGCCATCCTTGAATTTTCTCAAAAGGAACAAGATAAATTCTCTGTCAGTAATCCAAGGGAATTCTCCCCACAAATCCAAACCTAGGGTTTTTATACTATGTAAGTCACTTGATTCTAACCCTAATTCCATCTTCTTTATTTTGCGATGATCAAATTCATCTAGCTCAAATCCTTTTAATCTCAGTGGGATATTTCCACTCAATCCTCTATTAGAAGGTTTCATTATAGCACTTTAACTTCTTTGAATTCAGAAAAAAGTTCTTTTACCTTCCTCTATAACTGCGAGAGGGAAACTTCCGTCGCTTGCTTTAGAATGTCCACAAAGATCTCTTAGAGTGCTCCAAATCACTTCAAAGTCACTCCAAGAAGGTTCCAAGTTGCTCTAAAAATCCTTTGAATTCTTTAGACAATAAAAATGACTTGTAAGATTATGCTTTATACACCATCATTTTGCTCTAAATCACATTAATTGCAAAAAGTTGATGAAACTTTCTTCCATTGTGCCGAGAAAACCCTAATTTACTCCACAAAAGAACATGCTCACACTTTTTCTTTCAGTTTCTTTTGCATCACCTCTGTCCAACCATTCCTTACAACATATCCATGTGCCAGTATCTGACATGCCATATGGTGCAGGAGCACCCATAGGTTGTCTAGGGAAAAATTTGCCTAGGAAACCTAAGCAATCTAACTTAGTGGCATTTTTTGTTGTGAATTGATTGGAGGAAGGTCATGTTGACCACAAAGTAGGTGTAATAGAGTTGAAAGTTCAAATAAGGCTTAGGATTATTGTAAGGTGCAAATAGGGCTAGGAAGTTGTGTTGTTGTTGAGCAACATTTGAAATGTTGCTCAACAACATTGTCAATTGGAGCTACAAGCGACCAAGAAGAGCCCAAGGGAGAGAATAATTGATTGGTGACCTTATTTATGGGATGCCTCGACATTGGAGTGAGGTTGGAAGCCTTTCATATTGATTTAAAGTTTTTGAATTCAAGAAAAAGCACATGTGAAATCTGTTTGAAATTTATGGTTTTTGCATTTTAGTGATGTTTTAATGGATTAGTTTGGCACTGTAATTCATGCATGATGTAGGGTAGTTTTTCTTTGAGTACTGTGTGGCATTAGATAGTTTGTTTTTTCAGTTTCAAGCATTGTTTGTAGATAGTTTTGTGTTCTACACTATTGCTGGTCTGAACCAGGAAGTTTGTAAAGAATGGAGTGTTAGTTCACTTTCCCACCGTACAAATTGTACAACCCTTTGGGTTTAGTGACTAGAATCCATGGATGTACATATAGTAGGAGTTAGAGTCTTGAAACACACAGGAGATTTTGATGGAGTCTTATCCTAGGCGAGCCAAAGAAGAGTCCGATTAGGAAAGACCATAGTGCAAAGCACTTAATTTGTAGAGGTGTTAACCTAGGGATAAATTTCCTTTTGGAGAAGGAAGATATGAGTCTTACCAAGATATGGTAAAGAGGAGGAGACCCTACCAATCCATATGTGAGGGGAAAACCTAGAAATTTGCAGAGGATCCAGGAAAGAGCTTGAAAAGCCTTAGTTTTGCTCATTTTCAGGTTAGGGCATTGTACGGCCAATTGTGGCCCAAGATCCCAGAAATCCTTGAGAGGTGGGCATATGAACCAGGAATCCCAAGAAAATATTGGGGGTTACTTGGAAGAACTTTGGGAAAAACCCTAATTTCTCGGAGAAGGAGACCTAATAGGGCTAGTAGCCTTCTAGGCCTAATAGAGGGGTTTGGTGAAAGCGACCTGCAGATGGAGCTAGGTGGATCCCTAATACCCCTAGTATGATGTCTTGAAGTCTTTGGAAGAACCTCCACACATTTGTAAAACTATTTCAAGAAATTGGGGGTTAGTAGCCTTTAAGGTGGTTTAAGGGCTGAGGGCTAGTGCTACAAGATTGCACCAAGTTTTGACTTGGAAGGAGGAACTTTGTTGATAGTTGGGTTGGCAAGGAGAACCAGGGGATCTTAAGAAGGAAGAGATCCTATAGGTTGCAAGGTGGAGTATGACACCTTAGAGGTCTTCCAAGAAAGACCTAGAGCTTGAATCAGTGATTGATTCATCCAACCCTCCCTATCACCATATTTCCAGGGCGTTTAAGCGATTTTCTAATAAATATCCCCCTAAGACCATGCTAGGTCTAATTTTTGGAGGAATCATATGCACTGGATGAGGGTACAAACACATCAATAGTCTCTGATTCTTCTTTCTTCTTCCATATATAGCTCATTTACTTCTTAACCTCTTCCTTATCAATCTTTTTCATGGGTTCACCATCTTTCACTGGAGTAGATTGCTTTCCGTTTTTACTTCTGCACACTTTTGAAATATGTCCTGGTTTTTTGCAATTGTAGCAAACAACATTTTTCTGTCTTGTTTGATTTCCATCAATACCTATTATGTATTGATTCACTTTATGTCCAAACATGTTACAAATATAGCAATAGCCATCAAAAGATTGATTTATCCTTCCTCCATTGAATCTATTCATCATCACCTAACTAACCATTCTTACCTGAGATATGCATTCAATAGCTTTATGTCTAATATTCTTGCATGTATAACATTGTCCAAAGAAGGGACCAGAAAATTGATTAATCCTACTCCTACACTCAGTTGGCTTATGACCAAATTTATTACATGAAAAACAAACACCATTGAACGATGAATACCTTTGTGCATTTGGTTGTCTGATAGGTGATCTCCTTCATGGATTTATTTCCCGCTTCCCCTTATCTTGAGTCTTCTAATTATTTACTGGATTTGAGTTTTGCATCTTTTCACCAACTTCATTACCTAAGCCACCATTGTCTTTAGAAGGTTTTTTTTCCCTACTATTAATTCATCAAGTTTGGTGGAGCTTGTCTTGAAATTATCTTCAAAGAGTTTTTATTTCTCTAATTCTGCTTTTAGATTCATCACTTCTTGTTCAAGCCTAGAGAAAACATCAACCTTGCTTTGTATCACTATTTTTAGATGCTCCTCAACTCTCTTCTTTTCATCCAATTTCATCCTTAGCCCGGTATTCTCTTCAATTTCTTGTTTCAGTTGCTCACTTACTTCTCTATGTCTTTCTTTGAATTTATTTAACTGCTCTTTCAATTTCTAGATGCATTCATTTGCTTCATCAAGATTTTCTTTTAGATCTCTGTTTTCAATTTCAGTCTTGTCATGATCTTCAAGGGCAGTCTAGAGCTCTTCTTTATTCATTTGTTCAATCTGTAGGATCTCCCTCAAGTTGTTAGACTTCTCTAGAGGAACCAAATCTCTAATACCAATTGTTGAATATTCAAGATATTGAGAGGGGGGGTGAATCAATATCTTCTAAAACTTATTGAACAAACACCTTTAATTACTTTACTGCATAGAATAAATAAGAGCAAGAATAAAACATGAAATTCCACAACACAAGAACACTAGATTTTTATGTGGAAAACCCAATGAGGGAAAACCACGGTGTGGATTAGCTCACAATATATAGTTATTTCAATACTAGTTACAAAAGAGGCTCACTACTAGATACAAAATCTCATTGCTTATAAGGACTCACTGTCTAGACATGAAGACTCACTGCCTACAAAAATTATGCAAACAAAATGGATAACCGCCAAAGTTTGAATTGATGAAATTACACCACAAGTGCAGATTTAGTTCCTTTGATGCTCAAAGTATTCGCTCGCATGACAATAGACTAAACTTTACCCTTCTATTCACACACTTCTCTCATCAACACATACATGCTTGTACTCGCACTCACAATTCTTCTTCTATCCATCTACAAACCATCTTGTATATATACCTGATATATCCGCATGCATCAATTAGGTCAGCCTAATTGGATGCAATTCATATTTTCAAAAAGATAACTTGTCGGCTAAGACCAAGGATAGGTCACACATATAACCGCAATTCATGTTGAGCTATAAACTGATTATTAGGTCAGCCATGATTAATGTAATAACTAAATACAATCTACAAAACCAATGCCAACACTTCATCCAATCATATGAACATACGAGAATACATGCATACACGCTTCTAGTGATCATAAGACTTTTCCCAAAACCTTAAACCACATTGATTATCAGAGAGAATATGCGGACCCAAATACCAGATTAAATACCAGATGTTCTGCACATCGGTTCAAGGTACTAGATCAACATGGTGACATCAATTAAAATATAAGACTAATATTCTACACACTTCAAATAGTCTCAATGAAGGCTTGTGACTTGACCATGCCTCTATAGGAATCTTATATATAAGAGCTGATGTAGGAGACTTGTTAATCAAGTAACAGGCAGTGGCAACAACTTCATCCCAAAACCTTTGTTCTAGACTAGCACCACTCAACATACTCCTAGCCTTCTCCATCAGTGTCTCGTTCATTATTTTTGTAAATCCATTCTATTGTGGAGAATACAAAGTTATATTCTGTCTACGAATACCACAATATTTACAAAATATATCAAAATCATTAGAGAAAAATTCATCGCCATTATCAGTTCTCAAACATTTTAATTTCTTTCTAGTCTACAACTCAACCATTGCTTTAAATTCTTTAAATCGATTGAAAACTTCATATTTAATCTTTAGTAAATATACCCATGTCCTTCTACTATAATCATCAATAAATGAAACATAATATGTAGATTTACCAATTGAAAAAACATCTACAAGATCAAACACATCAGAATGAATAATATCCAATACACCACACGATTTATGAGAAATCAAGTAAAATTGAACGTGTTTTTAATTTCCATAAATGCAATGCTCATAGAAATCAAACTCAAGATTACAATCAGACAAACCTTCAACAAGGTTTTTATTTTTCAAGGTCCTTAGACCCTTTTCTCCAATTTGGCCAAGTCTCTAGTGCCATAACATAGTTTTCTTTGCAGGTAACTTTGTCTCAGAAGAAAGAACACCCTTGGGTATCCAAAATCCACGAGCATTTGCTGAAGGTGAAACCCTCACATCTTTCACAGACTTACTTTTCACCAAAGTAATATTGCACTCAACAATGCATCCATCTAGCTTATATAATGTGCCATATCTAACACCTCTAGCAATCACCATAACACCTCTAACCATCTTGCATCCTGCATCAAAAAATACTACTTGCACACCCACATCTATTAGTTTTCTCACAAATAAATTTTTTTGTGCTAATCCGAGGATATGCAACACACCATTAATCCTTTTTATTTTACCATCAGGAAACCTGATTTTAACTTTACCACGACCAACAATGTCTAAATGATAATCATCACCCAAGTACACCTTACCTCTATTGAATTCTTCATATTCAAAAAACCAATCTCTATTAAAGGTCATATGGAAAGATGCACTTGAGTCAATTAACCATACATCATTACCTACATGAGTTTCCAAAGCTAGAATGAATGCATCACCATCTTCCTTCTCAAACTCAAAATCAAAATCAAATTTCTTCTTTTTCTTGTTCTTTTCTTCTTTGCATTCCTTATGAACATTTCCAGACTTACCGCAGTTCCAACAAATAACTTTGGACTTTCCAAGAGATTTAGATCTCCCCCTAGACTTGGATTTGTCACGCTTCACATTCTTCTTTCCTTTTTTGTTAGGCCTTCCATGAACTTTCAGGGCCTCCTTGGTAGTGATAGATACCTTCCTCCTCATCTCTTCAAAAAGAAAAGAACCCACCACATCTTTAGTCTTCAAAATAACAAAAGTACTCCTAATAGACATAACAAGAGAATCCCACGAATCAAGCAAAGAACAAAGCAAGATTTGAAATTTCTCCTCCTCATCCATTTTGACATCAACTGATGCCAGCTGAGCCACCGACATATTGAATACTTCTAGGTGGTTTGTGATTCATCCACCCTCTTCCATTCTCAAGGAATACAAATTCTTCTTGAAGAAAATATTATTCACTAGATATTTGGCTTGATACATCTCATCAAGCTTCTTCCATAGTTTCTATGTAGAGGTCTCCTCATGGACATTAATTAAAACATAGAGTCTGTCGAACACAATCTGATTAGACCCTTAGCTTTATGGTCCATAACATCATATTGAGTAGCTTGAGTAGGATATATAGGCCTTGAAACATTCTCATCAACAACATCCCAAAGATCTCGATCTATCAAGAGATCCTAAATCTTTAGCTTCCACATCTCAAAATTATTTCCAAAAAATTTCTCCACCTCTATTCTCCCTGATGAACTTTCCATCTAAAAATTCTTACAACAAGATCACAAAGTATCTTCTGCACAAGCTCCCACTCAAATTTGGATTAGTTCAAAAAACCCAACAACCCACAACTGAAACCAAAGGAGCTCTAATACCACTTGTAAGGAAGCTAAGGTATTGGAACAACTTCCTACACTGATATTGAGAGGAGAATAATGAATTTTTTTACAGATCTTTAATAGTTACAAAAAATTAAATAGAAATAAAAATAAATATCATTCATACCACAACACAATGATTTACGTGGGGAAAACCCTTTCAGGAGAAAAAACCCACACTCCAAAAGCTACCCAATATATTATTCAGTAAATCACAAAGATTACAATATACTTACAGAGCAAGCTTCACACAAGAGTATCACTACTTAGATATCAAGAGACAACATGACTTCTATCAGACTCTCAAAAATCATCACAATCTCTCTGTAGTGCAATCGTAATACAACACCCTCATAAAATAGAGTTACATTCTAGGGCAAGACATGCAAATGAAATATTTTCCATTAGATCTAAAACCTAATAATGAACGGTCCATATTTTCAATATATCCTTTAATTGATGTATGCCAACCATTCTAGAAGTTTCCTAAAAAAGTTAACATGCTCACATTTCGCTCCATGCTGCCATTATATACACCTATCGGTGTAACTAGGAAACATATATATAAATATAGACATCCTATCAATAATAAATCACATACAATTACAAGTTTGAGACACATTTTCCCAACAAAATTCTCAGTGTTGCACAATGGTGACAAGTGTCAAGGCATGTTGAGTTAACAATGGTATGTACCTAGTTTTGTGGAAGTTGGTGCCCACTTAAAAAAAACAATATTGGAGGTTGCTATTTGCAATGGGAGTTGTGTATGGATGCAGTTTCTATTTCTACTTGAGTCAAGTTGGAATGTGGACACCTAGATTTTTGACAAGTACTTTTTTGCATGATTTTGCTTGTAGTTCCTTTCTTGTTGCATGTTCATACATGGGTATGGGTTTAAGGAAAATTCTATTGATGTAAGAGGAAAACCCAACTTGAAACACAACTCTTAAAACTCATACATGCAACAAAATAAATACTAGAAATTAAATCAAATATGTTGGAAATGTCTCATACTCCTCATTCAACATCTCTTGAATTGTTACAATAAAAAAATAACGATTAAGCACGATTGAAAACACATTAATTTTCAGCCATATGGGCTAATTAATTCCACTACAAATCTGATATAAAACTAATAAGAAGCAACAAATAAAAAATACACAAATAACTCCTTCAATCAATCTTCTTTTACAAGATTTTTCTCCTACAATCTGCAACCTTCAATGGAAACTTTTGTTGCAATAACCCATGGATTCTCCAATCCATTTGCTACTGAAAATACTTCTTCAAACCTGAAAAAAAAGTCCAAACTTTCCTCCATAGGAAATATTTTCCCCCTCTAACCTCTACCATGATGGGCTCCTCTCCCATCCATTTTCTCCAATACCCACAAGGTCAATCCTGGTGCAACTGCCTCTCTTTGGCGGTCTGTTACACACTCAGGATCTTGCTTCTATAATAACACTAATTTAGAGAGGATTTAAACTCAAAAATACCTCTTCTAAAATCCTCAAACAATTCCTCAAACAACTTCTTAGACAAAAAAGAAAAATCACAATTTAAACTCAACACTTGATTGCACATGAACCCATTGAATTTCTCTGTCAAAGGAAGCTTATTATAAATGATTTTTCAGTATTAATAGACTGATAAACAACAACTAAAAATTCATACAAACATATTATATGCAATGGAAACATTCAAATACAATTCTATGTTCAACTATGTGAGCTCCAATAAACTAGCTGACCTTCCAACACTCCAACACTACCTGGAACTCTTGTAGTTTCATTCCAATGATCAAAAACTTAAATAGACTTTCAAATCAGTCCAAACCTGAAAAAACACACCAAGAAAACATTCCCCAAATAATTATACACCCTCTTCCTGTATCCTTCCATTTCTCTTCCCAAAATTCCTCTTCAAAAACCCCTGCAATGAAAAGTGGTTTGTTGTTCTTAATTCCTGTTGTCCAAAAATTAATTTCACATGCTTTATTTGGGACTATTTAATATGAGATGAACCATGCTGCTTCTGCACACCAAATTCATCAAAAAATAAAAAATAAAACAATTAAAACCCACTTCTAGCAGCCCACTAAAGATAGAAAAAAATAGTTTTAAATTCTTCTCTTTTTTGACTCCTGAAAAAGAAAAAAAATCAAAAAGTAGGCTTGGGTGCCCACTTCCTCAATCCCTAAATTTTAGGGATCATTAAATGGTGTTTTAAATCTCCAAATTCAAATCCCAATGCCCCAAATTGCCTTTCAAATATTTTTAATTTAAATAATTTAAAAC
Organism: Sequoiadendron giganteum; assembly: GCA_007115665.2. Classification (NCBI taxonomy): domain Eukaryota; kingdom Viridiplantae; phylum Streptophyta; class Pinopsida; order Cupressales; family Cupressaceae; genus Sequoiadendron; species Sequoiadendron giganteum. The sequence goes on from CM021104.1 coordinate 427,437,262, forward strand.
TCCTTTTTTGTTGCTTTTTCCTCCCACAAGTCAACTTGACAATGTGCAAAGGGAAATTGATTTGTCAAGTTTAATTATTCAAATATATATCATTTACCAACTTCAACTTTAATTCCAAACCAAAATTTACTCACCAAAAAATTGCAAAGTTTCTCAACAATAATTGAAAATTCTACTGATACAAGATTGGCAATTTGCCATGGATTCTCTTGCATCATCTATCCTAGGTACTGTATACTATATAAATACAGGTTTTGTGCTAGAGGATTAATGAGAGAAGATTGATATTCATAGGTGTTATGTTTCCATAATTTTTTCAGAGATGGAACAAGACTTAAATCTCTTGTAATGGCCTTGAGCTTGAAGAATGTATTGTAAATACTTTTTTATTGAATAATATATTGGATGTATGGTTTTAGAGTGTGCGGTTTTTCACTAGAAATGGTTTTCCCCACATAAATCTATGTATTCTTTCTCTTTTGTCTTATTCTTCTTGTTTGTTTTTATGTATCTATTATTCTATTGAAACTAATTGATCTAAAAAGATCTGACATTTAATTGAAACCTCTTTCCTTTAAGAATTTACTTTGGGAAAATAACTATGTCGGTTTCTTCTTTAAGGAATATTAGTATATGATTTTGATGTTCCTAAATTTAATGAATGTTACTTAAGATACATACTGATCCTAGATAACATTTTGGGATACTCGCTTTTTCCCTTCAAATTGGTATCAAAGCTCAATTCCTGATTTGCATGTGTTTGCATGTGCATGCATGCAAGTTGCATGCACTTGCATGTGTGTTACTTATACTTACATGGTATTGCATGTCACTTTCATGTGCTCACATGGTGATGCATGTGGTGTTCAAAGTTTTGGGTATTTCTTCTGGTGATTCCTTAGTCACGGAGGCTTAAGGGAATTTGAGCTAAAGGAAAGGTTTAATTATTAATCCTTTGGTAAGTGAAAGACTTGTAGTTTCTTTAGTTTATAGAAACAACATGAATGAAGAAGGATGGCTAAGACAAAAAGAAGTGGAGTTGACCACATTGAAATAATGTTGATTAGGATCTCTTGGTTAGAAAACTGAATAAACCTTTTGCATGGTGGTTATTTTTTCATTCTATGGTTGTGTACAAAAAAGTTTCATATTGGGTGTCTGAGATGGGTCCCTAGTCATATGGAGAGACTCATGTTGTTATGAATTCAGTTTGGTGTGCCTATGTTGGGTGCTTGGTTTTAGCCCCTGATATTGGAAGGTATTGCTTCAATAACCCTGAATACATGTAAGCTTTGAAGTTAATCATTGGATGATTTGAAAGATTTTGGATTAGCCTAATTATCTCTTAAAAGAATATACATGGTGGTGGTGGAGTTCATGTGCCTCTATTTTCCTAATGGATTTTTTTACTTGCATGGATCAGTTCATGTTCCTTGGATATGAGGGTTTTATATATTTTCCATTCAAAATCTATGGTGATGCATATTCAAGATAATCCAATATTTTGGATTAACTATCATAGTTTCTCTCTGACCTTTGGGTCCTCTAAATGATAAGTGGATGTGGATTTACGTGTGTGCTGGAAAAAATAGTGGTTTTGTAGTTTTTACACAGTCAAACAAAACTTGTGGTTTTGTAAATCTATGGGTAAAACTATTTTTTTTAGATTGTTCCCTTAGTTTATTTGAATCTAAGATAGTTGCAGATTTGCATGCATGCTTCATGCATGATTTAAAGAGGTTTACAACCTTCTCTTTGAGGAAATGTTGATAAATGGTTTACCATTTGGTGATGGTTGTGAAGTTGTTATAAGCTTTTGGACAACCTATTTCCTTTGAAGGGTTTATAGTTTTCCTATGTTAGAAAAAGTTGTGGGTTTGTAGATCTGTGAAAAAGATTGTGTTCAAATTCTTGATTTTTTTGGATGAAAACAATTGCATATTTATAGTAATGCTTTAAGGGTTCGTGGACTATGGTGCTTGCGTTGTGGCTTTATTTGGTGAATTGGATCTTTTAGTAATTTGGTGTTTGAGTCTTGAAAAGCTACATGATATCTTAGGTTTGCCTAATCACTAGTGTGATGATGGGTTTGCATGTAACAATGACTGGATCTATGAGTTATGAAGTCATGTGGGTAGGCCACCCTTTTGATTGTAGTTGGAGAACTTGGATGTGGACTGTCTATATCCACAAGGTTGTTTCAGTGTGTTTGCAGACTGTATCAGTTCACCTTATTTGTGGTCATTTATACACTATTTTATTGCTTTGGGATGAAAGGATGCATGGTGTTGAGTACTTGGATAGTCGGTTGTGGGGACCTGTAGCATGTTTTATCACAATGTCATGGATATCTTGGATACACTACTTTGTGCAAGCTATTGTGACAATGATGGTGTATTTCCTTGCCTTGTAGATCTTGGTGCAACTTGATATTATTTTCAGATGGACATGTGGGTGTGTGGACCTAGAGAATCTTCAGATTAGGAGATGGATAAGTCATGATGCTTGGAGATCTTAGTATCACTATTTAGTGGGAGCCTTAGTAGTGACTATGGATTCATCACTTGGCAATGGATGATCTTCTTTAGTGTTGTAGATACTACTAGGAGGAGCTCTTAGAGCCTGTTGCTATAGAAGGGTTCTTTCACATTTGTATGGACACTATTTGGAGATGGTCATCTTCATGAGATTGAAGATGTGTGCCATTTTAGAGCCATGAAGGACTCTTGGAGTCTTTGGTTGGGGTGTTAGAAATTATGTAAAAAGAGATGTTGGTTTAGATTATGTTGCTAGTATGTCATGGTATACTCTTGATGACACATTAGGGTATTATCATATTACATTGCTCTTGAGACTATGGTTTGTTCACTTGGAGCATGTGATCTCCTTGTACGAGATGGTGATCCTCTATTAAGAGGATGGGTTATAGTGTTGTGCCATGATGGATTCTTGATTACACATTAGAGTGTTGGAATGATACTATTTAGATCATGATGTCATGATAGGTTCCTAACTACAATTGGAACTTTGACACTGATTTGGAAAGCTCTTTGTGTTTTGAGTACATCGGTCATGTGCTTGAGAGCTTCATGAGAATACAATGTTTGCCTTTGGAGCTTAGAACAAGTTGATCGGTTGTTAGTGCTCACAAATGAATGGAGATGTGGGTGATGATATATGTTGAGATGAATACTCTTGATGAGATCTTAGTTGGAATTCTGAGGAGATTTTCACCTCGAAATGGATTCGAGTTCATGATAGAACCGTGAGGAGATTTATCTTAGATGAGTAATGATGACTTGGATATCTTGGAGGAGCATTCTCATTCCCCACTCTTATTCTACTCAACATTTTTTCACTTGAGAGGCATAGCCCTTGATCCTCTCAGGTGTTATTCTTATCATTTATAGATATGGATCTTGTGCTACAGTCAGATGGTTTTGGAGGATTCATTATGAGAGAAGTTCATCATGGTCATCTCCTTGAGCATGAGTTGACATTGTGATATCAATTATGAGGAGTTGAGGAGATGGTAATTTCCTGATATGGGAAATGGAATTAGTTTGTTCTTCTCTCAAGAAGCTTACATCCATATGGTTACATGATGCATATGTTGTGTTTGATATTGTAGATTAAACATGATGGATGTTGTTGAGGCTTTTTATTTTTTGGGGTTATGAAGGAGATCATACTTGATACAACTGAGCATTTATAGGTGTATGTAGAAGGACATTCTACATGTGTATGATGTGCAAATTTTCTCTTTTTGGTCTTGTTTTTCTTCCTAGATGTTTGGATTCACTTGATGTTGGAGTTGAGATCATGTGCAAAGCTATGGTGATCACAAGTTTATGGTCATTAGTTGTCACTTGGTTTTGAGTTATGACATGGAGGTTCCTTTATCTTCGTCCTTTTTCAGATGTTTAGAACATGGGAGAGGTTTGGATACTTATGGTGAGATATGTACTTGTAGTGGTTTTTAGTTAAAGGTTTTACATGTCATTATGGATGGTTCTTGATATTGCATTTATACATCCTCTATGTGGTGCTATTGGTAGACTCAGTGTTCCTAGATGTATTTTTAGACTAGACATTACTCATGTAGTGGGAGTTCCAAGATATGTCTATCTCCATCGATTGTTTTGGCTCATGGAGCTTGTGATTGTGGTTGATGGGCTGGATATGTTGTTGGCATGAGTTTACTGATGTTGTGGATACCTTTGAGATATGGTAGATTAGATGGATTACTATTTGTTATGGGTTCTATTTTTGGTCTTGTGTGTTCATCAATTAGATGAAGGTAACCTATTTTGGTTGTTGTTCTAACTAATGGTTTATCTTGTTCTCCGGAGGATTCTTTGGCTTCAGAATTATGTTCTAGTTATGAGCTTGGAGTTGGTTGAGCCTTTGTTTAGCTTGTGAGCACAGTGGAGTTGTGGTAGTATTCTGTAGCCTTTGATATCATTTAGATTTGATATTTATGTTCTTTAGACTGGTGCATATACAACATGGCTTATTCTTTTCCTTTTGGAGGATGCCAGGAACTATTGCTTGAGATGGTGGACATCTTGGATGTTGTTGTAGGTTTCTTGATTGGAGCATGAGAACATTGTTCAAGATTTATGTGATTACATGCATGGCTATGATGATGTGTTTTCATTAGTTAAATCTTAGCAGTTAGATCTAATTGATTCCATAGACTCTTGGCAACTCTTCGATAATTGGGAGATTTTTGGGATTAGGCGTCTCAAAATTTTAGTCCTATTATTATTTTTGGGATTAATATTTATGCAAATATTGATATATCCTAAGTTTCCAACTATAATAGTTGTCATAGAACTTTGTGGGACCTGTTAGGGAGTGTTATGTCTTACATGCAAGGTGCAGAGCTCAACAAAGTGCCACTTGTCACCTAGGTGCTTCATGAAATAATTTTTGCTTGTTCCTACTTCATAGAGGTGTGCCATATTTCCACTTGTCACTTGGGAGCTCATTTGGAGAAAGGACTTTGTAAAAACTTATCAGAGTTGCACGATGGTGACATGTGTCAAGGCATGTTGAGTTAACTATGTCATGTACCTACTTTTGTGGAAGTTGGTGCCCACTTTGAAAATTCAAGATTGCAAGTTTCCATCTATAAGGGGAATTGTGTATAGATGTAGTTTCTATTCCTAGTTGAGTTAACTTGGATTCTGGGCACCTAGATTTTGGACATGTTCTTTTTTGCATGTGCATGTTGCATGCTTTTGCATGTAGTGCATTTCTTGTTGCATGTTCATGCATGGGAATGGGTTTAAGGAAACTTCTATCCTAGGAATTGTATACTCTATAAATATAGGTATTGTTCTAGAGGATTCATGAGAGAAGATTGATATTCACAGTTATTATGTTGCTAGAATTTTGTCAAAGATGGAACAAGATGGAAATATCCTATAATGGCCTTGAGCCTAAAGAATGTATTATAACTATTTTGTTATTGAATAATATATTGGATCTATGGTTTTAGAGTGTGAGGATTTTCACTCGAAAGGGTTTTCCCATGTAAATCTGTGTGTTGTTTCTCTTGTTTGTTTCTATGTGTTTGTCATGATGTTGAAAATACTTGATATGAAAATGTTTGAAAATTAATTCTAACCTCTTTCCTTTAAGAATTAATTTCGGGAAAATAACTATGTTGGTTTCCACTTTAAGGAATAGTAGTATATGCTTTTTATGTTCTTAAATTTAATGAATGTTACTTAATGCACATAATAATCCTAGATAACATTCTGGGATGCCTGATTTTTCCCTTTAGTAGAATCATTTGAGTCACTATCATCTGAGTCCACTCTGGAGGAAGGATGAGGATGAGTAGATTGCAAGCTAGAAGAGCTTTCCTCAAAGTGAACACTCCTCTCAATGAAAATTTCATGTGTCTCTAGATCCAAATTCGATGCCCCTTGACACCATCTATATAACCAACAAACATATTATTCCTAATTTGAGACTCCATAGCCTTGTGCTTCTTTGGAGGAATGCGTGCCCAAGAAGGGAAGCCAAAAACCCAAAAATTCCACACAACTAGTTTATGAACATACCAAGCCTCAAAAAGAGTGATACCATTTAATTCCTTGTGGGGAACTTGATTCTAAATTTGTGTAGAAAAATTAATGGCTTCAAACCAATATGATAGACTTATACTTGATTCTAAATTTGTGTAGAAAAATTAATGGCTTCAAACCAATATGATAGACTTAGAGAATGAGCATGAATCATGCAACTATCCATATCCTTCAAGGTCTTGTTCTTCCTTTTGGAAATACTATTCTACTATGGTGTGTATATAATTGATTTTGAAGATCTATCCCTTCAAGAGTACATAATTGATCAAGATTATGGTTTACATATTCTTGAACATTGTTAGTGCATAATATCTTGACATATTTTCTAGATTTCTTCTTAGCAAGAGCCTTAAATTCTTGAAACTTGTCAAAGACTTCATTCTTCTGGCGAAGACTCAAGTGTATCTAGAGAAATCATCAATGAAGGTAAGTACATAGTGAGCCTTATTGAAGGAAATTTTTGTAAATGGACCCATAAGATCATTGTGAACCAATTGAAGGAATTTTGGAACCCTCTAAGACTTCCTTTTATCAAACTTCTCTTTTGGATGCTTACACATAAAAGATACAATTTCTAAAATAACAATATCATTCAAATATTAAGATTGATCTAGGTAAACCAATAATCCAATAAATAGATTTATAAATTATTTAAATCCCATGTTTTGAATAGTATTCATAACTATCTCTAGATTTAGATATATCCTTTTCATGAATTTAATCATTTATATAAGCATATTCATATATACATATATAATTATGCAAATACTTATACACATATATTTATACTTATATATATGAATTTTATCTCTTATTCATATATACCTAGATAAGTATATATATATATAATCAATTTATATATTTCTTAGTATAAAAATATAATCAATTTTGACAATGTATATATAAGCTTACATCTGTACATAAGTAAGCATCAACTATATATATGTACCCATATAATACACATACCCATTTGTAACTTTACCATAGATAAAATATTACAAAATATAAGACACACTACACACAATCATCTTTAACAAAATATAAGTGTATAAGTCCTCTAATTTTTGGTATATTATGTGATCAAAAAATTATATAAGTATGCATAGAACATATAGACCTGCTTGATTTAGGAGCATCCCTGGTTGTAATGCAATCTTTTATCAACCAAAAATAATCTTTTTTTATCATTTCAATTTTTAACTGTCTCAATAGTTTCTTCATCATTTTACCACTATATCATTTCTCAGCTCACAAAGTAGGATATTGGTTCTACATGAGGTCATCTACAATTTATGCATATTTCATGTGATTTTTATCCGTTTGTAGAAAGTTATCACTCTCAAAATTTCACTGTTATTTCTCTGACAGAGCATTCAGGGCCTAGTTGGCTCAGTTTGGTTGTGCAGGCCTTTTCCAAAATGTGCAAAGATTAATGAAATATCATTTAGGAATTTTAGGTCCCAGTGGAACTTTCTTGGAGATCCTTAATTCATTTCATTTCTTGATAGATTATCTTTTCATGTTTGTTGGATGAGCTACATGTTTGATCTTGCATTTGGTTTGTAAACTCTTGAGGCTGACATAGATCATAATTGGAGTTGGAGATTCATACTCAATATCATTTGTAATTATTTGGAAATCAATTAGTCAGTAATTAATCAAGTAAATAATTAGTAGTAGTTCACAATTCAATCCAACCTTCTAGGTTATGGAATGTAATAAGGCCTTGTTCCAATTGTAATATTTGTAATACCCTTATGGTAGGTCTGTGAGCCCTAGTTATTTCACATATAAGGCATATGATGCATGTAATACTTCAAGTTTCCAAATCAATGATAATCTATGTTTGCTAAGGATTTCTTATGTTATTTCTGCTTTGTTGAACTCTAAGTTGCATGGTTGGTCAGTCCTTTATGGACCCTCCATCCATGATTGCACCAAGTGGTATCATAGTGATTTTATGATTCTTGAGAAGGAATTCCTTGTGGTAAATAGATCACCAACCTGAGGTAGACTACATGTTGTTTCAATCGAGCACTGACTGTGAGATAGTTGAGACCTTGTAGCTAGATCGCCGAATTGAGGCAGTTGCATCGGATCCAAGGAGAGATATTTTTCCAAGGCATGCACCTGTTATGGAAAATGTTGCTGGATGAATGGATGGAATGTTAGAAATGATGCAAGCAATGAGAGTCTGATTGGATGCTGTAGAAGAAGACAAAAGGAGAGGCCTAAACCTTAGGGATGTAGATGAAAGTGATGATGAGTTAGATCATGTTGTGAATCCAAATGAAGAAAACCTAGAAGAAGAGGAATACAATTAATATTAGATAAAGATATTGAAAGCTATTTCCAATATTGGTAAGAGACCTAGGATTGAAATTCAAAATTATACGGGAGATTTAAACCCTGAGGAATTGATTGATCGGATCAATGATATGGAAGAATACTTTGAGTATGAAGAAATTGAAGATCCAAAAAGAGTGAGATTTGTGAAAACTAAGTTGAAAGGAAATGCTACTATATGGTGGAAGAATTTCAATTTGATAGAAATAAAAGAGGAAAAGAGAAAATCATCAAGTGGGATGGATGGTGACAAAGATGAAAAATCAATTCATACTTGTTGACTATGAGCTTGAATTACTGAAAATATTGCAAAACCTAAGGCAAAAGGAAAAGTATGTGAAAGAGTATACTAGGGAATTCTACAAGACGATCATCTAAGCTAGACATAGTGAAGAAATCAAAGATAAGGTTGTGCGGTATATCAATGGACCGAGAAGAAACATTCAAGAGAATTGAGCCTTGTGAAGATGACATCAATTGAAGAAGCATACCATTTTTCACTGAAGGTAGAGGAAAATTTGAACAAGAAGTTTGAGCAAAGATAGAGAAGTGAAATAGGAAGATTCTAGAGAAGTGGATCACAATCTAGAGAGAGAAGACCATATGCAGAGAAAAATAAGGATGGAAAACCATACCACAGTGGAGAGGACCATAATTCATACTGTAGAGGAAGAGAGGATATACATTCCTACCATAGTGACAAAGGAGGTCATAATTCCTACCATAATGATAGATATAGGAGAGATGAAGGAATATATAAGAAGAGACCATTCAAAGAAACCTATTTTAAGTGTGGAGACGAAGGGAATAAAGCATTTGAATATCATCAGGGAAATACCAATAAAAGAACTAAGAATATCAAATGAATGACTTATGTGGATGAAGAACCTATTGGATCCCATAATTCAGTTGGGAAACTAGAGAAAGGCAAGTCATTGGTATTGAGGAGAGCTTTGACGCATGGATAAGTGACTGAGGAACCACTACAAAGGAAGAGTTTTTTTAGGACAAGATGTAAATCCAGAGAAAAGGTATGCAAAGTTATCATTGATAGTGGTAGTACCAATAATTTAGTTTCAAAGGAGATGGTAACCAAGTTGAATTTGAAGATATTGAAACACCCAAATCTCTACAAGATAGCATGGATTCAAGATGAACATAATATCTTGGTGAATGAGTAGTATTTGGTGAAATTTTATATAAGATCATATATTGATGAATTATTGTGTGAAATTATGCCCATGGATGCGTTCCATTTACTATTAGGTAGACCATGTAAATATGATAGGAAATAAATTCATGATGGAAGGAAGAATACCTATACTTTGAATTGAAATGGAAAAAAATTATATTGGTTCCTTTGGGAAAAGAGGACAAAAGTAAAGTTTGTAGTACTGCCAGACTATGTTTGGAAGATGGAAGGAAGTTTCTAGAAGGATTAAGGCATGAGAACATGTGTTTTATATTGATTCAAAAGAAGTGCAATCATCTAGAAATAAAGGATTCTACCACAAATGATAAAAGTAGCTGTTGCCAAAGTATGAAGATATCATATTAGAGAATGTACCAGATGGTTTACCACCAATCTAGAGCATCAATCATATATGGATATAATTTTTGTCATGAGGATTACACCCTAATGCTAAGCTTGAAGCTCAAAATCTCATGAAACGTTGAAACATCTTCGAGCTTGTGGGTTGCTCATGTTGAAGGTGAATCTCTAGATTGTGGGATTGTTCCTTTTGATCTCCTAGAATTTATTGACATGTGTGGGAAAAGGGAGAAATATTAATCTATGAAACTGAAGGACACTCATATTGTAAATTATTCTAGGAGGTGATGCACTGAAGAATACTACTATGCAGACTTATTCAAAACTAATATTCTTAGAAATCTGTTAACACAACTCAGCTTGGGCACCTTGATCACATAAATATTTCACTAAAAGGATTTGTTTAACCTTTACTTACTAAGGAAAATTGGGTTTTCAGACATTAAGAAAAGAGATAAAGTTAAGAGCACAATAAATGACCTATGATAAACTGCTAATGTGTACATGCATCAGTAAATGAGACAAAAAATTAAAGGTTTCTAATTTAAAACACATTAAACTTGCATCAAATCATTTAAAAGAGACAAAACACTAGAAATTGCGAAGGCAAACTCTATTTATATTGAATATCCTAAAGGATACTCTGGAAATTTCTAATGAAAATAAACTGTATTAATCAACTGTAAAATGAGTTACAAGGTAATCTCTTTGTAGAATGAAAACACAAAAATCAAGAACTAAGAAAAAGACTAAGTCTTTTCCAATATATATAATAGATGATAACTCCAAGGTGCCAAGAGGTAGAACTCAAAGCTAACTGAAGGTGAAAAAATATCTCCGAATATCTCCTCATGAGCAAAGATGAAAACCATGGAAAGGGGGCCCACAACTGAAGCAAAATGAACTCAAATAGTTGCAAACTCCTCCCCTCAATGTGCATGATAAAAAGAACTCCAAAAATAATGTAAAACTGAGGTTATGTCTCAAAAATCTCCATGAATAATGGCCTCAATCAATGAGATCTTCAAAAGACTAAAATTTGACTCCAAGTCAAAGAAAAGAAAATACTCCAGATGAATCATGCCAAATTTAGTTCTACTTCACTTGTGTTTCTTGCATGATTTTGGGGAAAAGCTATCTGTTTGATTAAATATTAAAGATAATTAGTTATGGTTATTTTAATATTTGACATGTGATAGTCTTCTTTTCATGCATTACATGGTAAATATTAAGGTAATTAATGAAATATTACCTTTAATATTTAATTACATAGTTTATTTTGTCTAAAATCACGCAAAAACATAAGTGAAGTACTCCTTTACTAGAATATGCAATAATATCACATTTTTGTCCTCCCTCTCAAAAGAACATATCTTAGTGTCAAATGATAATATCAAAGGTCATGGAGGTATTAGTGGAGGTATTTGAATTTAATTCAATATGATAAAAATCATAATTCGAATTAGGGCAAAGAACAAAACTTTGAAGCCCTAATTTTTTTGATCACATTCACATTGATCATTCTTGAAAAAGATCTGTTGCTGGCTGCCACCATGAGCTAGGGTTCAAACTTGAATCTTTAACATTTTCAGCTTATTTCATGTTGACCTTCTTCTGGAAGTCGTTGGTAAGTATCTTCTATTTGAAAAAATGCAAGAATCTCTTCATTCCCTCTATTTTGAGTGCATTTAAAGGCTTTCTTGGCTGCGGCCATGGCTATATTCTTGATGCATTTATCTCTCCTCCCATTTTGTTGATAACTTTCCTTAATTTGATGCTGGCATGAGATAGAGTTGGCTCAACTTTAGAGTCTTCAGAACGCGGGTTTGAATGTATTTTCTCATTTCATCTTTTATCAATCATGTCGCCTTGCTGTAATGCACCATCAAGCTAGGGTTCAAGCTTTTGCAAGATTGAATGTAATCTGGGTATCCTCTCCTTTGTAGCTAGATTGGAAATACATGCTAGAACCGTATGCCATTCCTTTGCTAAGAAACTCTATAAAACCTTTCATTTTCTATGAAAGAAAAGCTTGTTTATTTTGATATGAAATAAAAATTAATGGAATCTAAGTGCCTTCTATAATACTTTCTTGAAAGTTACTCTTTGTGCATTGTTTATCCGACACTCAAACAAATCCATTTTTTCTTGTATCAAGAGTTTATGTTTGATGTTTCTCTAACATTTGTTGAACCTATTGCAACTTCCTCACTCTTCCTCGAGCCCTTTTCTATTCTTGATTCCTCACTCTTACGTTTCTTCTCTATTCGAGCTTGATCTTGTTCCTGATAGAAGGCACATTTCTCAGGTTACAAGTATGCATCATCTTCACCTAAACCTTGATGAGATTCAAAGTGACCATTATATCCAAAAATAGTATATGGATCTTTGTGCTGCAAGCCCTCATAATCAACATTATCTCAAGAATATATGTGAGTAGACCAATTTTCTTGAGGCAACATAATAGAATTTGAAATTTGGTTCGAGAAGCTATACCTTGCAGTCAATTGATCATGTCCATGTAGAAAATTTCCTGCAGTAGATAATGAGGGGGGAATTGATGATAGTCCTTCAAAGGAAGTTTCATAGAAGCTTGATTTCGTGGCCCTTTTTTAAGCATCATCTCTTCCACTTGGTTGCTCTGTTAGGAATTGGTATTCTTGGGGAGCTTTACTATCAGATTGAATATGAATGGTGGACACATTACCCATAACTATTTTCCTCTTACTGCCATATGTGGTTTCCAATGGTGCATGTTTAGTATTAAGCAACATAGATGATCTTTTTTTGGATGTTGTATCTTGTCCATCAAACTGTTTTTCATAATGATACCCTCTTTGCTTGTATTTCTCCAATATAAGTGCTTTATTCATATGCACTGTACTCCAATGTTGTCATTTGAAACTGTCATGGCAATATTCCCTTGTACTAATAGAATTTTCTTGCTATCTTAGCCTACCAATGGGATTGTATCTCATAACCTAACTTGCATTGGTTTCATAGATTATCCTTGTTTACTTTTATGGTGCATTCATTATTTTTGTCTTTGATGAAGTAAGGTTCTTGATACCATATGTATATGCACTCTTGCTATGTATTCAACATACTAGACTAATTCTTGCCAAGATGTCTATCCCTTACTTCAATTCAAAGATTTGAAGCACTATTTTAGTTACTACTTTCACCATTTATTACTATGAAGATAGTCTATTTTCTGACCTTTTATCAATGCCTTTATCTTGCATCAATATCTTTATCCTTCTTTCTTGACATTCATTGCCCTTTCTTTAATGATTGTAATCCATTGTGCATGGTGAATTTATACTGAAATCAATGTGTATCCTTTGTCCTTTTCAAGACATAATGGCTGTCATCTATGCATTAGCTATTTTTGCTGTATCTATGAACTATCTTGTCATTTACAATCATGCATTTATTGTGAAATTTCTTGACACATGATGCTATCCTTATCTCACTGTAATTACATCGAGAAAATACTTGATCATTTATGATAGTGATATCAACCAACTCTCCATTATAAGTGATGAGATATAAGCTCAAAATTAATAAATGTAATGCTTTTACACTTTCATCCCTCTGAAAACAAGAGGGAATCATGCTAGGCTCAACCCTTGTGGGATCCCATTTTCTCCACATGCTGAAATGACAAAAGAGATGAATCATAAAATGATAAACCCGTCCTTGCACAATGAACGAACAAATTAGATAAAACAATGAAGTTCAATGCTCTTCCTGATGATTAGATCCCATTTGATGACCTGACTTATCTTTTTTCACATATCTGATAATGGCTCAATTAAATTAATGCATCATAGTTGTAGGTTATATGTCTGTTGATGAAATATATGATGAGTTTTTATATCCTGAGCTCTATGAAATATTTCAATCATTGTAGGTACATCTGAAGAATAGGTATGAAAGGTGCTAAAGATAATAAGATGAAACTAAATATAGGAGGATCAACACCAACATTACAAGGCAATGATGGATATGAACTCTCCTCATGTGTTTTTATTTTTATCTAATCTTTAGATACATAGCTTGCTCTCTATATTGTATCAATTCAATTTAGTCATTCCCGCAGCTTGTGTGGGACTTTTGAGCATTTTTTGATCTTGTTGTATAAGACAACATTTAATATATATTTGCATTTCAAAAAGAATGAAATACATAAACAATTTGCAAATTTTGTAATATCTTTCTATTGTAAATCAATGCATAATAAGAACTAAACTTCATTTGAAAAATTCATATGCAAATGATAATTATTTAACATAATTTTATTGAAGTACCTTTCACCATAAAGGTATTAAGCTATTCAACCTCTACCAAAATGAGCCGTAGGTGAAATTTTGGTAACATTTCTTGCAATTTCTGCTGAATGCTTGCTTGCTAAGCACACCAGACTAGTTTCCTGAACAATCCATTGGGAATGGAGTCAAATTCTGCCCTCCTCAAACTTTGGAGACCATTGTAACTAGGTTATTTGGAACTATACACGAGCAAAAAAAAATAGAAAAAAAACTATCATGGCACTGTTTAAGACATGGCCAACAAATAGTGCATCTGCACTTATTTGAAAGGAAAACTACATTAAAAAATGGATTTACATGCTTATGAACAGTTGAAACTAGATGAAGCACAAGAAGTTTCTTAATAACATGTTGTAATGCTTCATAAATAATGTAGAAAAAATCACTCATCCTTTGATTATGGCCAACCCCACCTCTGGTTTGGAGTTGATGGATAAGTTAGATCTGTTGTCCTTTTACTGAAACTTCATCAATTATGCTTGGAATCTCAATTTTGGAAAGATACCTGATTGGGAATCCTTTTGAGATGATAAAATGATAATTATTTTTGCAAGATTTTCCTTTGTCAATTGTTTTTTCAATCACAACCTCTTTGATCACTTGATTATGTTGATCACAAACCTTTGCCTTGAAAGATGCGAAGTTATCAACAATGTTAGAGAAAAAGTTTTCAATGATAGTTGAGAATAAATCCTCTTCAGGAACAATGTCATCATGTAATGTATGTTCTAACTTATCCTCATGATGGCTTTCAAAGATCATACCTTCAAAATCTATGATTTGCTGCTTTCCTCACTCTACTTGAACAACCTTTTCTTGTGAATCAACCTCTTGACCTTCCAAAACATGAATTTCCTCATTTTGATTAGCTTCATATTGGTTAAATGCAAAATCAACAAGTTTAGAAACTTGTTTTACCTTGCTGTACTCACCACTTAATGATTTGGGGTCTTGGTCATTACAAGAATTCAATAGAGTGGAAAGTTCTCTACGAGCTGAACAGTTAGGATATTGATATTTAAGCATATAGTTTCCTTGAAAAGGTTCATCATCTTTAGCTAGTCCACTTGATATCTCTTCAAGGCAGGTTGCCTTAGTTTCATCCATGTTAGCCTCTTCATTGTAGCACAAAGGAAGTTCTGAAAACAAATCAAATGCTTCACATCCATGGAGAACATGATCTTCTTTTCAAATAGGGCTCTCTTCTTTTGACATACTTTCTAGATTTTCTTTATCAATGTACCAGTTGGACACCTCAAAATAGTTGTCAATGTCTACTTGCTGCTCCAAATCAATTGGTAAGTTGACACGTGTATGCTCTCTTCCTTATTATCAATAAATCCAAGAAGCTGATCAAACAAAGAAATTGAATCTTCCTCTTCATATGGTGCCTTATCCATTGAACCAACCTTCTCTGTACATGCATCATTTTCATATTCAACTAAGAAGATGGCATGATCAATAAAAAACTCTTGCTCTTGTTCAATATTTTGCTGTTCTAGTCCATAATACTCTACAACTAAATATAGTAGATTTATAATTTTAATCTTCTCCATGATCAATGGGCTACTCTGCAACTATATTAGGTTGTACCTCATTTTGAAAGGGATGATCTAGAATGAAAGGAGGTGTTTGAATGCCATCCCTTTGGGTAAGCAAAAACTTGATCTTCTCCTCTTTTGTAGCTAACTCCCTCTAGAGATTTTCTTCAAACTATATCCTTTGTGTCTCCAACTCTTGCTCATGAAGGTAGGCCTGATAATCTAACTCCTGTTGCTGCAAATCAAGCTCTCGTTGTCTCCTAAACTATTCAATCTACTTTGTGATGTCTAAAATTGTGTCCTTGATTTCATTCATGCTATTTTTCATATCCTGAACCTCTTATGGCTGAATCTAAGCATGTGTAGGCTCATATGGAGGTTGAACATGGGTGGGTGGGTGGTAAGCATAATAAGCATGCTGGTTATTCGTTGTGATATGGGAATTTTGGTCAAAACCAACATTGTAGCTACTTGGGTATGGATGATAAGAGGGTTTATGCACAACATTTTCATAGTATGGGAGTAGGTATACATGTTGAATATGAAAATTCAACATTTCTTCTCATATAAAGAGTTGGAAATTAGAAATAAAACTTGTATTTGAAACATACCAATACTAGATCTTGTTGAAACCAGTAGATGTGAACCTGTGGAGTCGCCAGGTATAAATTGTAACCTTTGAAAGGTAAAAACATTGCTGTATATACTAGAAAAACAACTTGCAATTTAAATTCTCTCTGAAGTAAGCTTTAGAGTCTCACTGAGCTTGCCAAGAACTATTGTCACAAGGATTGCACCCTAGATACTAAGCTTGAAGCTCAAAAATCTTGTGAAACATTGAAACACCTTCAAGCCTGTGGGTTGTTCATGTTGAAGGTGAATCTCCAGATTGTGGGCTGGTTCCCTTTTGATCTCCTAGAATTTATTGACTTGTGTGGGAAAAGGGAGAAAGATTAATCTATGAAATTGAAGGAAACTCAAATGGTAAATTATTATAGGAGGTGATGCACAAATGAATGCTACTATGCAAACGTATTCACAACTAATATTCTCAGAAATATGTTAACACAACTCAATGTGGGCACGTTGATCACATAAATATTTCACTAGAAGGCTTTGTTTAACTTTTCCTTACTAAGGAAAACTGGGTTTTCAAAAATTAAGAGAAGAGATAAACTTAAGAGCACAATCAATGACTTGTGATAAACTACTAATGTGTACATGCATCAGTAAATGAGACAAAAATTTAAAGGTTTCTAATTTAAAACACATTAAACTTGCATCAAATCATTTAAAAGAGATAAAACACCAAAAATTGCGAAGGTAAACTCTGTTTCTATTGAATATTGTGAAGGAAACTTCGCAAAATTCTAATGAAAATAAACTACTACTGTCTTAATCAACTGTAAAATGAGTTACAAGGTAATCTCTTTGCATAATGCAAAGGAAAAAATCAAGAACTAAGAAAAAGACTTAAGTCTTTTCCAAGGAAAACTTTAAGAACCCCCCCCCCCTCAGTGAAGGTGTAAAATCCTGGGGAATCTTGTATACTTCCCAATAAAAATATTAATTTTATTGGTGAATTTTTTCATTTTTCGAAAAACAAATCCCAATTGGCGAATCTTTTATAATTGCTAGAAGTCTGTGGAAAATCCTGATGAATTGCAAATTTTTTTAAACCAATAAAATATTTTTTATTGGCAATTAAAATCTCTTTTCAAACCAATTTTTTTTCCATTGGCGAATTAATCTTGTTTTCAATTTTTATTTTTTTTTGTTGGCGATTAAAACCTTTTTTCAAAGAAAAAAAATATTTTCATTGGTGAATTAAACATAATCTCAATCTAATAAAAAAATTCATTGGTTAAATAAACAAATATGCCAATAAAAAATCATCGTGTGGTTGGTGAAAATATCAAATTTTGGGACAAATTTTCTGCACATTCAAATTCCTTCATAAAGAGTTCAAAATGCAGACACGTGTCAACATATTTATTATTTCAAAAGCCAGATGTCAGTGCAAATTAATAAAATCCATGAACGTTCAATGATTTTTTGATGGATGGCTATAGTTGCATTCCAAAAGTAAAAGCTTGAAGCACTAGACTTGCAAATTAAAACCTTCAGAATAACACTAGAACTGTTAGATTTCAAAAAATCAATGGTTGAGATTTTATTACTTATTAAATCACTTAAAGTCAGAACAACCAAAATAATATTAAGGAACGATCAGAACCATCAAAGGAACTATAGCAAGGTGTGAAATATTAAGGAACTAGTGTTAAGGCCTGTGCTACTAAAGGAGCCTTTTAAGCACATGTTTTTTTTGATAGTTAAATAGCTGCTATATGGGGCAACACCCTGTATTAATCAAAAAGAGTTTTTACATTCCTTCATTTCCATAAAACATTACAGACCCAAATATTGAACGAATTGACATGGACAATTATACAGACTACAAAAAAACCATCACAAACTAAAATGACCTTCCATAGACACTAGATTTTGCATTGCTGTAGCCAGTCTTGCTGGTTTTCTTGGATTTGATTGCATTCAAAATCACCGAATGATCACCACTGCAGGCACTATGGCCAAGATGGTTTGCTTGTTCCTCCTAGGTCCTTGTGTCATTCGCTACCGATTCTTCACCAGTGCCTAGCTCACAATCCTCCTCATCCAAAGACCACCTTTCCTCATCAAGAGCTTCCGCCACTGCAAATGCCTTTACCCAACCCTTCAGTTGGTCTTTGAGAATGTTAGCCACACGTAGAAGAAAGTCGATACACCTGTCCATCTCCCCCCACCAGTTCTTGAGAGTTGCATGGTCTAGTGAGTGCACTAGGGGAAAATTTGGTACCGACCATTGATTCCCATGAGCCCTGTAGTAGCGCAATGACATAGGGGTCATGAAATTTCTGTCGATGTTGTCCAGTGCCGCGTCAATATTTTCCAACAAAGAGTGTGGAAAAATCATTTGGCATAGCTTCTTCCCTCGATCTTTTGAGACACCCATCTACATGAGAATTTTCAGAAACATGACGGGTATTTCTAAATTCCCCTTGAGCTTGTGGGTAGCCAACAAAAAATTTGGGCCCAAAACACCCTTCACCACTTGGAGCACCAGTGGGTGCTTGGATACCATTATCCCTTTCAGTCGTTTCTCAGTGATTTTACCATGGAAAGCATTCTGCTGCTTCGTAGAATTCAGAAATAGAGGAGTCTTCATTGCCCCTTAGTGTTTATCAAGAGCGCTAAGCCAATTTGAGAAAAATGAGCACAACAACCCCTATTTGTAGCAAAATCTCTCGCAACCTTATGGAGATCGTACCAAGATTCAAGTGGTGAATTAAATGTTTGTTTTAAAAGAGGGATTGCCTAGGATGAACATAGGATCAGGGATTAAAAACTTAAGAACGTTTTACACGAAGGATGTAAAGGCCAAACAAGGATGAATTATCAACCTTATAAAATAATTCATAATAGTGCGAAGGATATTTCAAATATGTAGCCAAATGTTAGAGCAAATAAATATAACCACAACCATTCAATGAATTTTTGATGGACGACTATAGTTGCATTCCAGAAGTAAATCTTTGAAGCACTAGACTTGCAAATTGAAACCTCTGAAATAAAACTAGAACCGTTAGATGCAAACATGTGGCAAGATCAAAGCTCATCACTCATTGCTCATTCTCTCTTTTCAATGCCTCAACATTCTACATTTTATTTAATTGAGATTCTCAATATTTTTAAAGAAAGTGTGGTAGCCGTACTACGAGTGACGATTAATGCCATATGAACATCAAAAGAAATTTGTTGGACAACTCATAACTTTAATGGAATAATATTTGTAATGATTTCATATCGTTTGAGTGGCACTGGCGATTTTGACAGCTTTTCAGCTTGAGGTACAATTTTCATGTAACCAGACGTCAATCAAATTAAACATTTTAATTGTACATGTAAGGCTTAAGTTACACGAATTGATTAAGTTAGTTTTTTGGTTTGTGAAAATTGTGATTATCATTATACCTAACCTCACACACACAAGTCAAAATTAAACAAGGATCAAGCTGGTAGTGGCACTGGTGGCCCATAAATAGGGATAGTGATAGTGGATAGTGTCATAAGGGTTTTCATTTTCTAGGGTTAATAAGGATTCAGGAAGAAGATGATGTGGTATTATTGGGGATACTATAAATTCTCCTACCTCTAGTTATGTAGTTACAAAGTAAAGGACCGATTTCCTTCAAGTTTAGAATCAGTGGAATTGGAAAGAAGTTGATTTGGTTGACCTAAATTCTCAGATAGGTCTTGAACCAGGATGAGGAGCTCTAATGGAGATAAGTGCTATCCCAATGCATCGAGGCTGTAGGTAGAAGATGGGAGTAATTTTACTACCCCTCATCTTCAGCATGACTTTGGTTCTTAAAGGGGATAAGTACATTTTTTATCTTCACAACTCCCTTTTCCCCAACATGATTGGAGCCCCCTTTTCCCCAGCAGGGTTGGAAAATCCCTTGCATTTATTTTCAGAGCCACATTTGTATTACATTGTCACCGACATAAGCTTGGAATGATGCATTTATTTTTAGAGTTACGTTTGTATTAGTTTTCACCAACAAAAGCTTGGAAATTGGAATCAATTTGTAATCCATTGTCATGAGCAACAACTTGGAATAAATTGTGTCAATGTAAAGTGACATATGTTATTTATATAAAATATGAGCTTGCCCGCTCTACAACTACTCGTCTTTAAAAAGATATGTAATAATATGGCATTGTAATTCAATTGTAATAAAATAAATGGTTGTGTTGTGTTATTCTTTGTTATTCAGTTACACTTACAATAAAGAGTTATTTTCTGAGTTCAGTGTCTATGAATCTATTCAAATAAGTTTTTTTTCCTTTAAGAAATTAAGTATTATCTATTTATGAAATAATTGCATGCAGATTTAAAAGTAAAACATAAAGCAATACAAATGAAAAAAGAAAGTTGCCATCAAATTGACAAAAAAAATTATAAACACTAAAATTTGTCACTCTTGTTAGGGTTTACCGAAATGTTATTGATTTCTAATTTTTCGTTGACCTTCTCCCCCAATTCTTGGTATCATTAATCATTTTTTAAATTCCTTTGCAAAGTTAAGTTACCATCCCCTTGGCCTTGATGTCAATCCTAGCGCACTAAAGTTTAAAAAAACTTTAAAACACATGTTTATTGTTTTAAGTTCACATCATAAATTACTCAAGTTTCAATCATTCAATGAACATTTGATGTATGGTTGTAGTTGCATTCCAAAATGAAATGAACAGAGTGATAGGCTTGCGAACTTAAACCTCCAAAATCACCCTATAACTGTTAGATTTAGAAAGATCAATGGTTTAGAATTTGCAACATGTAGACCTAAGACATTTCATTCACTTTAATGTTTCAATTTTGAGAAAAAAAAGAACTTTGTAGTGCTAAGTGTCAAGTGATTTTTCTTTTAGGTGAGAGGGTCAACACACAAGGATATTTCAGTCTTCAGATTGCTCATTGCAGTGCACCACCCTGTTTTGGCTTCCATAGTTCCACTTCCAACAAAGTCATTCCAGTTTCCATGACTGTTGGCATTAATATTTTCAAGAGTCAGAATCCAGGTAAGTGAAAGAATTCCTATGACTACTTTTAATTGTTTGACGTTTCTTAAAATCTTATTTTGTCAAACTTTGAAGCTTGGGTTTAGGTTTGAGAGACTTATGAATTAATAAAAATTAAGGAGGACTAATAGGTATTAGGAAATTCACAATTTCACATTGTATAAGCATGTCTACCACCAATACCACTAGAGAAATGTTCAATAAAAAATACATTATGTAGAATTGCTTAAACCCCCCGGTTTCACTGATGGGTACCATGATATTTATGATCTTGAAATCTATGTTAGGCGTACCTTAGAACTGAGATTTTCATCTCAGAATAAGGTTGCAAAGAAAATGCAAGTTAATATTATTAGTGCATCGTGGGTAACTGGATTAGGGCGCATGATGTTACATGAGGTTTTCCCTTGCCCAAAATTTATCATGGTCTATGCCCAAAATTATGATGATAACAAAAGAGAAATTGTTAATAAAGATAGAAAAGAAGAATTGTTATCCATTAATGCGGAATAACTTGGAAAAGTGTCGAGGTTTACAACCGAAGAATTTGGAAATGTCCACATTGACCTAGAAAAGCTTGCTAGTGATTATGAAGCAGTGGAAGAAGGGGAGAAAAATGATTTCTTAAATAAAATAGTTTAGGATTGAAACAAAGTGAAAGGTGATCATAAGCCTCCCTATGATTTGGATATTTTTAAACCATGGGTTCAAGATACTATTTCCATGCTAGCATTTTGCCTCAGTTTGGATAGCAATTTGGAAGTGGGTGCAAGCCTCCTTAAAATGGTATATAATATCTATTATGGTGTTCCACATGTCAAATATAATTTTATTTAGCACATTGTAGAATCCATGCATAAATTTTTTTTAATGATTAAAGGAGGTTCCACCAAGACATTTAGGTTCACAACCTACTTGTGCTATCTTTTTCTATTCAAATTTAGAGGAATGTTTCAGACCAACAAACTTCAGATTCAACTCTATAGTGATGCCGAGGAAAAGAAAATGGCTCTAGTATATGAATGGACCACTGAGATAAGGATGCATGATTCTCGAAGGAACTACAGTCATTTTGTAGACTACTTTTTGGCTCCATTGCATAAAGAAATTACAAATACTCCAATGCCTAGATTGCCTATGTCATGTAGAAACTACATTCAACTACGAAATAAATACAATTGGCTGATTGGTACTTAATGGAAGAATATATTGTGCTAAGATTTTATGGATCGAGAGTACAACCATACAAACTTCCAATACATGTGATATAAAAGGTTTTTGCATTGGAATATGTAAGGCAGATGCAGAGTGCTAATGAACTACACTTTCTTAGTCAAAAAAAGAAGACCTTATTTCCTTCTTTACCTTTTTCATGTGGAGGGTCCACATTTGAGAGAAAAGCATTTAGTGTGGCACATAATCTTTTGATTTTTTTGATTTTTATGCTATCTGTCATTGGTAGTATGATCCATGTGATCATTAAATCAATGATTGTGGCCAATAAGCATGCTGCAAGTGGAATTCAACATCAAAGTAAACCCTTGCTTGAAGTCTTGAGAAACACAGATTCTTGGGATGAGGTCAAAATAGCAACGGAGAAAAGTGCTGTTGAGAACGGTATTTCTTTTGAACAATTGCCAACAAAAATTATGGAATTGCATCGAAAGACAATCAAGAAATACAACAATTTTTATGAAAAAGGTGATAAACCATCTAGTAGAGTAAAAATACTAGGTTCTTTAGAGAAGGAAGTTATAGATACAAATTGGTCATGATAAAAAATTTCTGCCTTTTGGTCTATGAGGAAGGAGCTAGGTGATCCAAGAGCTCTTGCAGAGTATGAAGATAATGAAGAAGATCATGAGTTTAGAAAATTGTGGAATATAGAGCATCCCGATGAACAAGAAGATAAATAATTTGATGATGAATCTAGTGATGATAGCGAAGAAGAAATCCATTTCAATTACAAACCTGTTTTAAGTGAGGCCACAAAAGAAGCATATACTTCAGGAGCAGCCATAGTTGAAAAAATGGGTTATGAACATGGTCCTTTGGGGTCCCAAAGACAAGGCCCTTGGAAGGTAACATATGTAGAGCATAGAAAAATAGTTGATAACTTTGGCCTTGGGTTTGGAGGTGATAAAGTAGACCAAGGGCATACAAGTACAACCAAAACAATTCAATTTGTTAGATCTTCAAATCCTAATCCTCATGGTCAGATACAATCACAAATAGGACATGCCCATGATGGAATAGAATTGTCATTGGTGGTGATGATATGGGTAGTAGTACTAGTAGTGGTCAACATGTGCTACAAAAAAAATTACACAAAAGAGGACAACAATACAAGATATCACGCAAACACCAGGTGACCAAGGCATGCAAAAGAGGCAAAGGATTTTGATAGGTCCAAGTCACACTATTAGTGGATCCATCACAAAGGAGTTATTTCTAGGCACTCCCACATTTCCATTTAGTGTGGATACGACATCATTAGCAAATGAAATTACTCCTATTCCTTCGCCATTCAAGCATTCCATTAGTCCTGCATCCCCAGGTTTTGATTTCATTGAAGAGTTAAAAAGAAATCAGACTTGTATAAAAAAGAAAAGAAGCGATTGATGGAGAGTGCGTCTACTATAACTTCATAGCCTGTAACAACCATGGTATTACCCAAATTTGACACAAATAAATAAATATTGGAGTACACAATTGTTGTTCCCATAGTTCAAAACAAACCAACAAATCAGATGGATTAGTTTAAATACCAGGTGACCAATTTTCAATTGGATTTTTTTGGACTAAAAACTAATGACAATATTAATGTATCAAAGAAGATCAATGAATTGGTGTACACATCATTGCTAAAGAAAGAGAGAGAGAAAAAAAGGTTGTAGACTCAAATGAGAAATCAAAGAGGAAATCAAGAAATAACAAGAGCAATGAATTAGAAAAAATAATAAAAAATTTGGCCTCTACATCAACAAGCAAAGAGGATAAACAAAATGAGAGAGAAGTGAATGACCTGAAGCAAAGGCTAGATGAGAGCAATAAGAAATATGATGAGGAAAAATCTACTTCAAAAAAATCAAGACTAAGCATTGCGAATGGAAATGCATAGTGGGAACAAAAATTGGAGAAAGAGAAAAATAAATGAAAGATTGGAGGCAAAGCTGATGGAAGCAAAAAAAGAAATTAACTCTTGTAAAAATAAGTTATTTGCATTTTGTAGAGATATAATGAGGCATATGAAACAAAATATCTGGGATGAAATAATGCAGAGGACTGATCATTTATGTGACATGTTTCAATTGATTGATGCTATCAGACAATATTATAAGAAGCTTAGCAAATATTTAGTGGACAAAAAATGTGCTAGCATTAGAGAAATCTGCAAATCAAGTTCTACAAACAATCTACAAAGCTAGTGACAATGATTTGAAATCAAAAGGGATTACTAATTGGATTGCCACCTCAATGAAGTTGTCATCTATCATTGAAAAGTGTTTGAGAATGCGTGAAACAAAGGAATATTTGCATTTGGCTGCAGACACGATGAAGAAAGTAGATGAAAGGGTAAGGAACTTCATAGAGCTTGGTTTGCTAGAGGCTTTTGACACAAATGAGTGATTCATTGGAAAGGTTGATTTCAAAAAGAAGATGGAGGGTGCATGGAAGATTGATTTGGACCAGTTTTCTTAGAATCTAGATGTGGTGAAATATTTGGATTCCATTAGAACACTGATAACCTTGAATGCAAAATTCACTGAAGAAATCATGAAATGTTAACAAAACTTCAAGTCAAACAACATCAATTATAAAAAATGACAATTCTACCACCTAAAGAGTGGAAGTTGCTAGAAAAGGTGATACAGTGATTTGATTTTTGATAATATGACTTTCCAAGTTCCAAATCAACTCTGTGCAAAGTTGTCTTTGGGTAATATTTTGCATTTCCAATGCCTCTATGAACTCCTTCATGTGAAAATCAATAAAAAAGCTCAAATTCAGACTTCAGTAATGTGTTGATGTTCAATTATTTGTATTATTTATTTTATCATTTGAAGAAAAATTCTATGGTTTCAACTAGTAGATACACATTAAATGATTGCTGATGTTCATTGTTGTATATGCTACTAATAATATTGTTAATATGTTATTAAGAATTGAGTTGAGTGATGAATCACTGAATACATGTTCAAGTTTTACGTTTAACATAATTAAAATATGAACTATAAGGTGATTTTAATTCCAGGCATCCATAATCTTAGTGAAATTGCATTACAATTCACACATCAATACTCAAACTCCATGACTACTTAATAAATTATCAAATCCACTAAACATTTATATGAATTCATGCTTTAATCAAGGTACTTTAACTGGTTCATTAAACCAGAGCCAAAATAAAAACATACATCAATACATAATGACAAAGAAGATTAATGAAAGATCATTGATCAAATTTCATTAACAATTCATGTAAAATGTTATAGTTGGAGAGACGATAGACTCAAAATAAGGGATAAAAACAAGCTTCAGACCGAGATGTACACATGTCACATTTTCATTTGATAGATTATACCGGTCATTTCCTTAAGAAATGGTCACAACAAACCAAAAGATATTCTCATGAGCAATCATCCACTCTCTGGTTACAACATAACTTGAACTAGCTGGTCCTTGAGACCTTAATATTTCCACTTGTTTCCATAATGCTAGCTCTATTTCAATTTCAACAACCTTTTGCTGACTCTTATTATATTCATCAATAAGCTCATTATACTGCTTGTTATTTGTAAATTTTAAACTAGTGTCAAAATTTTTAAACTTCCCCTCCTTTGGTCTTTCGAGTCTTTTACCTCATTCATTTTCAATGCCTTGCTATTTATTTCTCTTGGCAAATGCTCAAAGTCATGATTTTTGTGATTTTTCTAACCTTAGTTGCTAGTCATTAGAGTTTTATAACCTTGTTGTGGAGTTATAAATTTTCATAACTTCCAGACTCCTTGACTTGGTTCACTTTGTTGAGTTGCAAGTCTTTGTTGGTCAAAGACATCTTTGTAGTCGACGAGTCAGAGGTTTCCAAAACTTCAAAACTTCCGACTTTGGTTCTAAGGTTCCAATTTTCAACGACCATGTGACATTATGGAATTATCTTGGCTTTCAAAGGTGTTGTCATCTCATTGAATGCTATGTATGGACTAACCTTGAGTTGTCTTTTCAAGAATTTCAAAAAGCATTTAGGTTTAAAGGATATCTTTTCGAGGAATGAAATTGAACGCCACAATTAATGCACGCCCTATCAAAATTAATGGCATAAGTGCCAATGGGTGGAAAATTTTTACTGTCATTTAGACTGCATTCTCATTGTTTGCCAATGCCAATACTTCTCAAGTGAATACATTCTATCTCCATGAATTTGTGCTCATGCAGAGTGGAATTCAAAATCACTGGTCTGGTGTGAGGGACATTGAAATTAGGCACCTCAATTTGGAGGAGTTTTTGGTGCACATGGAGCAAAAGAAGAGAACACCACTGGAAGATAAAGTTCTAAAAAGAAGTTTGACACATGTGAGAGGTTTTCTTGAGGCTATACAAAGTGTCGAACTAGTGATTGCGTGTGCAAGGGGCTACATTCCAAAGACTCAGGAAATTAGATTGTGGACGGGTTAGTCATTGTAATAATCACTCCTGAAGTGATTTACCGTGCATTTTTAAAAGCATTCCAGAGAGGGAAACTCTAGAGGAAATGTCTGTAGCTGTTGGTGATGAGTTTCTTAGAATGAATGAGGAATGGTGCAAAACTTCCATTGCGAAGAATTGGTTGAAGTATGAGAAAAAGGGTAAGTCTCAGTTGCCCTCAAAGCTTAAAAGGGTTCATTTTAAGGATGAAATTTCAGATGCTACCATGTTGCTACACCATGTGGTTGGTAATGCATATTTAGACTCTTTTGAATTTTGGACGTGCTATTTTATTCTGGTGATTTGTAGTGAAAATAAATTCATTGACTAGGCTGAGATTATTAGTTATGATTTAAATGAGCAATTTATAAATTTTTGGAAAAATGTTGCTTTCCACATGCTCTCATCCCTGGTTTATATTCTAGCCAATCAAGAGGCTGTCTGGGCAGGGTTGGAACTGCAAAGGTCTCGAACGTTGGACACACCTGTGTATAGAATATTTCCACAACTCACTAAGCAGGTTGGAATGAGGGATTTCTGTTGCATCAATGACACATTTTTAATGGAAATTATCAAAATAATTGATGGAAAACCTGAGCTTAGGGTTTCACCTAAATCAAATACTCTGGTATTGAGGTTTGGAAGTTTCTACATTCAGTTCAACAAAAATTCACTTATCTTAGAATTGGAGGTTTTGAGAAGGCTCCAATGAAATTGCCCCGTTACCCAAGTGATTTACTATTTTTTCTTGAAGTTTGCTGATAGATGGCCATTGCAAATGTTAAATATTCAAACATGGGAAAGAAGAGGTATTCTTTTCCATTGTCCATGCCTTCATTTTCTTGCAAAAGTATATTGCTAGGGGTGTGTAGAAATCCTTGAATGAATTCAATTTTTAGTTTTTTGCCAATGAGAACTAATTTTGATAGCGAGGGTTATGTTAAGAAAAATTTGTATGGAGCTAGCAGCTATGATCGCCCTAATATTGAAGATTTTTGGGAAGACTGTAAAAATGAAGGCGAGGTGCATAGAAGAAATTTCATGAGATTGACCCCAAGGCAAATACAAGCTTTTGGTATTTCTCTCAATATTCCAGAAGATGCACAAGAAGAGTCAGTGATCATTGATCTCGAATATTAGGTCCCTATTGCTAAGCCTGTGTATAGAATTGATTGGTTAGAGGATGAAGTTTTAGACTTAATGGTCCTTTCTACCCCTGTTTTGAGAAGAACTTCAGACTGGTTGAATGGAAAATGGTGCCAAAGTGCGAGTTCTCCCCATGAGTAAAGAGTTTCATAGAGAAAAGAGAAAGGGACTGTACAGGCCTTTGGCATAAATATATCAGCTGGAACGCAGTCAATTAGGCCAATGACCCAACTGACACTGGCTCATAGTTAGGAGGAGATGGAAAGAATATAGAAGACACTGGGGCCAAGCTAAAATCAAGTGTTACCCTCGATACCTAAGAAAAAGGCTAGTCAAGAAAAGCCAACGCCTACAGAGTCTAAGGGCATTTTTCAACAAATAATTGATGATAATTCTTTTCCCACATTCTTTGAACTCACCCTTCTCTAGTATGAGATAATTTTGTTTCTGTTCCGTCAACTGAAAAGAAAGAAAATGTAAGTGTTGAAAATAAAGACATTGGATTAGTGGCATCTTCCCCAGTATGGTTAAAGAAAGCAGTCGAGAAGAAAATAAAGAATATTCCCACAATAAAAATTGAAGTAGATACAATTTCCATGCTGCTGTAGGGTCACCAAAAGCCCAAAAAGGCTAAGAGGATGTCACGAATTGTCATCGATTCCACTTCTAGGAATCAAATGTAGGAGATTCATGATCCAAAAAAGGACCTAAATGAAAATGAGATAATGGAAGCTGACTACAAGGTTACTCATGTTGATATGGGGCCATCTACTTTAGAAGGTGATGTATATCATGCTGATTAATCTATTAATGCATTGATCAAAAGAGAAAAAAAAAGAAAAAGAGAACCTTCAGTTGAAATCTAATATTATTTCTTTAAGAAATTTTATTTCATCAATTGTGACTCAGACCACTAAGGAAGCCTCAAGTTCAAATGTTCAAGGTATTGATTTTGACACTGTGCAACGGGCCAGGAAAAAAACTGGTTATGCTAAAGCTGCCAGTGAATGGATAGAAGGGCTTTATCAGGATGGCCTTTTATACATTAGTAAATTTATGCAATTCTATGTTAACGTGTCTAATAAAAGAAAGGAACTGGTAGGTGAGCTTCAACAGATCAGGAGAGAACATAGTAGTAGATTTTTTCTTTCAAGAGAAATTGCAGAATTACTCTCCATGGAGCGCACTTTGTTAATAAAATAAAAAATGATGAATGACCTTACAAAAATTGATCCTAGTTGCTTTGATTCCTTGGATTGGAAATTGTCAGTATATGAAGATTATATCAAGGAAATCAATAAAGTGTTAGAAAAATACTTTGACATATTGGTGAAGATCAAGGAGAACTTCAATGCTCTTGAACTAGACCTCATAGATGAGTTCGATGAAAAGGTATGGGATGTTGCAGACATAATGAGGGAATTTAAAGAGGTGGATCATAAAGAAATAGGTGATCCTGAGACAACCACTGGAGACTCGTTTAGAAAATTGAGTAACTTATAGACCTATATGAGTTCATTTAAGGCATAAAGTGACAACATCTATGAAATGCTAGCAGAGTCAGACCGTGCACTTTCAAAATGGAGGACAAGGATACAAATCACCACGACTCCAGGAAGAAAAAAAATCACCGCAATTGTCACCAAGTATCGGGAATGCAGACAAAGAGTAAAGGAACATGAGGTGTTACTGGAGTAGCAGGAGGTAGAAATAATTGAAAGCAAAGGAGTCGGTGCTGGGACTGCTGATTAGATTTTAGTTTTTATGTTATCTTCTTTAATTTGGCTCTCTTGATACTTCAAAGACTTTTTATTTTAATTTCTAAAACGGTTGTCTTCAAGAAACCATTATCAAGAAAATTTGTAAGCTTTAAATATGGGGGTTGATGCTTGGCCTTTACTCTTTAGAACAAAAAAATAATATGCTATTTTTACTACTTTTCTATTATTTGAATATAGAAAGACAATGGTGAAGTTCATGCATGCACAATCTTTGAGTTATGGTGTGTGGATTTATTCTACTTTTACAGAGTAGTTTTCCAACGAATTATCTATTATTGGAATGATAAATGTTTGGTTAATTTCATTGTTGTGGAATGTTTATTTGTGAATAAAGATTTTATGGTGATGGATGTGCAAGGATTTCTCAATATAGTTTAGGTAATTTGGTAGTTTAATCTTTTATTGTTTAAGTTGTGTGTATTCCTTTCAAAACTTTCTTGTTAAAAGCATTTCCTTTAGTAAGAATATAGAGTTAGGTGACAAATCTATTAACCAACACTTCTATGCATGTCTTTATCTTAAGTAAGGCTCTCAACTATTGCTTTTGTGAGCTTAGCAACATTTATGGTCATGTCAACTACTACTAATGTTGGAGTATCAAAAAATATTTTTATAATCAGTTTGGTAGAGCTTCTAAGTTATGGATGTTGAACTATTAGCTTTTGTTCAAGGAATGGATTAATATTCCTTTTAGTTATTTATCAAAGATTGTGTGAATGGAAATGAAATAGGAATTTATAAGTAGTGTGATAAGTGTTCTTTAAAAATGATGCAAAATCATATCAAATTCAATACCATGGAATACAATATAAAATATCATCAACTACAGTTTGGAATATGATTCATGAAGTGCAATATAAAATAAAATATCATGAAGTGCAATGATTCATAATTTATTTGAATACAATATAAAATATCAACTACAATTTGGAACATGATTCATGAAGTGCAATATAAAATAAGATATCATGAAATGCAATGATTCAAAATTTTATTGAATACAATATAAAATATCATCAACCACATTTGGGACTTTGGAACAATGGAAACTGATTCATGAAGTGTAGTATAAATACCTAAAAGTTGCTAATTCTCTTCCATTTCCCAAACAGAGTTAGGGTCCTCAAATTGACACTCATCTTGAGATAAATTAAAAGAGTCGTCTTGATTATGAGTCTGCTCTTCATTTTCTTCGACCTGTGTCTCAAATTCAACATTCATTGTGTGATTTGTGTCAATGTCGTCTATCCTAGTCCCATTGCCAGTGCCAGTGCATCCTGTACCAGTGTTTGGATTTGGATTGTTTGTGTTGCACAACCCAGTCCTTCTTCTTTCACATGTGGACCTCCAGATTGCGAGTGCCCTTTGAAAATGATTTTTTTTGATATTATACGTTGTTCTTTTCATCCTCAATAAATTTTCCAAATTCTTGTCTAGTTTGTTTCTTAACTTTGATTTCAAAAACCCCAATGTACTGAAAACTCTCTCATCCTCCATCGACCCCAATATCATTGTTTGACATAAATCAACAAGTTTGAAATATTCTGATATTTCACTCTAACCTAAGTTTGTCCAAACCTTTTTTATTGATCCTGATTCAAAGGCCTTCTCTATGCTCATGGATTTATACTAGTCCTTCATAGCTATTTCAAAACTCCTACATTGTTGTCTAAGCTTATTTTCATTTAAAATTCCTTCTATTGTTTGCTCATTGTATGTTACCCTTTTCAAAAATTGTTCGATCAAGATTTTTACTTTATCATGAAAATATTCTGGGTTATCTTTGTTTACCCAAAATTAAGGATACAGAATACCCATGGCTTCATGTATTTCATGTCAAGGGAATCTTTCACAAATCTCAGAGGAAAGAGATTCTACAATTTCCTTCAAATTATCACTAATAGATTTAACAATGCCATTAAAATATTCCTTGTTAACAACTACTTCTTTGTTAGAGCTCTTGACTGTCTTACAATGGTACATTGGTATCTCATATCCATGTACATAGATACATAAGTGCCCGCTTGCATTAAACTATAAGTAATTATAAGGATTATTCAAATCAGTAATTTTCTGCCACATGAAATAATTTGTGCCTTCTTGTGTTAGATCTAGATATAGATGATCAAGGGCCAACCATGCATGTTTATGTAGATTGGAATATTCATAAATATACATAGTTCTATCTTGGGCTTTCTTCACAAGATTATTCATCACAACCAGCATGGGGAGAAGACTAGCTAAAGTCAAGAGTGTCTCTATATCGCTTAACCTATGTAAGAGGTCAAGAGCTTTGTCTACTATGTTGTGATGCTCATACATCACTCCAATCAAGGATTGGTATTCTAAAAGAACTCGTTGTGTTGATCCATGTAGGGAGATCCATCTGGTATTGAAATCCCTGAGAAGATTATTTCTTGGTGTTATTCCCTCAACAAAATGTTGAAATTCTGTGAAACATTTGGGACTTCGGCAGAAGTATGCGTGGATCTCACATACTAGATTTTCAACTTTTGATATTGTAGGAAAATTGCTTACAATTTTAAATATTAAAATCATTCTGTGGGCCATGCACTGAATGCCAAGCATGTATGGTGCACAAGTAGTTTGTAACTTTGTACAAACATTGCTCCTTTGACCTTGCATCACTGTAGCTCCATCAACTCCTACACACACCAACTTTTTGGCAATTGTCAACTCATCCATACCTGTAATTTCATTCAAAGATTTGTTGACTAGTTCAAATAGGTTTTGCAATGTTGAACTGTCCTTCATTTTATGAACACAAAGAAGATGAGCTTGATGAACATGTTGTTCTACAATATACAAATGCATACATACCCAAGAAGTATTGTCTACCACAGTAACTTCATCTACATATAATGCAATGAAATTTGACTCTTTTACTTTCTCCTTTAAATCTTCCTTTTCCACTGCAGCAAGACAATTTTCCCATTCCCATCTAGTGTTTAATGACCAATGTGAGAAGGGATAGTGAGGAACACTCAAATAAGAAAATAAACTAGAATATTCTGGGTAGTCTGTCATAGGATGCCCTTTGGACAAAATATGAAAAACAACACTCATCTGAACAAGTTTTGATAATTTTTCTACTTTCATTACTTTTCCAAAATGAGCCTCAAGTGTACCTTGACATTCAGCAAGCTTCGAAATTCTATAGTTATGCTCTTCATATTCCATGGCATACTTAACTTGAAGACATTCTTCCTTTGATTTCCATTGTACGACTGATTGTTCCTTTTCGTCTATGATTTATTTTTTCGTAAACTTTACCGATATGCTTTTCTATAGTGTCAAGATTTAGCTGCAACGTCTTGGCTCTTCCACATTTCCAACTACAAATTGTACACTTTCATAGTGTTTCTTTTTCAATATCATTTTCATTTGCTACCCCCATGGGTACAATGAATGGGTACTTTGACAAGCAACCAAGTTGAAAATTCCTTGTCATTTCCCACTCCTCCCCATTTTTGATTTTCCTTTTCTTTTCTTGCTGCTAACATCATCCTCATCCAAGTCAATTATCTCATTCTAGCTAACCAGGGTATCACTTGGAACATATTCTGTGGTATTTCCATCCTCATTTGATACATTTTGATTTAACTCAATGACAATCTCACCTTGACCTTCTGGTGGCAGTGAGGTATTGTGAATGCCTTCTTCATTAATATTTGGTGGAAGAGTTGATGATGTAGCTCCATCTTGATCTGATGGATCAGAAGCTTTTCCAATTCCAAAGTAAGGTTGTATGGTACCTCTACATTTTGGGTGTTTTGATGGCCTCCCAATCTCTTCACTACCCTAAGGAGTCTTACCCTTTCTACTTGACATATTGATCTCTCACTTCGATTAAAATCTGGAAAAAAATGTCTTCTTCTTTAAGAAGGACAAAGACTATAGATCCCATTCCCTACTCAAAATAATCTTTAAGACTAAAGCAAGAATGGAAAAGAGATAAATAAATCTTATTATTATAACTATTAACACTATAAAGAAATGATCACTCACCTTTAAGTCTACGTTTTCGGCTTTCACTGACTTTCGAATCAAGAAGTAGAACCTTAGAACCGAACAAAATGTGTAAGAATAAATGACATTTTTGATTGTATTTATATCAATCCATAGTTGGTGAACTCCATGGGATTTTCAAATGGTATGTTAAAAATTTGGTGAATCCTGCGTGCTTATACAATGATACGTTATAATTTTCAAGGTGAAATGGGTCCTCAAATGTAATTATTTTAAATTTTATTGGTGAAATAGGTCCTCATAAGCAACTATTTAGAAATTTTAATTGGCAAAATGGGTCTTCACAAGCAACTATTTATTAATTTTAATTGGCGAAATGGGTCCTCATACAATGTTGTTTTAATAGTATTGGTGAATATATAGGTGTTCTATTACATGCTTTCGAGATTCTAGGCGAAAATATTAATCGGTCCATTTGAAACGCATAGTCTATTATGGCGAATTTATTACTTAAATATACCTCATAAAAAAATTATTGGTGAATGGACATGCATTAGACCGATAGTTCATAAAATTTGAGCAATTTGGACACCCTGTTGGGTGCAATTAATTCACCAATTTCGACTTGGATGATTTCTAGAATTCGCCAATTAACGAAGATTCGCCACTAAAGTTTTCCCTGGTCTTTTCCAATATATACAATAGATGGTAACTCCAAGGTGCCAATAGATGGAACTCAAAGTTAATTGAAGGTGAAAAATATCTCCAAATATCTCCTCACGAGGAAAGATGAAAACCCATGGAAAAGGGGCCCACAACTGAAGCAAACCGAACTCAAATAGTTGTAAACTCCTCCTCTCAATGTGCATGATCAAAAGAATTCCAAAACTAATGTAAAACTGAGGTTATGTCTCAAAAACCTCCATGAATAATGGCCTCAACCAATGAGATCTCCAAAAGATTAAAATTTCACTCCAAGTAAAAGAAAACACAATACTCCAGATGACTCTCGTTGACTTGAGTTCTACTTCGCTTTTGTTTCTTGCATGATTTTGGGGAAAAGGTATATGTTTGATTAAATATTAAAGATAATCAATTATGATTATTTTAATATTTGACATGTGATAGTCTTGTTTTCATGCATTACATAGTTAATATTGAAGTAACTAATGAAATACTACCTTGAATATTTAATTACATAGTTTATTTTGTCTAAAATCATGCAAAAACATAAGTGACGTACTCCTTTACTAGAATATGCAATAATATCACATTTTTGTCTGCCCTCTCAAAAGCACATGCCTTAGTGTCAAATGATAATATCAAAGGTCATGGAGGTATTAGTGGAGGTATTTGAATTTAATTCGATGTGATAAAAATAAAAATTCAAATTAGGGAAAAGAACAAAACTTTGAAGCCCTAACATTTTTGGTCATATTCTCACATTGATCATTCTAAAAAATATTTGTTGTTGGCTACCACCATGAGCTAGGGTTCGAGCTCGAATATTTAACATTTTCAGCTTATTTCATGTTGACCTTTTTCTGGAAGTCACTGGTAAGTATCTCCTATTTGCAAAAAAGCCAGAATATCTTCATTCCCTCTATTTTGAGTGTATTTCAAGGCTTTCTTGGCCACGACGATGGCTATATTCCTGATGCATTTATATCTCCTCCCATTGTTTGATGCCTTCCCTTCATTTGATGCCAGCATGAGATGGAATTGGCTCG
The DNA here is from genome assembly GCA_007115665.2 of Sequoiadendron giganteum. Classification (NCBI taxonomy): domain Eukaryota; kingdom Viridiplantae; phylum Streptophyta; class Pinopsida; order Cupressales; family Cupressaceae; genus Sequoiadendron; species Sequoiadendron giganteum. The sequence continues at coordinate 427,473,111 of CM021104.1, forward strand.
ACTTTGAAGTCTTTAGAACATGGGTTTGAATGCATTTTCTCATTTCATATTTTATCAATCATGCTACCTTTCTATTATGCACCGTCAAGCTAGGGTTCAAGCTTCTAGAAGATTGAATGTAATCTATGTGTCCTCTCCTTCATAGCCAGACTAGAAATATATGCTAGAACCGTAAGTCATTCATTTGCTAAGAAATGCTATAAGACCTTTCATTTTATATGAAAGGAAAGCTTGTTTGTTTTGATATGAAACATAAATTAATGGAATATGAGTGCTTTCTATAATAATTTCTTGAAAGTTACTCATTGTGCATAGTTTCTCTGACACTCAAACACATCCATTTTTGCTTGTATATGGAGTTTATGTATGATGTTTCTCTAACATTTTTTGAACCCACCGTGGCTTCCTCGCTCTTGTTTGAACCCTTTGATATTATTTGCTTCCTCACTCTTGCATTTCTTCTCTATTCAAGCTTGATCTAGTTCTTGATAGAAGGCACGTTTCTCGGGTTATAAGTATGCATCATCTACCCCTAAACCTTGATGAGGTTCAAAGTTACCACCATATCCAAATCCAGTATATGGATCTTTGTGCTGCAAGCTCTCATAATCAACATTATCTCGAGAATATATGTGAGAAAACCTATTTTGTTGAGGAAACATAGTATAATTTGAAATTTGGTTCAAGAAGCTATACCTTGCAGCCAATTGATAATGTCCATGTAGCATATTTCCTATAATAGATAATGAGGAGGGTTTTGATGCTTGTCCTTCAAAAGAAGTTTCATAGAACCTTGATTTCTTGGCCCTTTATAAGCATCATGTCTTCCACTTGGTTGCTCTGGCAGGAATTGGTATTCTTGAGGAGATTTACTACCAGATTGACTATGAATGGTGGGCACATTAACCATAACTATTTTCCTCTTGTCACCGGATGTGGTTGCCAATGGTGCATGTTTAGTATTAAGCAACATAGATGATCATTTATTGGATCTTGCATCTTTTCTATCAAACAATTTTTCATAATGATACCCTCTTTGCTTGTATTGCTTCAATATAAGTGCTTTATTCATATGCATTGTCCTCTAATGCTGCCATTTGAAACTGTCATGGCAATATTCTCTTGTACTACTAGAATTTTCCTGCTATCTTAGCTTGCCAATGGGACTGTCTCTCATAACCCTAACTTGCATTGGTTTCATAGATTATCCATGTTTACTTTTATGGTGAATTCATTATTTTTGTCTTTGATGAAGTAAGGTGCTTGATACCATACCTATATGCACTCTTGCTATGTATTCAACATACTAGAATAATTCTTGCCAAGGTGACTGTCTCTTACTTCAATTCAAAGATCTGAAGCACTATTTTAGTTACTACTGTCACCATTTATCACTATGAAGATACTTTATTTTCCGACCTTTTATCAATGCCTTTATTGTATCAATATATTTATCCTTCTTTCTTGAAATTCACTTCCATTTCTTTAATGACTGTACTCCATTGTGCATGGTGAACTTATACTAAAATCAATGTGTATCCTCTTTTCTTTTCAAGACATAATGGTTGTCATCTATGCATTAGCTATTTTTGTTATATCTACGAACTATCTATCATTTGCAATCATGCATTTGTTGTGAAATGTCTTGATACATGATGTTGTCCTTATCTCACTGTAATTCCATCATACAAATGCTTTATCATTTATGATAGTGATATAAACCAAGTCACGATTATAGGTAATGAGATATAAGCTCAAAATTAATAAATGTAATGCTTTTACACTTTAATCCATCTAAAAACAAGAGGGCAGCATGCTGGGCTCAACCCTTGTGGAAGCCCATTTTCTTCACATGCTGAAATGTCAAAAGAGATGAATCATAAAGTGATAAACCTGTCCCTGCATAGTGAATAAACAAATTGGATAAAACAATGAAGTTCAATTCTCTTCCTGATGATTAGATCCCATTTGACGATCTGACTTAGCTTTTTGCACATATATGATAATTGTTGAATTGAATTAATGCAACATAGTTGTAGGTTATATATCTATTGATGAAACATATGATGAGTTTTTATATCTTGAGCTCTAACAAATCTTTCAATAATTGTAGGTACATCTGAAGACCGGGTATGAGAGGAGTTGAAGATAAGAAGATCAAACTGAAGATAGGAGTATCAACACCAACATTACAAGGCAATGAAAGATATGAACTCTCCTCATGTGCTTTTCCCTTTATTTAATCTTCAGATATATAGCTTTCTCTCTATATTGTATCAATTCAATTTAGTCATTCTCATGGCATGTGTGGGACGTTTTAGCATTTTTTTATCTTGTTGTGTAAGAAAACAACATTGTATACATTTGCATTTCAAAAAGAATGAAATACGAAAACAATTTTCAAATTTTGCAATCTCTTTCTATTGTAAATCAATGCATAATAAGAACTGAAATTCATTTGAAAACTTCATATGCAAATGGTAATGATTTAACAAAATTTTATTGAAGCACCTTTCACCTTAAAAGTAGTCAACTATTCTAGCTCTACCAAAATGAGTTGTAGGTGAAATTTTGGTAACATTTCTAGTGATTTCTGCTAAATGCTTGACTGCTAAGCATGCCATACTAGTTTCCTTAACAATCAATTGGGCATGGAGTCAAATTATTCCCTCCTCAAACTCTTGAAACCATTGTTACTCAATTGTTTGGAACTATACAACAACAAAACAAAACATAGAACAAACTATCATGTCACTATTTAAGACATGGCCAACAAACAATGCATTTGCACTTATTTGAAAGGAAAAATACACTAAAAAACTAAAAACAGTGTGTCAAAGCACTTAGAGGAATGAAACTATATTTTACTGAACTGAAACTAAACTACGCAACTCTAACCAAACAACTGTGAAATCCTCAAACAAATCTATTTATTTTTTGGTTAAAGTAGCTACGCTTTCTCAACAAAAAACATTGATTTACATGCTTATGAATAGTTGAAACTAGATGAAGCACAAGAAGATTTTTAATAACCTATTGCAATGATTCATAAAGAATATAGAAAAACTCACTCATCCTTTAAATATGACCAACCATGCCGCTGGTTTGGAGTGGATGGATAAGTTGGATCTGTTTTCCTTTTATTGAAACTTCATCAAGTATGCTTGGAATCTTAGTTTTGGAAAGATACCTGATTGGGCATCCTTTTGAGATGATAAATAGATAATTCTTTTTGCTAGATTTTCCTTTTTCAATTATTTTTTCAATCACAACCTCTTTGATCACTTGATTATGTTGATCACAAACCATTTCCTTGAAAGATGCAAAGTTATTAACAATGTTAGAGCAAAATTTTTAATGATAGTTTAGAATAAATCCTCTTTAGGAAAAATTTCATCATGCAATGTATGCTCTAACTTATCCTCATGATGGATTTCAAAGCTCATACATTCAAAATCTATGATTTTCTACTTTCCTTGCTCTAGTTGAACAACCTTTTCTTGTGAATCAACCTCTTGACCTTCCAAAACATGACTGTCGTCATTTTGATTAGCTTCATATTGGTAAAATGCAAAATGAACAAGTTCAGAAGCTTGTTTTACCTTTCTGCCCTCACCACTTACTGATTTGGGGTCTTGGTCATTACAAGAATTCAATAGAGTGGCAAGCTCTCTACAAGATGAATAGTTAGGATCTTGACAATTAATCATATAGTTGTGTTGAAAAGGCTAATCATCTTCAGCTATTCCACTTGATTGCTCTTCAAGGTAGGTTGCCTTAGTTTCATGCATGATAGTCTCTTCATTGTAGCACAAAGGAAGTTTTGAAAACAAATTAGATGTTTTACATCCATGGAGAACATGATCTTATTTTCGAATAGGGCTCTCTTCTTTTGACATAATTTCTAGATCTTCTTCATCACTATACCGATTGGATACCTTGAAATATTTGTCAATTTTTGCTTGTTTCTCCAAATCAGGGGGTAAGTTGAGCATGTGTATGCTCTCTTCCTCATTATCAACAAATCTAGGAATTTGATCAAGCAAATAAATTGAATCTTCCTCTTCATATGGTGCCTTATCCATTGAACCGAGCTTCTCTACACATGCATCATTTTCATATTCACCTGAGAATATGGTACGATAAACAACAATCTCTTGCTCCTATTCAATCTTTTTTTGTTCTAGTCGATAATACTTTACAGCTAAATGCAGTAGATTTATACTTCTAATCTTCTCCATGATCAATGGGCTATCTTGATCAATGGGCTGCTCTGCAATTATATTAGGTTGTACCTCATTTTGAAAGGGTTGATCTAGAATGAAAGGAGGTGTTTGAAAGCCATGCTTTTGGGAAATTAAAAACTTGATCTGCTCCTCTTTTGCAGCTAACTCCCTGTGGATCTTATCTTCAAATTGTATCCTTTGTGTCTCCAACTCCTGCTCATGAAGGTAGGCTTGATAATCTAACTCCTGTTGTTGCAAATCAAGCTCCTATTGCCTCTTGAACTCTTCTATCTACTTTGTGACATATAACAATGTGTCCTTGATGTCATTCATGATATTTTTCATATCCATAACCTCTTGAGGCTGAATTTTAGTGTGTGTAGGCTGATATAGAGGTTGAACATGGGTGGGTGGGTGGTAAGCATAATAAGCATGCTGGTTATTTGCTATGATATGGGAATTTTGGTCAAAACCAACATTGTAGCTACTTGGGTATGGATGATAAGAGGGTTTATGCACAAAATTTTCATAGTATGGGGGTGGGTATACATGTTGAATATGAAAATTCAACATTTCTACTCATATAAAGAACTGGAAATTAGTAATAAAACTTTTATTTGAAACATACCAGTATTGGATCTTGTCGAAACCAGTAGATGTGATGCACATAAGAATACTACTATGCAGACTTATTCACAACTAATATTCTTAGAAATTTGTTAACACAACTCAACTTGGGCACCTTGATCACATAAATATTTCACTAAAAGGCTTTGTTTAACCTTTCCTTACTAAGGAAAACTGGGTTTTCAAAAATTAAGAAAAGAGATAAAGTTAAGAGCACAATTAATGACCTATGAGAAAATTCTAATGTGTAAATGCATCAGTAAATGAGACAAAAAATCAAAGGTTTCTTATTTAAAACACATTAAAATTGCATCAAATCATTTAAATGAGACAAAACACCAAAAAATGTGAAGGTAAACTCTTTTTCTATTGAATATCTTGAAGGAAACTCTACAAAATTCTAATGAAAATAAACTACTACTGTATTAATCAACTGTAAAATGAGTTACAAGGTAATCTCTTTGCATAATGTAAAGGCAAAAATAAAGAACTAAGAAAAAGACTAAGTATTTTCCAATATATACAATAGATGGTAACTCCTAGGCTCCAAGAGGTGGAACTCAAAGCTAACTAAAGGTGAAAAATATCTCCAAATATCTCCTCACAAGAAAATATGAAAACCCATGAAAAGGGGGCCCACAACTGAAGCAAACTGAACTCAAATAGTTGCAGACTGCTCCCCTAAATGTGCATGATCAAAATAACTTTCAAAACTAATGTAAAACTAGGGTTATATCTCAAAAACCTCCATGAATAATGGCCTCAACCAATGAAATCTCCAAAAGACTAAAATTTGACTTGAATTCAAAGAAAACACAATACTCTAGATGACTCCTGCTGACTTTAGTTCTACTTCGCTTGTTTTTTTTGCTCAATTTTGGGGAAAAGGTAATTGATTGATTAAATATTAAAGATAACCAGTTATGATTATTTTAATATTTGACATGTGATAGTCTTATTTTCATGCATTACGTGGTAAATATTAAGGTAACCAATGAAATATTACCTTTAAAATTTAATTACATAGTTTATTTTATCTAAAATCATGGAAAAACATAAGTGAGGTACTCCTTTATTAGAATATGCAATAATATCACATTTTTGTTTGGCCTCTCAAAAGCACACGCCTTAGTGTCAAATGATAATATCAAAGGTCATGGAGGTATTAGTGGAGGTATTTGAATTTAATTCGATGTGATAAAAATCACAATTCGAATTAGGGAAAAGAACAAAACTTTGAAGCCCTAACTTTTGTGGTCACATTTCACATTGATCATTCTTGAAAAAGATTTGTTGTTGGCTATCGCCATGAGCTAGGGTTCAAGCTCGGACCTTTAACATTTTCAGCTTATTTCATGTTGACCTTCTTCTGGACACCACTCGTAAGTATCTCCTATTTACAAAAATGCAAGAATCTCTTCATTCCCTCTAATTTGAGTGCATTTCAAGGCTTTATTGGCCACAACCATGGCCATATTCCTGATCCATTTATCTCTCATCCCATTTTGTTGATGCCTTTCCTTCATTTTATGCCACCATGAGATGGAGTTGGCTCAACTTTGGAGTCTTTAGAACATGGGTTTGCATGTATTTTCTCATTTCATGTTTTATCAATCATGCCACCTTGCTGTAATGCACCGTCAAGCTAGGGTTCGAGCTTCTGCAAGATTAAATTTAATTTGGGAATCCTCTCCTTCTTAGCTAGACTATAAATACATGTTGGAATTGTAAGTTATTCATTTGCTAAGAAATTCTATAAGAGATTTCATTTTATATGAAAGGAAAGCTTGTTCATTTTAATATGAAACATAAATTAATGGAATCTGAGTGCCTTCTATAATACTTTCTTTATAGGTACTCTTTGTGCATAGTTCCTTTGACACTCAAAAAAATCAATTTTTGCTTGTATCAAGAGTTTATTTATGATGTTTCTCTGACATTTGTTGAACCTGCTGCGGCTTCCTCACTCTTTCTCGACCCCTTTGAAATTCTTGCTTCCTTACTCTTGTGTTTCTTCTCTATTCGAGCTTGATCTTGTTCCTGATAGAAGGAACATTTCTGAGTTTACAAGTATGCATCATCTACCCCTAAACCTTGATGAGGTTCAAAGTGACCATCATATCCAAATCTTGTATATGGATCTTGTGTTGCAATCCCTCATAATCAACATTATCTCTAGAATGTATGTGATCATACCTGTTTTCTTGAGGCAACATAGTAGAATTTTAAATTTGGTTCAGGAAGCTATACCTTGCAATCAATTGATCATGTACATGTAGTAGATTTCCTACAGTAGATAATGAGGGTGGTTTGATGCTAGTCCTTCAAAGGAAGTTTCATAGAACCTTGATTTAGTGGCCCTTTTATACGAATCGTGTCTTCCACTTGGTTGCTCTGGCAGGAATTGGTATTCTTGAGGAGCTTTACTACTAGATTGACTATGAATGGTGGGAATGTTACCCATAACTATTTTCCTCTTGCTGATGGATGCGGTTGCCAATGGTGCATGTTTAGTATTAAGCAACACAAATGATCATTTATTGGATCTTGCATCTTTTCCATCAAACAATTTTTCATAATGATACCCTTTTTGCTTGTATTGCTGCAATATAAGTGCTTTATTCATATGCACTGTACTCCAATGCTGTCATTTTAACTGTCATGGCAATATTCTCTTGTACTACTAGAATTTTCTGGCTATCTTAGCCTACGAATGGGATTGTATCTCATAACCCTAACTTTCATTGGTTTCATAGATTATCTTTGTTTACTTTTATGGTGCATTCATTATTTTTGTCTTTGATGAAGTAAGATGTTGGATACTATACCTATATGCATTCTTGCTATGTATTCAACATACTAGACTAATTATTGCCAAGGTGATTGTCCCTTACTTCAATTCAAAGATCTTAAGCACTATTTTAGTTACTAATGTCACCATTTATCACTATGAAGATAGTCTATTTTCTGACCTTTTATCAATGCCTTTATCTTTTATGAATATCTTTATCCTTCTTTCTTGAAATTCACTACTCTTTCTTTAATGACTATACTCCATTGTGCATGGTGAAATTATACTGAAATAAATGTGTATCCTCTATTCTTTTCAAGACATAATGGCTTTCATCTATGCATTAGCTATTTTTTCTATATCTAGGAACTATCTGTGTCATTTTCAATCATGCGTTTGTTGTGAAATGTCTTGATACATGATGGTGTTCTTATCTTGTTGTAATTCCATCAAGAAAATACTTAATCATTTATGATAGTGATATCAACCAACTCACCATTATAGGTGATGAGATATAAGCTCAAAATTAATAAATGTAATACTTTTACACTTTCATCCCTCTGAAAAAAAGAGGGCAGCATGTTGGGCTCAACCCTTGTGGGAGCCCATTTTATCCATGTTGAAATGTCAAAAGAGATGAATCATAAAATGATAAACTTGTCCCTGCATAGTGAGCAAAAAAAATTAGATAAAACAATGAAGTTCAATTCTCTTCTTGATGATTAGATCCTATTTGATGATATGACTTAGCTTTTTGCACATATCTGGTAATGGCTGAATTGAATTAATGCATCATAGTTGTAGGTTAAATGTCTGTTGATGAAACATATGATGAGTTTTTATATCCCAAGCTATAAAAAATATTTCAATCATTGCATTTAAAAAAGAATGAAATACATAAACATTTTGCAACTTTTGTAATCTCTTTCTGTTGTAAATCAATGCATAATAAGAACTAAACTTCATTTGAAAACTTCATATGAAAATGATAATGATTTAAATTTTTTTTATTGAAGTACCTTTCACCTTAAAAGCAACCAGGTGTTCCAACTCTACCAAAGTGAGTTGTAGGTGAAATTTTGGTAACAATAATACCAAGAGTAATTTTTCCAAACAAAGTCAGTATATAGGATGACACATGCAGAGAATGTAGAGTTAAACTGACAAATACAATAATTTTTGAAGAAAGGATTGATCAGAGAGAGCTTAAGCCCATGTACAATACTTGTTGTACTGGAACCAAAGGAATAAGGAGAATGGAGGATGTTTACACAATCAAGAGAAATCAGTATGATCATTGCCAAGTATAGATTTCCATTATTGAGTATGGATGACATTATGGACTACTTGAGCGGAGAAGAATATTTCATAAAGATTGATCTAAAGAGTGTACACCATAAAATAAAAATAAGAGAAAGAGATGAATGGAAAAACTTTAAGACTAATGAAGGATCGTATGAGTGGTTAGTGATTCCTTTTAGATTGACCAATGCACCTAACACTTTCATGATGTTGATGAACGAAGTATTAAAGAAATTCTTGGGTAAGTTTGTTATTGTTTACTTGGATGATATTCCAATTTTTAGTAAGACCAAAGAATAACATTTGTGGCACATCAAAAAAGTATTACAAAGGTTGAGGGAAGAGAATTTGCTAATAAACATCAAGAAGTGTAGCTTTATAAAGACAAATTTGGTGTACTTGGGTTTTTAAATTTATGCTAAAGGATTGAAGATGGACCCTGAGAAGGTTAGAGAAATTGTTGAGTGGCCTACATCGGTGAACATTGGAGAGGTAAGATCATTTAATGGACTAGCGAGTTTCTACCAGAAATTCATTAGGAGCTTTAGTATAATTTACACACCCATGACAAAAATAATGAGAGAAGATATAAAAGACTTTAACTAGACATCCAAATAACAAAGAAGTTTTGAATTATTGAAGAAAAATGTGATAAAGCAACCAGTGTTAGCATTACCTGATTTTGATAAAGTATTTCAAGTTGATTGTGATGCCATTGGAAATGCAATAGGATTAGTTTTGAGTCAAGAAGGAAGACCTATAGATTATTTTAGTGAGAATTTGAATGATTCCAAGAGATATTCAGTTTATGATCAATTATTTTATGCCATAATTCAAGCCTTGAAGAAGTGGAGAATTATTTATGGCCTGAGGAGTTTGTGTTATACACTGATCATCAAGCCTTGCAGTATTTGAACAGTCAAGGTAAGTTGAATCAGAGACATATGAGATGGGTTGAATTCTTGTAGAATTACACATTTATGTTGAAGCATAGGAGTGGTAAATCAAACAAAGTCGTAGATGCATTGAGCAAGAGAAGGAATCTATTAACAAGAATGAAGATACAAGTTCTAGGTTTTGAAGAATTGAAGCATATGTATGGGGATGATCTAGTTTTTTCTGATGCATGGAGGTCATGTAAGGAACAAGTAGTAGAAGATAGGAGTCAATGGTTAGATTATTTCATTCAAGAAGACATGTTATTCGAGGGAAATTAGTTGTGTATTCCAAGGAGTTCAAAGAGGGAGAATTTGATTAAGAAGAAGCATTGTGGAGGATTAACAAGGCATTTTGGTGTTGATAAGACAATAGATTTGGTGAGTGAACACTATTTTTGGTTGCAAATATATAAGGATGTCAGGAATATTGGTCAAAGTTGATTTTTTTTTCAAGTAACAAAAGGGAGTAGTCAGAATACTAGATTGTACAAAACTTTAAAAATACCAAAGAGACCTTGGGAAGATATAAGCATGGATTTCATATTCGGATTACCAAGAAAAAAGAGAGGGTATGATTCTATAATTTTGTGGTAGTGGACATATTTTCTAATATGACACATTTCATTCCTTTCAAGAAGACTAATGATGTTGTGCATGTTGCTGACTTATTTTTCAAGGAGATTGTGAGATTGCATGGATTACTAAAGAGAATAGTTTTAGATAAGGACACAAAGTTCATTGGATACTTTTGGAGGACATTGTGGAAGAATATGAAGAGAAAACCTTAAGTTTAGTTCATCATATCACCCACAAATAGATGGTCAAATAGAGGTAGTAAACAAGAGTTTGGGTAGCTTATTAAGATTTTGGTTGGAGATAAATTAGGAAATTGGGATACAGTTCTACTGCAAGTAGAATTTGCATACAATAATTCAATAAACTAGAGAAAAAGGAAGAAACTATTTAATATTTTGACAAGGATATATCCTAGAGGAGTTACTGAGCTCAGAGACATCAATATGGAAGATAAGAGGAGTGAAAAAATAGAAGAATTTGCAAGATTCATGGAAACATTGCATATTCAGGTCTGGAAACACTTGGAGGATATGAACAACAAGTACAAGGATAAGGTGGATGAGAAGAAGAGGCATAAGGAATTTTTTTGTTAGAGATGAAGTTATGGTATATCATAGGAAGGAAAGGTTTCCAATAGGAACATACAATAAGTAGAAGATGAGGAAGATTGGACCATGTAAGATTCTCAAGAAGTTTGATTCAAGAAATACATATGAAGTGGAGTTACTAGAGTCACCTATTTTCAATATTGTAAACATCTATGAGTATCATGAAGGAAAATTGAGTGGGAGTAACAAAGAAGTTGGATTGGATGAGCAGTTACCACATCAACCACTAGAGAAGATTGAGCAGATTTTGGATACCAGAATTGGAAGGAGAACTAGGAACAAGAAGTACAAGGAGTACCTGGTAAAGTGGAAAGGAAAAAAAGTGGAGGATTCATCATGGATTTCTCAGGTTGAGGTAGACCAATTTGGTTTTACTCTAGCCCCTAGAAAGTGAAGGAATCACTTTTATCCCAACCTGTCTGATGTAGGAGCATCCTTGGTTGTAAAGCAATCCTATATCAACCAAAAATATTTCTTTTCTTTAATTTTAGTCTATAGATTTCTCAAAATTTTCTTCTATATTTTACCATTGTGTTATTTTTCAACTCACAGAGTAGGATATTAGTTCTACAGGAGGTCATCTAGAACATATCTAGATTTCAAGTGATTTTCATCTATTTGTAGAAAGTTATCGCTCTTAGAATTTTATTGTAAATTATCAGATAGATTATTCAGAGCCTAGCTAGCTTAGTTTGGTTGTGTAGACCTTTTCTAGAACATGTAGAGCTTAATGGAACATCATTTAAGAATTTTAGGTCCTAGGGGAACTTTCTTCGAGATTCACAATTTATTTCATTTCTTGATGGATTCTTTTCATGCTTGTTGGCTGATCTACACATTTAATCTTGCGTTGGGTTTGTAAACCCTTGAGGCCGATGCGGATTATAATTTGATCTAGAGATTCATATCTAATATAATTTTTAATTCTTTAGAAAGTAGTTAGTCAATATTTAATCAAGTAGATCATTAGTAGTAGTTCGTAACTCAATCTAGCCTTCTAGGGTGTGGAATGTAATAAGGCCTTGTGCCAATTGTAATATCTATAATTCCCTTGTGATTGGTTTGTGAGCCCTAATTATTCCATAATATAAGGCATATGATGCATGTAAGACTTCAAGTTTTGAATGAGTGATAACCCATATTTTCTGATCATTTCTTTTGTTATTTCTGTTGTGTTGAACTCTAAGCTACATGGTTGGATAGTCCTTTTTGGACCCTCCATCCATGACTGCACCACTACTTGTGGTCTAGATGCTAAGAAGTATTCAATATAACCTCACACCTTATCAAAGGTTAAAAAAAACCATCATATACATCATAGTATTTACATATTTATCTATGTTCAAAAATTTTAAATGTTTACAATATTTATAAATCTAATAAGGGTAGACAATTTTATCATTATTTGAAGGGTACACAATTTATTGAGAGGGGGTGAATTAGTAGATCAAATCTATTTAAAAATATTAACTCAAATGCACATATTAGAAATACAAATTGAATCAAAGTAGATACTGATGATCAAGTAACAATATAAGCACACACATCTGCACATGAGAATACCAGATATACATGGAAACCCAAGATGGGGAAAACCACGATGAGAATAGCTGCTTGCATCTACTATCTAAATCCAACCTCATAAAAAGGAAATTGACAAGTAAATTTTACAATATGAAGTAGGTATCAACCTAATAGAGACACCAATCCCCTATTGTGTTTGTAGGCACCAACCTACTAGATACACCAATCCCCAATTGAATCGGTACAATAGTTATAACACTAGTCCTACTGGATTGCATAGATAAAGCTTGCAGATCTTCAATTATAGCCTAAGACATCTCATGCACTTTTGAACTATCTATATACACTCTTCCACACTTCTTATGATCTTTTGATAATGGTGCACACTTTGAAATGCAACTCACATTGAATAAATCTAGCTTATACATCATATTCAAAATATATACCCATCTAATTGATGAATATATACATGACATTACATTAATGTTTCTTCTATGTCAGCCAAGGGTCCACAAATAACCAGGAAGACATGAGGTGGACCTAAACTTAAATTACATGAAACATGTAACAGGTTGGTCCAAAATCAAATTTTATTGCCATGAAAAGAACATGATGTCATGCACTATCACATGAACCTTAACCAAGTCCTATCTTGACACCACACACAAGATTTGAATTCTGCATGCTACTAGCCATTACCACATAGGTCTCAAATGCTAATTGGTTGATAGAAATGCACAACGAACCTTTTGTCATTACAATATTTTTGCATGCTAAATATATCCTTTGGAAACTCAGGAATATGATAGAACTAGTGTAGAATACTCTCCTCTGAAACCACAAAGACAAACTACATTTTTGCAAGAAATATTGACCATAATTTTATTTTTTGAGAAATATCTCTACCTTGAGAACATAACTAAAAAATTCTAGTATAGACTTCCAGATTACCTCTATCATAATGAATAGATGAATGCATGATATTGCAAGAATAAAAAAATCACACACACTTCTAGAACTTAATTAGTAAATTATATTTTTGTAAATCTCTACAAATTAAAATGACAAGGGAAATGCAATGATAATTCATGTACTACTTAGACTTACACCCTTGATATAGTGAAATCCTTTAACATCAATGAAAACCTTTGTTCAAAAATCTTACCCTTTGTCATTGATGGTAAACAACAAAATTCTGGGCCACCCATAAAACCATCCGGTCACACACGAAGAGATTTCTCCCCCTTGGAAGATATAACATTTGAATACACTTTCTCCCACTTTGAAATCAATGGAAAAGGTCAATGATCTCTCCTTTTGTATTTGAGGCCATTATCCCCTCTAAAATCATCCTTCAAGTCACATGATGATAACATCAAATGTAGAGAAATGAAAAGCATTTATCTGAACCTCCCTCATTGTAGCAATACAGTCTTCATTCTGCAAGTTCTACAAACTCCCACAATAACTTATATGTTCTAGAAACAAGAACATACATAAGAACATACATACTGTTGAACATAGGTTATCATTGATGTCAAAGGGTGTCAGTAATGTCAAAGGATACAATCAGAATTTTGATGTCAATGGTTGTCAAAGATGAAATAGATTGTAGGATTACTTTGAATTATCATTATATTCCCCTTTACTTGAAGTATTGTATGTCAAAAGTTTAATATAATTAGATTTTACCATCAATATGCAAAGTCAAGAAATATATATTATAAGTTGCTAAGGAGTGTTCGTATGGCTGTTGTATTCTTACAATATCTTTCTTTCATCTATTATCTATGTTTGTGGTGGTCTAGAGGTATGTATTAGTATGTTTATGTTCAGGGATATTTTTTGGGTAGAGAGATTTCTCTGGTAGTACAATCATGGTCTGTATTTCTTTTAGAAATGTATTGTTGCTCTGCAATTTAAGAGGAGAGTATGTCTACACTATCTCTATCATATTCTTAAGTTTTTGGAGGATATTTTCAACATGCAAAAGGATTGAAGTGACAAAAGGTTCTTTGTGCTTATCTATCATTTAGGTGAAGTTCAAGGTCTGTATAGTAATGGCTAGTTGTGTGAAAAATTCAAATATTGTGTGTGGTGTTAAGATAGGACCTAGTTAAGGTCTCTATGGTAATGCACAACATCAAATTATTTCAACAGACAATTTTTATTTATTTTTGGACCATTATGTTACACGTTTCATGTAATTTAAATTTAGGTCCATCCTATGTCGTCCTGGCTATTTACGGATCCATGGATGAAATGGAAGAGTGTTAATGTAATGTCATGTATATATTTCAAATGTTCAAATGCATTATAATATATCTGTTTATGATTGTATGAATTATAATTACATCTTTGTGAAGAAGAGTTGGTCGCTGGTGCAAATCAAAGAGAAGGTGATGAAGATAAAAATGGAGAAATGCATTCCAGTGTGCACCTATATCAGAAGGTCATATGCAGTGAGGGAGAGTGTTAGCTATAGCTTTGACACATGTTGAGTTACATTGAAGATCCACAAGCTTTATCATTATATTCTAGTAGGATTGGTGTTATACCTGTTGTACTATTTCATATGGGGATTGGTGTCTCTAGTAGGTTGGTGCCTACAAGCACAATAGGGGATTGTTGTCTCTAGTAGGTTGGTGCCTAATTCAATGTGTAAAAATCACTTGTCTATTTCTTTATTATGAGGCTAGATTTGGACAATAGATCTAATAAATTTTTCTCACTATGGTTTTTCCCATCTTGGGTTTCCATGTATATCTGGTGTTTTCTTGTGAAAATGTGTGTGCTTATGTTGTTCTCCAATCATTAGCTTTCTACTTTAATTTAAGTGTTATTTATGATATGTGCAATTTATTTAAGAGTTTTAAATAGATTTGATCTATTGATTCACTTCCCCTCTCAGTAGATTGTGTGCCCTTCAATTGGTATCAGATCTAAGTTCCTTTGAAGAAGCCTAGCAACTTAAGGTAGGTTGAGGATGGCACAATAAATTTTTTCTGGAAACAAAGCACCAATTTTTGATGGATCTAATTTTTCATTTTGGAATGTTAGGAAGAAATCCTATTTGATGGATTTAGGAATGGACATATGGATTTCAGTAGTAGAAGGATATGGGCCTCCTAAAAACCCTCCTAGGGATCAGGCTGAAAAAAGGGCTTGTGAATTCAATGCGAAGACAAGGAATGCTATTTTATGTGGACTGACTAATTCTGAATTTGTGAAAGTGATGTAGTGCAAAAAACAAAGGATATATGTGATAAACTAGATGCAATATATGAAGGTGATGAGAAGTCAAAGAGGAAAAGCTTCAAAATTATAGAACTCAATTTGAAGGTTTGAAGATGAGAGAAGATGAGAACATTGTTACATTCACTCTTCTAGTTGATGAAGTTGTCAACTTTATTTGAGGTCTTGGTGAGGACTTGGAAGAGAATATTATTGTGAAAAAGGTACTTAGATCTCTCCCTAGAAGGTTTGATTCTAAAATATTTTGTATTGAAGAAGCTAAGGATCTGAATGTTTTAAGTTGACCGAACTGCATAGAAATCTAACTGCGTTTGAGATGAGATTTGAAAGTGAAGATTCTATAAGGAAAGAGGTTTCTTTCAGAGAGTCTATGAAGTAGGTTGATCAAGATTTTTATGTTGGAATAGATTTGAAAGAATAATTTTTTTTCAGGAAGCTACAAAGAGGTTCTGGTAAGTACAAAGGAAAATTATCTTTCAAGTGTTTCAATTGTGGATAATTAGGACATTTGATGGCTAAGTGTCCCCATAAGGATACTAACAATGCTGAAAAAAAGAATGGAAAGAAGTCATTTCAAAGAAATTTTAAAGGTCAGAGGAAACATAAGAGTTTCTACACTAATGAGGTAGAAGCTACTCCACTGAAGGAGAAGATGAAGATGTCTCTAGAGATGAAAAAGAAAAGGTTGTTTTCATGGATTTTGAGTCTATTGAAGGAGACACAAAAATGGGTTCCAGAAACAATGAAGAAGAGGTAGATCTTATGGAAGAATTGATGTGTGCTAGAAAGGAAATCAAAAGGCTAAAGAACAAAATTGTGGAAGAAGTGGGAGCTAAAGAAAAGTATCTCAAGAATTGAAAGAAGTAAAAAAGATGATTGCTGATCTAAAGACCCAGATAGAAGAGGAAAAAAGGATTGAAGAAGTTCTAATAGAAAAGTTTCTATCAAGAGATAAAGATTGTGAGGATTTGGAAGCAAAAATTGTGATATTAAGAAAAGAGCTTGAGAAAGTGAACCAACAACTACATATGAAGTTTGGAAAGAGTAATGAAACCTTAGATTGGATTTTGGAAGTCAGAGAGCTTCACATGTCAAAATCAGAATAGGTTTTGATGATCAAAAGAAGAAGGTGATAGAATAGTTTGAGAAGACTACTAAGGCAAGTCCAAAAGTGATAGGCTTTGCAAGTTTGAAGTCTAAAAGAACCATGGAAAGTAATGGAAGAATGATACGCAATGATGTATTCATTCAAGTGTAGAACAAAAGAAGGAGATATGAAGGATAAGGATACAATACCAGGTTAAATTTTCCTTTCTCTAATTATTGTTTCAATTGCTATAAATTTGGTCATAAAGCTATGGACTATAGGAGAGCTCTGATAAGAAGAAATAACTTTTACAACAATAATGCATTTGTACCTCTATATAATTTTAATATCATTTTTTTCAAATGCAACAACTTTGGACACATTGAAAGAAACTGTAGAAGCAATTTTGTGAGTCCTCTTCTACCTAAAAGTGGAAGAAAAGGATCAGAAACTAGAAGTCATGAATCTGAAAAGGTCTAGAAGAAGGTTCCTGAAGAGAAGAATTCAAAAAAGTTAATGATTTCTCAAACTGCACTACATGCTCAGAAAGAGAAAAACATTTAGATCATAGACAATGATTTCTCTAGCCATATGATTGGAGATAAAAGTAGTTCATAAATTTCAAGAAATTTGAAGGCAGTTTTGTGACCCTTGGAAACAATTAAATTGCCAAAATCTCTGGTAAGGGTACTTTAAGTCTTGATAGTGGTAGAACAAACACATGATGTTTTGTATGTTGAAGGTTTAAATAATAATCTATTAAGTGTTAGTCAAATGTGTGACAAAGGCTATATGCTATATTTTAGTGTTGAAGACTATGAAATTAGGGAATCTAGCACTGGAGAACTGATCATGGAAGGAAGCAAGAAAAATAGTGAAATTTATTATCTAGTGAGCTAAATGGACAAAGTTGTCTCATTGCATAGAAGATGAAAGCTGGATTTTGCATAAAAGGTTAGGACATGAATTTTTATGATATTGTAAAGATTAGTTAAAGAGGACTGGTCTGATATATGCCAAAGATTAAGAAGCCTTAATCAATTAGTTGTAAGTCACGCCACAAAGTGAAGAAGACAAGTAAATATCTTGCTACGGAGTATTCTACATCAAAACCATTGGATTTAGTTCATAGAAATTTGTGTGGACCTATGAGGACTAAAATTATACAAGGAGACATGTGTTTCATGATGTTCATTGATGATTACACTAGGATGAATTGGATAAAATTTCTTAAAGAGAAGTCAAAAGCATTTGAGAAGTTTAAGGAATTCAAGGCATTAGTGGAGAATGGAACTAGAAGGAAAATCAAGGTTTTGAGATGAAACAAAGGTGGAGAATTCACTGTTGAGAAGTATGGAAAATTATATGAAGAGAATAGGATCTAGAGGCAGTTCTTTGCTCCTAGAATTCCACAACAAAATGGAGTTGTAGAAATAAAAAACCAGACTATACAAGAGATAGCTAAAACTATGCTATGCCAAGAAAATCTATCAGATATGTACTCGAGAGAAGCTACATAGACTATTGTATATATTCTGAATAGAGTTCAGATCAGATGCAAGACTGAGAAGACACCATATGAGATATAAAGAGGAAGACTGACATTAGTAAGACACCTCAAAATTTTTGGTAGATAGTGCTACATCAAGAGAGGTGAAGAAACTTTGGGTAAGTTTGATCCTAGATCAGATGAAGGAATTTTCCTTGGTAATTATTTAAGAAGTAAAGCTTATAGATTCTATAACAAAATATTGAAGGGGATAGTTGAAAGTGAAAATGTGAGAGTTGATGAAAATATTAAATCCACTAGTATTCTAGAAGTAGAATTTGATGAAGAATAAACTCATAATAATATTGAAGATTCAAAAGAAGTTGTTACAAAAAAT
Source organism: Sequoiadendron giganteum (assembly GCA_007115665.2). NCBI lineage: Eukaryota > Viridiplantae > Streptophyta > Pinopsida > Cupressales > Cupressaceae > Sequoiadendron > Sequoiadendron giganteum. Next base: position 427,491,931 of record CM021104.1, read on the forward strand.
CCAACAAAGTATGTTAAAATAAATCACTCTATAGATTAGATCGTAGGAGACATACAATGGGGTTCAAACCCAAAAGAGACTTGAGAGAGAAAGTGAGCAAGTACACTTTGCATTACTATCAAAGATATAATCTAAGTCATACAAAGAGGCAAGAAAAGAGAAAGGATGGATATAAGCTATGGAGGAAGAATTGAATTAGATCATGAAGAATGAAACTTGGGTAATTGTTTGAAGACATAAAGGCAAGAATATGATTAGAATCAAGTGGGTTTTTAGAAACAAGCTAAATGAAGGAGAGGTAATCCAGAACAAGGTAAAACTTGTGTGTAAAGGGTATGCTCAGGTTGAAGGTATATAATTTGAAGATATATTTGATCCGGTGGAAAGACTGGAGGCAATCAAGATGTTCTTATCTCCTTCTGGATTCAAGAACTTTAATGTATACCAGATGGATGTGAAATCAACATTCTTGAATGGAAAAATATAAGAAGAGGTTTATATTAAAAAACCAAAAGGATTTTAATGTTCTAAGATTTGGATTATGTATGTATATTGAAGAAGGCTTTGTATGGATTCAAACAAACTCCCAAATCGTGGTATTCAAGGTTGGATGGATACTTTCAGCAACAAGGATTCTAGAGAGTAAGTGATGATAGTAATTTTTACATAAAAATAGAAGGAGAACAATTGCTGATAGTTGTGGTCTATATAGATGACATCATTTTTGTAGGTAGTAGTGAAGACATGTGCAAGGAATTTCATAAGGCAATGCAAAATGAATTTGAAATGTCAATGCTAGGAGAATTATCTTTCTTTCTTGGGTTGTAGATTATATAATCAGACAAAGGAATTTTCATTTCATAGCACAAGTAAATAAAGGATATGTTGAGTAAATTTAAAATGGAATATTGCAAATCGGTTGAAAAAATATGGTTACAAGTTGAAATTTCGAGTAAAGATGATAATCCTGCTTCAGTAGATCAAACCTTGTATAGATCCATGATTGACAGTTTGTTGCATATGACAACATCTTGATTGGATATGATGTAGGAAGTTGGAATGGTTTCCAAAAGTTAGGAAGAAATTAAAGAGACTCATGTTAAAGTAGTAAAGAGAATGTTCAAGTATTTAAAGGCTATTGAATATTCTGGACTATGGTATCCAAAGAGTTAAAATTTCACTCTAACTATATACATAGATGTAGACTAGGTAGGATGTGTTGATGATTGGAAGAGAACAAGTGGAGGAGCATTATTTTTGGTGACAATTTGGTGTCCTAATTGAGCAAGAAATAGGAATCAATTTCCTTATCTACAATAGAATAAAAATGCATTGTTGTAGCATCATGTTCCACTCAGGTGATTTGTGTGAAGAAAAAATTGAAGGAACTGAATATTGAGTTTGATGAACCCATCGCTATTATTTGTGATAACACCAGTGCCATAAAAATCTCAAAGAATCTAGTAATGCACTCAAGAACAAAAAAAATTGCAATAAAGTATCATTTCTTGAGGGAAAAGGTTGCAGAGAAGGAGGTAAGATTGGAGCATGTTGATACAAAGGAGCAAGTAGTTGATATATTCATGAAGCCAATTACTAAGGAGACATTTGAGTTTCTTTGGTAGAATTTGGGAGTTACTACTCCCTCCTCTTGAATCAAGAGGAAACACAAGTTGAGGGGGATTCTAGTATCCCTATTGCAAGAAGTCTTGGTGATATTGCAGAGTATTTTCAGATATTCCAAAGCATGGAATCATGGGGAGTCTATTCAAGAAGAAAGTTTTCAAATTATGTTTGGTACCAAAAATGAAAAAAGGATGAGAAATAAGTGTTGCAGTAATTAGGGAGGTTCAGAGAAATGATCCACATTTCTCTATAGGTGAAGCTATTGTTTTGTGGCTTGAAGAGCATGTTTGCAAAGATTGGAATTAGTAGGAGAGAAGGTGAATTCAAAGGGGGAGAGATTGTCGACCCTTTTCTATTGATGTACAAGGGGGAGAAAGAGAGCTCAAATTTCTAAATTTCTCAGAAATAAAAATGAACTCAAAATTCTAAATTTCTTAGAAAAAAAAAAGAACTCAAAATGCTACATCTTCCAAAGGGGGAGAAATGCTACAGAGAAGAAATCATTCCAAAGGTGTGTTTGGTGGCCCACCATTTTGTTGTTTTCCATCAATTACAAAAGGGAAGATTGTTGAACATATGTTTTCATTGATGTCAAAGGCTATTAGTAATGTCAGAGGATGCAATCAAAATTTTGATGTTAAAGGTTGTCAAGGATGAAAGAGATTGTAGGAATAATTTAAATTATCATTGTATTCCCGTTGACTTAAAGTGCTATATGTCAGAATTTCATTCTAATCAGTGTTGGTAATTTAAATGTTAGGATAAAAAATCAAGAAATATATACTATTAGTTGCTAAGGAGTGATTATATGACTATTGTACACTTGAAATATCTTGCTTGCATCTATTCTCTATGTCTATGGTGGTATGGAAGTATGTATCAGTATGTTTCTATTCAAGGATATCTTTTGGGAAAAGATATTTCTCTGGTAGTACAATCATGGTCTACATTTCTTTTAGAAATGCATTGTTTCTCCATAGTTTCAGTGGAGAGTATGTCTACACTAGTTTTATTATATTCCTAAGTTTTCAAGGGACATGTTCAACATGTAAAAATATTGAAGTGACAAAATATTCTTTGTGTCTATCTATCATTTAGGTGAAGTTCAAGGTGTGTGCGATAACAACTAGGTATGTGAGAAATTCAAATCTTGCATGTGGTTTTAAGATATGAATCAGTTAAGGTCTCTATGGTAGTGCATGACATCAAGTTATTTTGATGGAAATAAAATTTATTTTTGGACCATTGTGTTACACATTTCATGTAATTTAAACTTAGGTCCACCCTATGTTGTCTTGGATATTTGTGGATCCTTGGCCGACATGAAAGAGTGTTAATGTAATGTCATGTATATATTTAAAATGTTTAGATGCATCACAATATATTCGTGCATGGACACATGTGCTATTTTCGCATACACGCTCCACCAGAGGTGAGGACCCTCTTTTGCTTCCATTTTCTTTCATTGACATTTTAGTTTTTTTCTTTTCCCCTTAGGGGATAGGTCCTTTGAATTTTGGTTCACTTTACCTTTGAGATTTAATGATCATATTAGTACTTTGTGTGAGTATGTTTTGCAATGATTGACCTTATATTTGGCACTTGAAATCATTTAGTTCCTTCAAATATAACTTGGGCATCAAATTGGCTAAGTTTGGACAAGTTTCATAGAATATGGGGGTGTTTGGATTACCTAAGGTTTTTCTTTTCATGGAATCCGGGGGTGTCTAGATTACCCGACGTTTTGTTTTCATTGAATCCTTTCATCATTGGAATCCCCAAATGTCTCATTTTCATGAAATCTAGTCTAGGGTGGATTCTCCAAAATCCTTATTTTCAAAGAATCCTTGACCCTATGGATTCCCTAAGCTTCATTGTTATGTAGATTATCATGTCATTTATTGATCTCTGTAAATGTGCAAGTTGCCATTAATGCTCATGTTTGGATAGATTTATATTATAATTTGAGTCTTTTGCATGTCATTATACATTTGATATTTTGAGGGTTTGTATTTTTGAGGAGCCTTGGAGTGCTATGACGATTTGGAGGCTAGGGTTTTGTGCATATTGCATGTGAATTTTATTGATTGTTAGCTAGGGTTTTTTGAGTGCAACTTTTGTGCTTCACTTCCAACATCTGGATCAGAAGGCAGGGCTTTAAATTTGTTTGTTTGATTTCAAGAATGAATTTAACATGGATTTGAATGGGTCATTTGTTTTTATTGCAATCCAAATTACATATTTTGCTCAACATTATGGTCAGAAATTTAAACTTACTTTAATTTAGTTTGCATTTACATTTGGACTTGATTTCAATGCAATTTTTGAAATGGTCATTATCATGCTTATATATGTATTCGAACTGTGAAATTGAATTGGGACATCATTCAATTAAAATAGGGTTTATGGTTTGGATGGTCTATTTAGTGCATTGGTTAATTTCAATTTTGAATGACATAAGTTAGGGCATTATTGAGCCATATTAGAAACCTCATTATCAATTGATTCAATTACCCTCATACTAATTTAGGGTAAGTTAGGTGCATTTATATTAAACCCTAGTTTTCTTTAAAATGATGTGGAAATCATTCAAGGTGTGGTTGACTTGAGTTCAAGCTATGATGGTAATTTTTTGGTTGCATTTAAAGGATTTAATCATGGTTGAAGGGTAATTTTGAGTCATGGTTGGTTAAATCTAAGAATCGTGAAATCCTTAAAGATTTGAAAACTCGATATTCATGAGCCATAGAAATTTTTGAAATGTTTATTTTTGCGTAATCTTCCATGATTCAGATTCCATGAAGTTTTTTCCCACTCGAAAATCCATGGCTTGTTGAAAATCTAGATGAACTATGTTTCACAAAATTCTTTGACTTGCAAAAAACTCAGATGGTGCAATTCGTTGAATTCTCTTTTCCCTAGATTACTCGAACGCTTGGCTTTCACATATTTTTTCCTTGCTTGGATTCCCTAAGATTTCATGATTTTCAGTATGTTGAGTTGTATGATATGATGGATGTATTAATTATGTTACAAGGATTTAATCTTAAGTTTCCAAATACATTTAGATCATAAGGGGAAGGTTGTATAACATTTAATAATCAATTGGCCTATTTGTTATTATACTTTGTGGAATTTGTATGCCCATGGATTTGCAAAATTCTTGAGGGATCAGATTCCTCAAAATTTGTCAAGGGTCAAAATCCTCGAGAAGCCTAAAAACCTGAGGTATGCTAGAATTTAAATGTTAAAGATTTATAACTTGGTTTTCTTGGGTTATAATGATGGATTGTGACTTGTTAACTATTGCATATGAAGTGTCATGATTAAATTAATGATGAAATGGTGTAATGATTTATTTTTATTTGCATTTTTAGTAATTATGGTGTTTATCCTAACTAGATGCAAGAAAATTCTAGCAAGGTTAAAACTTATAAGGGAAAGTCTACTAAATGAATTAAGGAGGATCCAACCACTAGAGTTGAGAAGATGAAGTATGATTTAAAAGGGAGACTCCTAAAGTCTAAGATTACTTCACATTGGGTTGTATTTGGAGACACAAACATGGGGCATGTGGACTATGAAGAATTCAAGTATAGAATGTATCACAATGCTCCCACCCCATTGGCTAGGAGATTGGTAAAAATAGGATCAGCTCAAGCAACTAGTTTTCCTCCTTCAATGCAGTGTCTAGAGCTCATCATTGAATGTTCCAAGCATTATGAATCAGATAGAAGAGTGATAGTGGGTCGTCAAGGTAGAGTATTGGCTAATTTGATTAAGGAATCAATTGCAAAAGGCATTCAACATTGCCCCACACCAGAAATTGGTAAAGGTTAACATGGAGTTGGCAAAGAATTTTTATGCTGATGATCCAAATGAGGCATTGTAGATAATGAATACTAACTGGATTGACAAGCCCAAACCTCATTATTCCAAGCTACCTAAGAAATTGAACAAAAGCCATTTTAAGTTGGAGTACAATGATATGATCACTCTTCTTAGAAGACTGATGGGTTTAGAGAAGGCTTCAATATTTGAAGATTGGATGTTTTATATCATGGCATAGATTGAGAAAGGAATCAAGTATCACTAGGAATGAATGATTAGTGATAATTTGAACAAAAAATTGAGGGAAGTAAAAGATACAAGAACTTTCACTATGATCTCCTATGTAGTATATATGCTTGCACGACATTACATGTAATAAAGGTTTGAGCTATAAAGGAACAATTGGCTAGGAAAGAGTATATGACTTTTACCCTCAACTCCATTTTAATACTTCCAATTATAGGAGGGTTAATGATTCCTTTACAAGGTACATTACAAGGATATTGTAGGATTCTTTGCATGTGAGAATCTCAACTGATGCTATGGAGCTAATCAAGAAGTATGGCTACTGGTTTATACAGTTTCCAAAGTTCACATATATTAGAGTTCATGGTGGCCCCAAGGCACCTTACAAACTTCCAAGGTATCCAATAGAAAAATTTGTATTGCTTGAGGTAATACAAAAATTGGCTACTTTTGATTCAAATTTGAAGGCTATGCATAAGACTAGGGTTGGTGGGGAATTCCCCTTGAGAATTGGTGGTTTGGAGGCTTTTCCATCCATTCAAAGTGCTCAACATTCAAAAGTAGCAATGGATCATTTACATTTGAATCTCCATTCTAACAGAGATAATTTTGATCCTTATGGAGTAGCACAAAATATGGCCAATAGAGAGTACATGCACAAAAAATAATATGGAAGATTATTGGGTCGATTGTAGAGATGAATTTGAGGTGATCAAGAGAAATTACTCTCAACTTTCATTGAAAATGATTCGGTTGTATAGAGTGGTGCAAGAACCAAAAAAATTGAGGATGAAGAAGAGGTAATCCAATATCATGATTACATGCAATATCAAAACAAACATCTTCCTGCTATAGATTGGGTTGAGTATGAAGTTGTGGAGTTGGATCAAATCAATGCCCCAATGATTAAATATTCAAAGTAGTGGGAAAAGCATAAAATGTGGAAGTGGAGGTAGATGGAATTAAGCCTACATATGAGCTAATGGGAGACTTAGAGTCTCAATATTTAGATGGTGACTCTGAGAAAACAAAGGAGAATATGCCTGCTGCTCAAGAGGAAGATTTAGAAGAGGAGCCTCTTATCATCAAGAGGAGAACTAGAGGTCAGACTTGTTGGATGTTGTGGTTATCATTGATGTCAACATTATTAGCATTGATGTTTTGAAGGTTGTATATGTCGAGGATATTGAGAAAATTATATTAATATGTTGAAGGCTATTTGTGAAACTGTGAAGGTTAGTGTGGTGGAAAATTCAATATGTTGGTATTCATAAGTTTCACTTTAAAGGGTTTGTTGCTGAGCCTATCTAGTTTATACTCTCAAAGTTTCAAAGGTGCGCATCAAGATTTGTGCAAGTTATGAGTTTATGTGTTCCTACAGTTATTCTGTTACTGTAACTGATGTTTCTAGAAGAAGAGAATGTAATTCTGGTAATTCTAGCTGTTGTGTATACTCCTTCGATGTTCATTGATGTTTATAGATCATGCTCTATCCTTTTTGTACATCTGCATTGATTGGTGTGACCGTGATCAAATATTTTTCCTTTGTGTGTTCATTTTTTCATGTTCTTGGCCGACATGGTGGTTGTAGTGTGTTGCGGATCCTCATGGATTAATCTTTTAATGTTTGGAATGTTTGAGGAAGTTGTTTTAGGTCTTCATTATGTTGTGACCAACTTTGGTTGGTGCATATTGAGATTTGTTCATGAATTGGGCCGACAATTTGTAATTCATTTATTCTTTTATTTTTGGCCGACAAAGTTGATGTAATTCCATGAAGTGGATATATAAGAGCAATTGTTTCTTCATTTTGAAGTGTGTGTGGTGTATGAATGAGAAGTGTGTATGCAAAATGTGCAAATAGAGATCAGATCATTCGATTGCAGAGCAGAGTGTGAAGAAGGTTGAGCAAAGTGTGAAGAAGTGTTTTTGTGCCTAATTGGAACTGCCATCAGGCTTTTGAAGAAACTAATTTCTTAGTTCAATCAGTTCAGATGGATTTAATTTGAAAGTTTTATGTAAGAAAATGAGTCTTCTTTGAGTAGTGAGATCTAGGCAGTGTGCTTAAATGCATGTGCATTTCTTATTCATTTTACTTATAATTTTAATAGGGTATAACTTGTGGATTAACCTCCACCATGGTTTTTCCCCTAACAAGGTTTCCACGTAATTTTTTTGGTGTTATGTGTGCTTGTGATGTGTTGTTGATTCATGCTTTCACTATTGTTTATCAGATTTAAGATTAAAGGTTAATAATGTTAAATAAGTTTTAAACTATATGATAACTAATTCACCCCCCTCTCAGTTGTTTATTCTTGTTTTGCCAACAATTGGTATCAAAGCAGGTTCCTCTGAAGAAGTTTAATAACTTGAGGTGATTTGAGATGGCATCATACAAGAAGGATAGTCCTACATTTGATGGAACAAACTACTCTTTGTGGAAGGCTAGAATGGAGTGTCATTTGAAGTGCATTGGTGATCCCTTCTAGAAGATTACAAAGAACATATATGTTATTGCTCAGAATGGTCCCTCTACTCCTGATGAGATCAAAGAAGCTGAAACAAATATCAGGGCTATAGAAGCATTATTGAGTGCTCCGACTGATTCAAAGATGACAAATGTAATGGGTCTGAAAAGAACATATGAGATCTAGAAGAAGCTCAAGACATTGTATGAAGGAGATGCACAAGTGAAAGTTGCTAAGTTACAAAGTCTAAAAGGCAAGTGGGAAAACTTGAAAATGAGTGAAGATGAAAAATTTATTTCTTTCATGCAAAAAGTAAATGAGCTAGTGATGGGTATTAGATGTGCTGGTGGAATCTTGGATGAATAATAGATTGTGGTTAAAGTGCTCAGATCATTGCCCACTTCTTACAAAATGAAAGATCATGCTATTGAAGAGCTCAGGACAGTAACAAATGTGACAAGAGATATGTTGATTGGTAAGCTTGCTGCCTTTGAATTGAGTGAATTTGGTGATTCTACTCCTAAGATAAAATATGCATTTAAGGCTACTGTATTCGAAAGAAAACAATAGAGATATGATTTGGGAGAAAGTTCTAGAAAGACATTCAAGTTTGAAGATGAGATGAAATAGATTGAAGATGAAGAAAGAGAGTTAGAAGAGCTGGAAGCATTGATTGTGAAAAGAGAAGCCAGAGGACAAGGTAAGTATAAAGGAAAGTTTCCTATTAAATGTTTCTCTTGCAATAAGATAGGTCATTTTGCATCAAGGTGTCCTGAAAGAGTTCCTAGGTTCAAACTTGATAAACCTATATTTCAAAAGAAATGTTATTATGTTGAAGAAGGTGTTACTGATGATGAATTTGATAAAGAAAATGGAAATGAAGATGGATGGGTATTCATTGCTATCAAGGAAAATGGTTAGGTGTCCACTAAATCTGCTAGTGATAAGAATATTGAGAAAACTCTTGTAGCCAAAATTGAAGAAAAGGATGAAGGGTGATTGACAACGGATGCTCACATCATATGACTGGTGGCAAAAGAAAGTTTATAAGCTTGGAGAAATATGACAGTGGTTTGTAAGATTTTGAGATAACAATGCTGGTGTGATTTGTGGCAGAGGTACTATTTCTCTTGGTGGTAAACATAATACTGATGATGTCCTTTATGTTGAAGGATTGAAGCATAACCTGTTGAGTGTTGGACAAATGGTCGAAACGGGATACAATATTTAGTTCAAAGATGGTAAATGTAGGATATTGGGAAGTTCTGGAAATGTAATTGCTTCAGGTACAAAGACAAGAGGGAATATTTTTCACCTCAGTGTTGGTAGTGAAAGTTGTTTAATTTCTCAAGTTGATGTAAGCTAGTTATGGAATAGGAGGATGTGTCATGTGAATTTTGATAAAATTTTCAAAGTAAGCTCCACTCAAGCAGTTAGAGATCTTCCTAAGCTAGTGAAGCCTTCTAACACCATATGCAAGGAATGCCAGATGGGAAAGGAGACTGGAATTTATTTTCGAAGCAAATAACATCATTCTAATGGAGTACTAGAGCTGGTACATACTGATCTATGTGGTCCCTCCAGAATCAAAAGTCTACAAGGAGAAAGGTACTTTATGTTGCTTATTGATGATTAATCTAGGATGATATGGGTTGCTTTCTTGAGAGAAAAACATGAAGAATTAGAAAAGTTCAAAAGTTTCAAAGCTATGGCCGAAAATGAGATAGGTTTGAAGATTAAAATATTAATGTAAGATAGAGGTGGTGAATTCACTTTTTGGGAGTTCAATTCTTTCTGTGAAAAACATGGAATCAAAAGATAGTTATCTACTCATTGAACCCCTCAATAGAACAAAGTTGTTGAGAGAACCAATAAAACAATTTTGGATGCTGCTAGAACTATGATGTTGGAAGGTAATGCTCCTCATATCTATTGGAGAGAAGTTGTAAGCACTGCTGTATATACTATCAACCGGGTAAATGTCAATGGTAATTATGGTAAGACTCCTTTTGAGCTATGGTTTGGTTATAAACCTACTGTTAAATATTTCAAAATATTTGGAAGTAGATGTTATATCAAGAGAGATGAATATATTGGAAATTTTGATGCTAGGAGTGATGAAGGAATCTTTCTGTGTTACTCTACTAAGAGAAAGGCCTACCGGTGTTATAATAGAAGATTAAGGAAAATGGTTAAAAGTGCAAATTTTAGAGTTGATGAAGACACTACTAGATCATCCAGATAATGTGGATATGATTCAAATGACCAACATGACAATATTGATAATGGAAAGAATGCTTAGACACAAATCAAGTTCAAATTGTTCCAATGAATCAAGAGAATCAAGAAGGAGAAGCTAGTGGAAGTGTAGAAGAAAGAACAGAAGAACCAAAAGTTTGAGAGAATCCTAAAGTTTGGAGGTATGTAAAGCTAAATCATTATGAAGATAAGATTATAGGAGATAAGAACAAAGGTGTGCAGACTAGAAGAATAATTACATAAGAGTATTGTCTAATTTCCAAGGCTGAGCCCAACAATGTCAATGCAGCATGTAAAGATGAATATTGGATGGAAGCAATGAAAGAAGAACTGATGCAGATAGAGAAAAATGATACATGGAATCATGTTCCCATACCTTAGGATAAAAATGTGATTGGAACCAAATGGGTCTTTCAGAATAAGCTGAATGAACAAGGTGAAGTGGTCAGGAATAAAGCAAGACTGGTATGCAAAGGGTACTCACAGATGGAAGGTATTTATTTTGAAGAAACCTTTACCCCTGTTGCTAGAATTGAAGCTGTAAGATTATTTCTTGCTTATGCTACTTTTAGGAACTACAAATTCTATCAAATGGATGTAAAGTCAGCATTTCTAAATGGTGAGCTAGAAGAAGAAGTATATGTTGAGCAACTAGATGGATTTCAATTGACTGACAAAGAAGATATGGTTTTCCAATTGAATAAAGCACTATATGGACTCAAGCAAGCCCCTAGAGCCTGGTATGCTAGACTGGATAAATACTTGTTGAAGCTTGGATTCAATAAAGGTACTACTAACAATAATCTGTATTTTAAGATGGATCAAGATAAAGAGTTGATTATTGAAGTCTTTGTTGATGACATCATTTTTGAAGGTGATGATGACTTATGTATGAATTTTGCTGATGAAATGAAAAGTGAGTTTGAGATGTCAATAATTGGAGAACTGGAATTCTTTTTAGGATTGCAAATTACTCAGTTAGATAATGGAATCTTTATATCTCAGTCCAAATATGTAAGAGAGTTACTAAAAAAGTTTGGCATGGAAGACTCAAAGCCAGTTGGTACACCCATGGTAACTAGATGCAAGTTAACATAAAATGCTAATTCTCCTAAAACAAATCAAACAAGATACATGTCAATGATCGGTGGATTGATTTATTTGACTTAGACCAGACCTGACATCATGAATGTTGTATGTATGGTTGCTAGATATCAAGATGATCCAAAGGAATCACATGTGACTATTGTGTAGAGAATTTTTTGATACTTGAAAGGGATAGTTGACTTTGGTATTTGGTATTCTAAAGATGATGATCTTAATTTGAGCGTGTTTACTGATGCAGATTGGGTAGGAGATGTGGATGCCAGGAAAATTACTAGTGGTGGTGCCTTCTTCTTGGAGAAGAAGTTGGAGTCTTGGTTAAGTAAAAAGAAGAATTCCATTTCCTTATCTACTACTGAGGCAAAATATATTGTTGCTGCAAAAAATTGCACTCAAGTAATATGGATGAAGAAGATGCTGAGAGATATCAGAATTGAGTATGATGAGCCTATTTCTATATTTTGTGATAATTCAAGTGCCATAAAAATTTCTAAGAATTTGGTGCTACACTCAAAGACCAAACATATATCTATCAAATATCACTTTTTGAGAGACAAAGTGAGTGATAAAGAAGTCAGAATGGAGTATGTGCCTACTAAGGAACAGATTGCAAACATATTTACGAAGAAATTGCCTAAGGATACTTTTGAGTATCTTAGAGGGAAGTTAGGGTTGATTTCCCCTCCTAATCTGAACTAAGATGTAAGTATTTGCATCAGTCTGTGCATTCATAGTCATGTCTTGTTTCAGATTGATATTGTGGTGGCTGCTACTCAGGGGGAGTAGTTAGATGGTTCAGATATGTGGTTCAAAGATTGTGTACCTTTTCCATTGATGTAAAAGGGGGAGAAGATAAATGTGAAAAACTTTGGGGGAGAAGAGCATAACAAAAAGGGGAGAAGATTAATGTAAGGGGGAGAAGAACTATATGAGAAAAAGGGAAGACTATTGAAAGAAGAGTTAGTTGTGTTGATGGTATTGTTACCTAATTTTGCTTCCAGCTCAATCAGGTAGAGCTGAGATAGCATTTACAAATTGAATGAGAGGTAAATTTCACATCTATCTTCCCTATATTGCATTCAATTGTATAAATAGAAAAATCAAAGATATTACAAGTTTTAGTAACAGATTATTGCATTTATACAAGTGCATATAATATGGAAAAGATTTGCACAAATCTTTTTGAAAGTAATCTTTATTGATACAAAAGTACATATTTGTCTCACACAAGTCGTGAGACTTAACTTGTTCAATGAAAATGAAGAAAAATTTATACATTTATGGATAAAGAAGAGGAATGCACATACAGGGGAAGAGGCCAATCATTGCTTGATGACTGGTTCAGTTTCTGTTGTCCTACTTTGTCTCCTTCTTTGAGCTATCTTGTGTCCTTTGTAGGTCCCTGCTCCTAGTTCCTGCATTTGACATAGGAAATGATGTTAGAGAAGTGCTCTAAGAAATGATGGTCTCTAACACTACATGTACATGCACCCATGAATGTTTAAACTGACCCTCAAGTGCATTAAATACACATACAAACTTTACATGTCCAAAGAAAGAAACAAGACCATCAAATATATCAATCATATGCACATGTTTTTTCTATTTTTTTTGTTTCATATGCAGATACAGGAAAAGCAATGCTACTATTTCATCAAATTTCAGCACGTGGGGTAAAACGTGGCTCCCACAAGGGTCGAGACCAGTGTATTTGTAGTTTGTGTTATGATCAAATTAACTTGTCAAGCTTTCCATGATAGTGTAATACAATTGAGGATGCATTCATCATTCATAATTATGTAGTTCATAAATCCACTGTTATAAACAATAATGGATACTATATGAAATTATAGTGTCTAAAAAGCTAAAGACCAAGTGTTAAATTTTGTCAAGGATTGTCATCTAGGTATTACAGAAGTACAAATCCTCCATATAGTTGGAAAAAAATAGATGATACCTTTCAGGCTAATTCATAAAATGGCACAAAGATAGTTACATTTTTCTAACAATAGCACTGTTACTAATGGATATATTATTGAAGCATGAGAACCATTGCAAAGAGTGACTTGCGAATATGTCTGATTATCATGCATAAGTTTTGACAATAGGACAAATGGAGCAAAGTTCTATCATGAAGATATGATAACCCTACAAGGAGTAAATATATGATACTGTAATCAAAGATCAAATAGTATTACTATTTTGTAATAAAAAAGAAACAATTGCATTGATGTCTTTGAGGGTCTTCTATTTGATAATTGAAGGATAAACTCATCCTTATGGATTTTGAACAAACAAAGAGGCATGGTTTGCATGGGCAAGATAGTTAATAGAAACATATACAAATGGATATGGCATTTGGTCAAGGGATAGTCCTTTATTTTATTCAAGCATAGTATCAAGTGGAATAGGGGTCAGTCATGAGTCTTCTAGCATCAATGACAAGGATGATTTAAATTCATAGTCCAATTAAATGGACAATTCCTTCAAAACCATTGAATTTTGAATTAACAGTCATGAGAAGGCCAAAGTCCTCAATAATAAAAGGCAGATGATATTCCAAAGGATAGTGGGTATGTGACGACATGAATACCACATGAAAAATTGAGAGGGGACAATAAGATCAAGTGGGAGGGTAGTAACTTTATCTAGGAATTCACTAGCAAAACACCTCAAAAGACAAAGCCATTAAAGGTTGTAGTGATAGTCACTATGATAGTCAGTTACAGATTCATCTACAAGAGAGGGGATGATGAAATATATACTCAATTGATGAAAATCCCTCAACCAAATTTGAGCTAAGCCACATTTCAGAATGGAAACCATGTGAGTGTTTCTAGAAATAGATACACAAGAGAATGAGCCTACAACTTAAAGAAAAGGGAATGAGCCCGCACTTTTCCACAGAGGAACCCTTGCAAGAAAATGAACCACATGCATTCATAAATTATAGTGAGTGCATAATGGATAATGAAAAACTCATTATTTCATTTTCTTCAAAGCTTGAAGTCTCTATAGGAAAATACAGAGCTGCTAGAATCGAATGTACAATGAGATACACAGAGAAAAGGAACTCGGCCTACTACTAGAATCTGAAGTGGCCTATAACATTTGGCAATCAGTATTCATAATACACAGGTTTATGTTCAAAATGTTTAGATATTCTACAGGAGACATTAAGTTTTCTTCAATAAAATGCAAACAAATGCATGCTAAAAGAGACAAAAGTGAAGTTGCATTTTTCTTTTACAGAAAGCAGGCTTGATTTCGAGTGTTCTTCTTCTTCAAAAATGAAATGAAATGGTTAAAAGTTCTTCTCAGAGGTTTACTTTTGTTAAAATATGTAGAAGATCCCTCAAAAGTTTTAGAAATCCTCCTATAGAACCTCCATCGAGCACTTGTGCATACCTTTTGTCGGCGGCCAAGGGTTTTCAAAATGAGAAAATGTAAAGTATTGCTTTGCCTCAAATTTTTCCTTTAGGGTTTCTTTACCCTAATCACTATGCCGACCACAAAATGGACTTTTATCACTTTATTTTAAAAAATATGCATGCAAGTAATGCGTGGGTTAAGACTTATGTCTTATATCTTAGGCTACATAAATTGCATATGTCATGTAAATAAGTCCTTGTGACTTTATTTATTTTCTTTGAATTCTTTGTGGCCAGATCTTGGCCTTCTGTAAATTTTGCGTTCTTTTTAAAAATGTAAAATATTTACCTTAGTGATATTTATAGATCACTTAAGTGTAAATATGGTTTTAATGCAAAACAAAGTGAAACTTTTAATGCATGAAGAAATGAGATAAGAGATATGTTTGAATTTATGACATGCCAAATCAAAAGGAGGATGTTGAGGATTGATGAGTCATGCAAGCATCTAGGGAGATTAAAGATCAATTGGCAAACATGTGCCAAAGTTTTAGGAGTGGTTTTGACTCATTTAATTTCTTTTGATGCAAAATTGGAGCTTTTGGAGGGTGTTTTGAAGAGTCATCATGTTGGAAAAAGTCAAGCTTGCCTTTTCCAACTGTTTGGAGCTCTTTTGGATGAAATAAGGTGGCTAGAAAATAGGCTTTTTGAAGGCTTACGAAAATGGAGTTTTTCTAGATCCTTTTTTGATGGATCTTGTTGAGAGTTGAGATATAATAACCTTTGTGACTCATTTGGAGTTAGTTCCTACTTGTTCTTTTTCTGCTTTATGACTTTGGAGTCCTTTGGAGAAAAGATAAGACTTTTGTAACTCATTTTTTGGACATGAGTATCAGAAATAACCTTGGGTATTAGTGATTTTGGAGTTTTGCCTTATTTTTATTTGCTTCATTGTGTGCATTGAGTTGATTGATCGATTTGTTTGTGAGGTATTGTTATTCTCCTTATGATCTTGTCTCATGTTTAGCACCCTTTTTGCAAAAAGGTACATTAATGTAGGTTGTAATCTGTGTCAGAAATGCAAAAGGCCTTTAGCTGTGAATTTATTTTTCCTCCTAAGAGCTTGAGTGTTAGGACCCTTTTGTAAAATATTTATGCAGTAATATACATAAATGAGTTGTGCAAGTTTATTTTTTCAAATCATTGTATGCAAGTGTATTGAATTCTGAATTTCCAGTTCAATTAACATTTAGGTGTATCACCATAGAAATAGAGTTTTACCAATTTTCATTTTAAAGTTTTCCCTCTCCCTTTTCCTTCAAAATAATTAGAATAGGTAATACCAAGAGGAATTTGGCCTTCTCTGGAGGTTGAACTCTACTTATCAAAGACCACACTTTTAGAGGTTTTTCCATGTTACACTGGATTGTTGAATTTCACATTCAACAGGGTGCAAAATCCAAGTGATAACAAGTATTTTTCACATTATGTTTTGCCATCAATGCCAAAGGGGGAGATTGTTCAATGTTGTGGTTGTGTTTTTGATATGTGGTTGTCATTGATGCCAACACTATTAGCATTGATGTTTTGAAGGTTGCATATGTTGAGGATATTGAGAAAATTATATTAATATGTTGAAGACTATCTGTGAAACTATGAAGTTCAGTGTGGTGGAAAATTCAATATATTGCTATTCAAAAGTTGTGCTTGAAGGGTTTGTTGCTGAGCCTATCTAGTTTATAATTTGAAAGTTTCAGAGGTGTGCATCAAGATTTGTGCAAGTTATGAGTTTCTATGTTCCTGCAGTTATTCTGTTACTGTAGCTGATGTTTCTAGAAGAAGAGAATGTAATTCTGGTAATTCTAGTTGTTGTGTATTCTCCTACGATGTTCATTGATGTTTCTAGATTGTGTTCTATCCTTGTTGCACATTCATGTTGATCGGTGTGATCGTGATCATAGATTTTTCCTTTGTGTGTTCAAGTTTTCATGTTCTTGACTGACATGGTGGTTGTATCATGTTGCAGATCCTCATGGATTAATATTTTAATGTTTGGAATGTTCGAGGAAGTTGTTTTAGGTCTTCATTATGTTGTGACCAACTTCGGTTGGTGGACATTGAGATTTGTTCTTGAATTGGGCCGACAGTTTGTAATTCATTTATTATTTTATTTTTGGCCGACAAAGTTGTTGATGTAATTCCATGAAGCAGATATATAAGAGCATTTGTTTCTTCATTTTAAAGTGTGTGTGGTGTATGAATGAGAAGTGTGTATGCAAAATGTGCGAATAGAGATCATATCATTCAATTGCAGAACAGAGTGTGAAGAAGGTTGAACTAAGTGTGAAGAAGTGTTTCTGTGCCTAACTGTTAGGCTTTTGAAGAAGCTATTTTCTTAGTTCAATCACTTCAGATGGATTTAATCTAAAAGTTTTATGTAAGACAATGAGTCTTCTTTGAGTAGTGAGCTCTAGGTAGTGTGCCTAAATGCATGTGCATTCCCTATTCATTTTACTTATACTTTTAACAGGGTATAACTTGTGGATTAACCTCCACTGTGGTTTCTCCCCTAATAGGGTTTCCACACAAAAATATTTGTGTTATGTGTACTTCTGATGTGTTGTTGATTCATGCTTTCACTATTATTTATTAGATATGAGATTAAAGTTTAATAAGGTTAAATAAGTGTTAAATTCTGTGACAATTGATTCACCCCCACTCTAAGTTATCTATTATTTTTTTGTCAACAAGACTAAGGCAATGGCCAAAGGTGTTGAACTCGAGAGATATACCATACCTAAGAGGAGGAAGCCTACAAAAGAAATTGCTGAAGAAACCACATAAGCTCAGCCTTCAAAGAAAAGGAAATTGGTTAAAGGAGGAAATAAGGGTCCCTCTCCTTCAAAGAATTAAATGAAAACTAAGGATATTGAAGGGAATGTGCAAAGAGTAGAAGGAGAAATCCGAGAAGGAGAAATTGATATAGAGAGCTCTGGGGAAAGGACACAAGTGTACACCAGGAATAATTTTGTTGTAAATGAGCCACCCTCCAACAAAGGTGAAACTGTAGAAGATGTTGTTAAAGAAAATACTCCTCCCTAATCACCTCATCATCATATTCAATCTAAAAAATAAGAGGGAGAGATACTAAAGAATAATGTAGAGGCTTCCAAGGAATAAGAGAAAGAAGAAGAAGAGGAGTTATAAACTCCAAATGATGGAGATATTAGTAACCTTGGGAAGTAGTTAGAGCAGAAGATATATGAGGTAGAGGATAAAGAAGAAAAATAACCTGAAAAGACACAAGAAGTTCCCTCTAAATCATTAAGGAAAGAAGATGCACAATAGTCTGATAACGAGGATAAGAATGATGAACAAGAAAAGTCAGAAAATGTTGAAATGGATCAGCTAGAGGATCTCAGAGGAAAAATTAGTCCTCAAGTGGATACAAGTCTAGAAGAATCCACTGCTCCTGATTGGTTGAAGGAGAGTTTGAAACCTAAACTAGTAGTTATTGAAGAAATAGTTCTAGATTGGGACAAATTTTTGGTGGGTTTAGGAAAGGAAAAAGAGAAAAATAAGACTAGGACAATCTCCAAGATTACAAGAGATGAAGCCAATAATAGGGTACTGCATGTTGTTACTCCAGTTGTGGAAAAGAACAAGGATAAGGCTACTCCTATAGACTACAAAGTGTATACTATCAACTCGGGTCTCTCTATGAAGAAACAAGAGAAAGAAGATTTCAAAGATTCTATAGATTCCATCTTGAAAAGTTTAGATAATGAAACATTGGAAAAGGAAAGGCTACAAAAATAAGTTGAAGAATTATAGAAATATATCTAGCGTTTAGTTAAACCTTTGCAAACCTAAAATTAGGTAGGTACATCCACCCCATTAGATATGATGTCTAAAGATTCCATTACTGAAGTGGAGAAGATGAAAGCCTCTATTCAAACTACCCAACAATGGATTAATGGTCTGTATAAAAAAGGGATTGTTCTGATTGAGGAAATTTTGCACATATATGAAATAAATTCTTTTTTGGAAGAAATGCAATAGTTATCAACATAATGTAAGCCAAAAATGACAAATCCATGGTAAGGTTGGTGAAAGTAATTGAAATTCCTAAAGGAATTTTGGCAAAAGAAGAGATTCCAACTTCTGAGGACATTGACAAACCCAGAGAATGGATCAAAGCCTTTAAATTCAAAAGGGAAGTTATGGATAAAACATTAGAAAAGATTCCAAAAATAAAAACAAAGTTGGAAGACATTCTGGGTTGCTACATTGTGTTTTTAGACATCATGACTGGAAGGAAGAAAATCAATAAGGAGCATCTGAAGATTGATAAATTAAAGCAATGGTGGAAATAAGCTTATTCACAAGTTGAGGATGGATCAATAAAAGAAAATCATTTGGAAGATGCAGCCATGTATATCACAATTTTGCATAAATATCAAGAGTATAAGATGGATTGGGATAAAACCTTGGATAAATATGAAGATGAATTTAAATCAATTAATTTGAGATTGAAATTTATCCCAATTCTCGATTAGGCTGACCTCAATTAGGTGTTCCAAAAATTTCAAGAGTTTTCAAGGAAGCAAAAAATGGATAAGGAGGCTGACCACGAGTAGTTACCTTGAGTGATGAGAATTCATAGGGTGTAGGTTAGAGCATATGATTTTAATTATTATTTTAATATTTGTTAGTTTTTATCCTATGCAACAAGTGAAAGTCAAATATTAGTTTCCTAGTTGTTAGGAAGTTAGCATAAGTAATTAAATTATTTTGTTTTCATTTCCACTTCACATGAATATTTGGATGATATTCCAAATCTTTAATTTTGGCATACATAATGCCTATATAATAATGTATTTTCCTCCTTCCGGGGATAGATTGGAAATACAACTTTGCAGCTTCTACTTGCAGAGGATAATGTCAATGTTTGAATTTGTTCTCTAACTGTAGATATTATTGTCTTATTTGTAGAATTAAATCTTTGTTTGTTGCTTCTTATTTTGTTGCGATTCCATATCAGTTGGTATTAGAGCATTCTCTGATAATTGAGAATGAATTTATCATCCAAATTTATTTGATTAAAAAATCGGTCTTGAAGTTCTCTTAAGCAGATAATTTTTGAAACGTTTGCACTCATTTAAGGAGAATTAATCATCCAAAACCAACTGGAATTTGCTTGAAAAAGTAAGCACTTTTCTTTTAGATTTTTTTGTGCAACTGCTTTGAAAATCTGTGTTGTTCTTTCACTAACAACATTTTATATGAGAGTTATTTTTTTAAATGGTTTGTAGATCTATAATCCCCTTTTTAAGAGCTTTTCGAAACATTTTACGGTTTTGAATTTTGTTATGTTTAGAGAAAGTTATGGCCATTTTAAAATTGCTGTTGTAGGTGTTAAATTCAAACACCCATGTGGTTTTGGATCCAAAAACGTGGTATTTGGGTAAAAAACATGGTTTTCTTGTTTTTGGCTTGGTTTTGGCTTCAAAAATATGGAATTTAAATTCCTTATTTCAGAAAAAATTATTCTCTTAATTCCTCCCAATTTCTTTTCAAAGCATTTATCTAAGAGAGTATTAATTCCATATCCTGCAAACCGTGAGGCATTTGATCTTGAAAATTTGCCACGTTGTGTCTAGTGGAGTCTCAAATATCCTTGTAAATTGGTTTTATTCCAACACTCATAGAGCTTTCAATTTAATTATTTTCATCCAAGTTTGGTAGAGTGTTGGTTCATAGTGTTTGTCCATTTTATTGTTGGGAGGTGTAAAATATTCCATTGGCTATAACTCGCAACAACATGGCTGCTAATTTGGCTGAGCGAGTTGTAGAACTTGCAGGTGTAATAACCACATTGATTGATAAAGTCAATGATATTGCAATTCAATGACTTCTTGGTCTTGAAAGCCATAGAGCTCAAGCCAAATGTGAAGTAAAGATCTATGATGGATCTCGAGATCCTGATGTGCTCCAAACATGGATTCTTGACATGGAGACATGGTTTGCATACAATGAGGTTACCGATGATGATAAGGTTCCTTTTGCAAAGTTGAAACTCTCTGGTGTTGCTAAGGTTTTGGTCACTGAGCGACAATATGCTCAAATTCCTATCACCACATGGAATCAACTTGTCAAAACCTTAAATGATACATTCTATCCTTCCAACTATGAGAAAGATTTTCACATCAAGTGGCTTCATTTGCGACAAGGGCGGTAGATTTCAGTGCAAGATTATATCTACCAATTTAATTGACTAAGGATATTACTCTATGTGCAAGATCTAGGTGTTTCTCTAATTTTGAAGTTCAAGAGTGGTTTACAAGAACACTTATTTAGGGAGTTGAAATATACTACCTTAGAAACACTTGATGTTGCATTCAACCAAGCACAATTGGTAGAGGAAAAGTTTGTTGCTCAATCTCATGCATCTCGACCTTCATTTTCTATAGGTCCTCCAAAAGCTTCAAGTTCTCGACCACCACAAAAATTTTCTAAAGAGAAAAATATTCTCCTTCTTTTTTCCTCCTTCTTCTGATATTAAGAAATCTAAATTTTGTACTTATTGTAAAAAGAAGGGACATGAAAAGTCTAAATGTTTTAAGTTGAAGAAGAAGAATTTTTTTGTACAGTCTCATGATGAGGAAAAGAAAAATTTTCCCATTAAGAATTTTGGCGATGATAGGACATATGATGAACTAAAAGGTAGAATCAATAAGGTCACCTTAATGAATCATCATTCTACTTGAGGGGTTGTGACAATTTTTTTGTCACTCGTGCTCACTTAACACATAATTTTTTTGTGGATTGTATCATTGATAATGGCTCACATAAAAATTTGATTGTGAATTCCATTGTTGACAAAATTCATTTGCCGATGGATCCCCATCCTCATCCATATTCACTTGGATGGAAGGATAATGATTCATCCTCTCAGATCACACACACATGCACTGTGTCTTTTGCATTTGGTCCCAAATTCATTGATAAGGTCACTTGTGATGTGACCACCATGGATTAGTATAGTTTTTTACTCAAAAAGCCCTATCAATATGATAGGAAACCTCATTATGATGCCTTTAAAAATACATATACACTGGAAAAATATAATAAGGAATAATTAATAAAATTTAATAAGAGCACCAAAAATCTATTACTCAGTTGCAGGGAGGCACACAAAGCAATCAATCAAGCACAAAAGCTTGCACTCATTTTCATAAGGCCACAATCTAATAATTCTAAAGAAAAGGTTATTATGTCTAAGCCACATGCTACTCTTGAAAAATTATTGTAAGAATATTTACATGTGTTTGAGGAGCCAAAGACACTTCCCCCAGAATGAGCAATCAATCACACTATTGATATTATTCTTGTTGCTTCTCTTCCTAATGCCCCATTCTATTGACAATCAATTCTTCAAAGTGATGAGATAAAAAGGAAAATTCAAGATCTATTGTCTAAAGGTTTCATTAAACCGAGTACATCCCCCTGTGCTTCACCAATATTTCTTGTGCTTAAGAAGGATGGAACTTGGTATATTTGTATTGATTTCCAGGCATTAAATAAGATCACCATAAAAAATCAATATCCACTTCCACACAGTGATGACCTCTTGGATCAACTTCAAGGTGCCAAATTCTTCTCCAATATTGATTTGAAAAGTGGGTATCATTAGGTTAGAGTTCAAGTAGAGGACACATGGAAGACTACTTTCAAGACCAAAATGGGTCTTTTGGAGTGGCTTGTGATGTTATTTGGTCTCACTAATGCTCCTGCCACTTTCATGAGATTGATGCATGAGGTATTTCGTGATTGTTTGGATACATTTTTTATCATCTAATTAGATGATATTATTATCTTTTCTCACACTTGGAAAGTTCATCTTCAACATTTGGAACATGTTCTTCATACACTTCAGCATAATAGTTTTTATGCCAACTTTCTTAAGTGTTCTTTTGGTCAGACATCCATCTCCTATCTTGGATTTATCATTGATGCACATGGAATTCATGTTGATCTTGCAAAAGTGGAAGTTCTTCTCAAGTGGCCTACTCCTTCAAATCTCAATAAATTGAGGAGTTTTCTTGGTCTTTCCAACTTCTACTACAAGTTCATCTTACATTACTCATACATTGTTGCACCAATTGACACAGACTAATGTTACATTCAAGTGGACAAAAATCCATTCTCATGCTTTCAATACATTGAAAGAGAAATTATGTTCAACACCTTTTCTTGTTCTTCCAGATCTCTCAAAACCTTTTGAGATTGATACAAAAGCTTCACAATATGCACTTGGTGTTTTTCTAAAGTGAAATGGTCATCATGTGGCCTATCATTCAGAAAACTTTTCTGCTTCTAAAAGGAACTACTCCACATATGACAGAATTATATGCATTGGTCCAAGCTATCAAGTATTGGAGAAATTATCTTTTGGGGAAATAAATATTTGTTCACACTGATCACTTGCCTCTTCAATTTCTTCAGTCTCAGAACAAAATTGAAGAAGCCAGGCATATGAAGTGGGCTTCATATTTGCAATAGTTTCACTTGGTCATCAAGTATAAGAAGGGGAGCACAAACAATGTTGCAGATTGTTTAAGTTGGCCTCCCACCTCACATGTTTTAACTGTTGTGTCCACTTCTCATTTGGGATTCCAGACTTGGTCTTCTCAGTATGCTCAAGATCCTAATTTTGGCACCACATACACAAGTCTCCAGAATCCTTCAACTTCAAATTTGACACCTTTTCAAGATTTCCACATGAAGGATGGGTTACTCTACAAGCTGGATAAACTTTGTGTCACTCAGGATCATCAAACTTCTCTTCTCAAGGAGGCACATTCTACTCTTTATGGTGGTCATTTTGGTAAACAAAAAATACTTCATCATTTTTAGTGGTTCTTCTATTGGCCTCATATGCAACAAGATGTTCTACATTTCCTTAAGAGATGTGCAACTTGTTGCCGCTCGAAACCAACCAACATAAAAATGGGCTTAAGTATTCCTTTGCCTATTCCTTCACGTCCCTGGGAGAGAATTTCCATGGATTTGGTTAGTGGTTTCCATTGACTCTTCGTTGCCATGATTGTGTTTTTGTGGTTGTTGATTGATTCAGCAAGATGGCTAAGTCCATCCCATGTCACAAGGCAAGTTCTGCACATGACTTAGCCCAACTCTTCTTTGAATTTGTTTGGAGATCTTTTGGTTTACCAACCAACATTGTTTCTGATCATGGATCACGTTGTGTTCGACATTTTTGGTGATCTCTATGGAAGATTTTTGGATTTTCCCTTAACTTCTCCACTACTTTTCATCCTCAATCAGATGGTTAGACTGAAGTTGTGAACCCAACTCTTATACAAAGTTTGAGGATTTATCACCATAGTTCTCCTGCTAAGTGGGATTTGAGCCTAACCCACATAGAGCATGCATATAACTGGGAAGTTCACTCTTCTACATGTCACTCACCTTTTGAGGTATGTCTTGGTTTTCAACCTTTGGCTCCTTATGAGTTACCCTTATCTTTACCTTCTCCAACCACTATGCATATTCAAAAAGAGCAAGATAAGGTCCAAGCCTTCATTTAACATTTGCAGAATATTCAGTCCAAAGTAGTTCAGATTCTTCAGAAGACACAAGAAAAGAAAAAACAACTCATGGATCGTCGTCGTGTCCCTCATACTTTTCAAGTTGGGGATAAAGTTTGGCTATACTTGGACAAACGTCGTTTCTAAGAGAGAACACACAGTAAGGTCAAGAAACTTCGCTATGGGCCTTACACCATTCTTCAACAAGTATCTGATAATTCTTTTCGACTTGATCTTCTAGCTCAATTGGGCATCCGTGATGTTGTCAATGTTGATCTTCTCAAACACTACCATGAGTCAACACTAGAAACTAAGCCTCCTCCCATCCATCTTGCAGATGTTGTTCCTGATTTTCAGCTTCCACTTGATTATGACATAGTTTTTGATACAAAGACTCGCCAGACACGACATGGTTCCACCACTTCATACCTTGTTGCAAAGCAAGGTTAGCTTCCACATCAAGCCTGTTGGATCTTCATCACCAACTCTCTCAGAATTTTCCTTCTCTCCTACAAGAATTGGAGTCCAATGCTGTTATTGTTGGGAGGAATGATGAGGATTCATAGGGTATAGGTTAGAGCATAGGATTTTAATTATTATTTTAATATTTGTTAGTTTTTATCCTATTTAAAAAGTGAAAGTAAAATATTAGTTTCCTAGTTAGGAAGTTAGCATAAATTAGAAAATTGTTGGGAAGTTAGCATAAGTAAGTAAATTATTTTTGTTGTCATTTCCACTTCACGTGAAGATTTGGATGATATTCCAAATCTTTAATTTTGGCATACATAATGCCTATATAATAATGTATTTTCCTCCTTTCGGGGATAGATTGGAAATACAAGTTTGCAACTTCTACTTGCAAAGGATAATGCCAATGCTTGAATTTCTTCTCTGACTGCAGAGATTATTGACTTATTTGTAGAATTGAATCTCTGTTTTCTACTTCTTATTTTCTTGTGATTCCATATCATTGAGTTTTGTGCATAACTCATCATTAAACTAGAGATTCAAGTTGGCTACACAGAGAATTGTGTTTAGGCCTTTTATTTGAATTTGATGTATTATTTGGGGCCGAATTTAAAATATTTTATTATAAAATTAAATGGGCAAGGAAATTTGCCAAGGTCGACCTATTTTGGCTGACCTATATTGTATGCCGTAATTTAATTTTCTTCTAGGTTGACATGTTTGATGTAAACTCTGTTTATATGGGATCTCTCATCATTGTAAAGAATGATCCTATAATTGTTGCAAAATTTTGGTGAAGTGAATACAAGGAAAGACATTGACTTGGTGCTCTTTTCTATGTTGTTTCATTTGTGCATGGTTCCTATGTTTCAAAAGTTGCTTTAAGTGATTAAGTTTTCAGATTTAGTTTAGTTCTTTCATGTTGATGATAAATTTTTTGTGTTTGAGGAATCTCCTATCCATTATTTTGGTGGATTGTGTTGGAAAGAGACACTGCAAATATCATTTGGTGTTGTCATTGATGGCACCCCTAGTTAGTAATTTGATCCACACATCAGAATTTTTTCACACCGTAAGTTAGATTAAAGT
This sequence comes from Sequoiadendron giganteum, assembly GCA_007115665.2. Lineage (NCBI taxonomy): Eukaryota > Viridiplantae > Streptophyta > Pinopsida > Cupressales > Cupressaceae > Sequoiadendron > Sequoiadendron giganteum. The sequence goes on from CM021104.1 coordinate 427,518,004, forward strand.
TATGTGATTCACTGTCAAGAAAGAACAAAGCATCCGACATAATTGTATTCATTGATTCACATGAAATTTCTTGTTATCATTTTGAGTTGTGGATCTCAAGGAAGATATTTTGGTGTACATACTACTTTATCTAGGGTGCACATTCATTGGTGTGCAAGTTAGAAGATCTGGTTGATTAGTTTCCTATTTATCATTGTAGAAAGCCGACTTCATGGATGTAACATGTTGCGGATGTTTGAGAAGTAATTGTTTAAGTATTTTTGTGTTCAAAAATGTTCATTTGAGTCATTACTATGCTATGGCCAACTTTGGTTGGTGCGCATCAAGAATTAACCATGGATTGAGCTTACAGTTTGTAAACATTTTCATACTTTCGTTTGAGCCGACACCAAGAGATTAAATTCCTAGTGGCGGATATATATAAGCTATTGATTATATCATTTTTGAGAGAGATGTGAAGAGTTGGTGTGTGTTGCGAATAGCAGAGCGATTATGCATAGTTTCACTTGTGCATAAAAGAGGTTTTTGATGCGAATTAGAGAAGAGTAGAGAAAAAGAGAATAATAAGATAGAAGGTCAAGAAATCAACTAATATTCTTAACCGAAACTGTAACCAGGCATTAGTAGATGCTATCTTCTTAGTTCAATTTCTTAGATGGATTTAATCTAAATATATTTGTAAGACAATGAGTCTTCATCTTTTAGCAGTGAGCTCTAGGCAGTGTGCCTGAATGCAAGTGCATTCCCATTCTGTAAAACATTTTGAGTATACTCAGATAAAATTGTGGACTGGCCTTCCACCGTGATTTTTCCCCTAATAGGGTTTTCACGTAAAAATCCTTGTGTTATGGTGTTATTATTGTTTATTTTATGTTCATGCATATTTCTTTTGGTTGAATGTTATGAGTGCTTAAAGGGTCAAATTAATAAAGTTAAAAATTGCAAAACACTGATTCACCCCCCTCTCGATGTTCCTTGATTCCAACAATTGGTATCAGAGCCTAGTTCCTCGGAAGAAGTTTAATAGCTTGGGGAAGATCCAAGAAATTAATTCAATCGATTCAAGTAGTCTTCAACAACAGCTTTTGGTGGCCCTAGATGATCTTGATCAGTCAAAATCTGAAGTTCAGAAATTGCAAGCAAACCTCATGGATGTTGAGAAATTCATTGAGTCATTGAAAGATAAAATCGAAAAGTCTAGGGAGAAGAGAAGGGAGCTCTATGACTAGATTAAGTAGAATGATGATAAAAGCATTGAAGATGAAAAACTGATTCAAGCCCTAAAGGAAAAGATAGAAGAATGTGAAAAGCTTACCAGAGATAATACAGTCCTAAAGCATGAGATGGAATCTATTATGATGAGAATGACCAAGGAGATTGAAGAAAAAAAGAAGAATGAAGAGAATATTGCTCAGTCCTTGAAAGAGAAATATGAAGAATGGAATAGAATTAATGATGGATTCATTAATTTGGCACTTGAATTGCAGCAATCCAGAAACGATGAAGAATAACTTGAAAGACAGGTTGTTACCCTCATAAATGAACTTGTTACTACAAACGAATTCAAGGAGAAGTTCAAGATTAGCTTAGCCAAGCTTGATGAACCGATTAAAAGATAGAGGATAGAAGGTGACAAGTGAGGTCTTGGATATGAGGAAGGAGAAATTTCTAGATTTGAACAAAGGATATTTAGGCAAGGAAATCAGGTGAACAAATCTGGAAGGTATCCGGTAAGACAACCTAATGCTCAAAGATTCAATGGTTACTGTTTTGTTTGTAATAAATTTGGTCATATGGATTCTCAATGTAGAAGTAGAATGAATTTAAATGGTCAATCATTCCCCGATCAGTACTTTAACTACAACAAGTATGGTCATAAGTCAAATGAATGTAGAAACATGATGACCAACTTTCATAGAGATGTCAGATGCTATATATGCAATAGATTTGGGCATATTTTCTAACCAATGCAGATCAAGAGAAAATCAATGGAACAATTGGTCTGGACAAAGAAATGTGGTGTGCTACAATTGCAAAAAATTTGGTCACATTGCTAGATTATGTAGAAGTAGAAAAGGTCCAGTAAACTAGAGGGGAAACATGCAAAAGGATGAAAAAAGAAAAGGGAAAGTCACTACAAGTGATATCAGGAAGCAAATGAAAAAGACATGGGTGAAAAAGAATCTCTCTACTATAGAAAATGATTCTACACCAGCACCAGATTCTGGAAATTCCTCCAAGAATTAGATTAAGGCTTCTAACCTAAGGGGAGTTTTCAAGAAAATCCTTCAAACCCCTTGTTGGAAGTTGGTATCAGGATATGGATGAGTATAGTGATTGCAGTGATGATCCATAGATGTTGTTGATGCTAAATTGGAGGTCCATAGAAGAGTTATCTTTCATAGTGTATGGAAATAGGGTATCCATATGAGTTAGGAAAAAATAATTTATTGCAATAAAAGGTTAGGTATGCAAAGTATAAAAGGTCATTTGTATTTTTCATTTATCACTTTGCACCTTGAGAAGAAGTTTTGAGAGATTTGAAGTGAACTTTGGAAAAATTTGGTGAATCTTCAAGTGTGAAGGCGATTCGGTGATCAAACCCCTAATCGACGAAAATGTATTTATCGAAAAAACTTGTGAACTTGTGAATTTGTGAAAATGGATACTGCATTGGTAGTTGATATCAAGGATAGAACCCGTCCAAAATTCAAGCGGCATCATTTCAAATCTGTCGAGACATACCCATTAGGTGCATTTTTGTCAGTTCCGTACAATATCTTAAATATTGAAGACATTAGGGCATACATTCACACAAACATTGAGGATTTAGGAAGCTCACAACTACTGAATTTGTACAACAATCACATTATAGGAGAATATTTATGTGTCAAACCTGAATTCAAAACCCTAAAGGAGAAGAAATTTACACAGATTGTAAAATTTCCCGTCTTTGAAGAAAGCAAATGGGTCTGATATATCTTGGGTTGAGTTCATGAATAATTTAATTGGTTGAATCAACCCTTTAAGATTACAAAAGAAGCTATAAGCATTTTTATTGGTTTAAATTCCTCTGGTGGGTTACTGATCTTAAAGTTTGTAAATAATCAAACAATTATTGATGCAATCGGTTCAAAATATGATAGAAGAGCTATGAAAATTGATGATATCAATGATGTAGATGTCAGATTTGCATCTATGGTCATTGGTTACAAAATCTATCATTCCATCTGAGACAATTCTGTATTCGACACAACTATTTATGTAGCGTATGAGATGGTGAAGGAGAATGCAGATTATGATCTATGTGAGTTACTTAGAAGTCAATTAATGGAGAATCTTGGTAAAATAAAAAAGGATAAGAAGAATTTCTTGAAGTATGGTAATTTTCTATTGTGTCCATTCTTTTACTTCATGAATGAAGTTCCAAGATTTGGAAAGGTACAATGTGAAGGTAATAGACCTGTAGCCGCTCAAATCAGAGATTTTTTGAGCAGATTTCCTAATAGTAAGACAAAGAATAATGCAATTTGGGGTTATTTCAAAAACTTTCAGAGTATGATGCATGTTAGAGAAAGAATTCCCACATCTATTGTGGAGAAGTACAAAGATACTATATATTTTATGGTTGACATTGATCAATGCCTGATGGAAGCTGTAGATCCTAGAACAATCTGGATTATGTCAATGGGATATGAGGTTGAGGATCACATCTTCGAAATGTATGCTGAAAATTTGTTGAACAAACCTCAGGATTCATCAGAAGAAAGATTTGGTACTTTTTCATAAAAGGATATACAAGTGCACAATGAACTAAGAAAACCTGTGATAGTTAGAAGAGCAAGAAAAGAAGTAGAAATCTTTGCAGAGAGCATGGGTATATATGTAGAAGCAGTAAGAGGAGCTAGAAGGAAGAGAGAACAAGTTGAATTAGGAGAGTCAGTTAGAACTGAATCTTCTAGTTTGGTAGCATCCTCTGCCCAAACTATATCTACAAGAAGCTCCACTCTTCCTTTCGATCCTGCAAATATATCAAGTCCTGTGAAAACTCAAATAAAGACATCCGGTAAGGAAGGAAAAAGAAAGAAGGATAAAAGAAAAAGAGTTTATGTGGCAGTTTCTGAAGATGAAGAAATAAAATCTAATGGAGTAAGAGAAATTAAGCATCAGGGTACAAAGGCAACAACAGTTTCTAAAGACAAGTCCTCTGATGAAGAAGTGAAAGCAAAGAAGAAGATAAAAGTTGAAAAAACATGTATGTCTATGAAAGAAGTAGAGAATGCATTGATTAAGGATGAAAATATTAGGCCTCTTTATAAATGGTATGACACCTTTGATAGTACTAGTCAAAGAGTTCTTGAGGAAGCCTCAATAAATTTCTTGAATAATTTCAGCAAGGCACTTATTGAGATAATGTCTACATTACGTAAAAACCTTTATGAAATTCTGGAAATGAGAAGAGTAAATGCAAGAACTGAAGATGGATAGTTGAGAGAGCGAATTATTGTAGATTTATGTCCAATGATGTCCATTGAGGAAATAAAGTCAATTGTAAATGGTGCCAAGAAATATTTCAAAAGAAAAACAAGAGTAAACAAGCTCATGATTGGTCAGACTGAAGAAGTTGTAAAAGAAACCGAACAAAATTTAAAGGAAGTTTTGTTAAGAAACATAATTGATGTTGTCTTTGAAGAAGCACATGATGAAGATGTCTCATTTGGTCTGGCAGAAGAAGGAAAAGAAGATACAGTTGAGGATACTCAGATTCCTCTTGATGTGCATAATACAAAAATTCCTATGGAGATTGAAGCTCCTGAAATTATATCAGTTGAAAAAGATGAGATTCCTAAAGATAAGCAAGAATCTATAGCTAAGGAAATAGTGGTTGAGGAAAAGAAAGTTGATATAACAGAAGTTACGGTGAAAGGAAGAGACACTGCCAAGGTAGTAAAAGAGTTTTTGGAAGAATAACATGAAGAATTTGATATTGAACTACTAAAAGGTCCTATCAACTTGGACACTTTATCTCCTATTCAGAAGATGAAGGTAGCTTCATTCACTTAGAACAAGGCAAGGGAAGAAATTCTCAAATCTCATATTGAAGATAGTGAGTTGATTAATCTCGCATTCATTATTTTGGAGAAAATCATGCCTACATATGTTAAGGATCCATCTGGTACTCCCTTCGATGAGCTGAAGAAAATTATTAATGTTGTAAGTACTCATTTTGAGTCTCTTGAAAAATAAGTTGAGGATAAAGTACACAAGGAATTTGATGATAAAATGATTAGTAAATTGAAAGGGATGATAGCTAGGTATAAAAATTTGGTAGCTACCTGTATAAAGAATATTCAAAGTGCTTTGTCTGAAGGTGGCAATATTTACAAACCATGTCTATCTTTATCTAAGTTTATTGAGGATTTTGAAAAGAAAACAAAATAATGTGAGAAATAGTTAGAAAACATCACACACGCATTTGATCCTCTAACTGTCTCTGTTGGAAAGTAAGAAGGTCAAGTTATATCCCTACTTGACAAGATCAAAAGCTTGAAGCATTAATAAAGTAAAATAGTTGAAAGAGTTTGTGAGCTTAGAGGACTAATTGGTCCCAAGATGGAAACAATGTTAAGAGCACTAAAAGGAGCACAAGATGCTATGACGATCAGTGATCCAACAAACCTTGAATCTATAGAAATGCAATATTACTTATTTTGTGGTCACATGGTTATCTTGGAGAGTCTCAAGAAGGTTTGGGGCACAATTTTGAACTTGCTGAAGAACAATTTTTTAGACTTATTCAAGTTTATGTAATTTGAAGAAGCTTGTCTATACATATGAAGTTTGTTCATGATAGTTTTGTTTGATTTTTGATATGCAGATTCTTGCCTTTGCCATTGATGTCAAAGGGGGAGAATGAGACAATGAAAAATGTCCTAATCATCTTAGGGGGAGAGTTGTGTTTTTGAAATTTTGAAGAGTGGTAGTGTATATTGATGCTGGTACTGATTTGACACTTAGTCATTTTTCACTGTGTTACCATCAATGCCAAAGGGGGAGATTGTTGGAAAGAGACATTACAAATATCATTTGGTGTTTTCATTGATGGAAACCCTAGTCAGTGGCATGATCTACACATTAGAATTTGGTCACACCGAAAGCCAGATCAAAGTTCTGTAATTCACTGTTAAGCAAGAACAGAGCATCCGACATAATTGTATTAATTGATTCACATGCAATTTCCTGTTATCATTTTGAGTTGTGGATCTCAGGGAAGATATTTTGGTGTACATACTACCTTATCCAGGGTGTGCATTCATTGGTGTGCAAGTTAGAAGATCTGACTGATCAATTTCCTATTTATTAGTGCAGAAAGCCGATTTCGTGGATATAACATGTTGCGGATGTTTGAGAAGTAATTGTTTAAGTATTTTTGTGTTCAAAAATGTTCATTTGAGTCATTACTATGCTATGGCCAACTTTGGTTGGTGCGCATCAAGAATTAACCATGGATTGAGCTTACAGTTTGTAAACATTTTCATACATTTGTTTGAGCTGACATCAAGCGATTAAATTCCTAGTGGCAGATATATATAACTGATTGATTATATCATTTTTGAGAGAGATGCGAAAAGTTGGTGTGTGTTGTGAATAACATAGCCATTATGCACAGTTTCACTTGTGCATAAAAGAGATTTGTGATGTGAATTAGAGTAGAGTAGAACATAAGAGAAGAATCAAACATAAGGTCAAGAAATCAACTAATATGCTTAACCGAAACTATAACCAAGCATTAGTAGATGCTATCTTCTCAGTTCAATTTCTCAAATGGATTTAATCTGAATATCTTTGTAAGATAGTGAGTCTTCATCTTTTAGCAGTGAGCTCTAGGAAGTGTGCCTGAATGCAAGTGCATTCCCATTCTATAAAACATTTTGAGTATACTCAGATAAAATTGTGGTCTGGCCTTCCACCATGGTTTTTCCCCTAACCGGGTTTCCACGTAAAAATCCTTGTGTTATGGTGTTATGGTTGTTTGTTTTATGTTCATGCATATTTATTTTGGTTGAATGTTATGAGTGCTTAAAGGGTCAAATTAATAAAGTTAAAAATTACAGAACACTGATTCACCCCCCTCTCAGTGTTCCTTGATTCCAACAACTATTTGATTGTAAGTTACTGTGTAAAGTTAGCCCGGGCCTACTCTTATTGCAATAGTTAAATTGTGGGTGTTTATGCAGTTCATGCTAGTTTGGGTGAATGTTTGAATGCTTCACTATCTAAAAATATTTCATACAATTAGAGATTGAACTATTTTTGTTATATTGTAGATCTTATATTGGTTAAGCAGAGATTGGTTATTGAAGATTGACCCACCTTGAATGCTATATTATTTTGATGATTGCACTTAGGATTTAGATTAGAAATCTCTCTAAACCCTTGTATTTTGACATTTCTTTGAGATTAATATTAGATTAGGATTGGAAAGCATCACTAAATTGTTGCATTTGATGAGAATATAATTCTCAAACCACAAATCTGGGAAAATTGTTGAATTAAGATTTTTAGGTTTTGTTTTACCATAAATGCCCTTTGCGATTACCAACAAATGACATTTTCACTGAGTTTTTTGTGCATTGTCAAGACCTAACATTAGATACCTTGGGGTTGTTTTCTAGAGGCTTTCTGATAGAAATCACCTTTCAAGAGAGATAAAGTACTTGTATTTTATCTGTGTTGTGTAGTGCGAAAAACACCATCAACACCATATGAATTAGAATTACATTTGTGTGAAGAAGTGTTGGTTACTGGAGAAAATATAAGAGAAGGTGGTAAAGATAAAAATGGAGAATTACATTATAGTGTGTGCACTTATATCAAAAGATGATATGCAGTGAGGGAGAGTGTTAGTTGTAACTCTAGCACTTGTTGAGTTACATTGAAGATCCACAAGCTTTATCATTGTATTTTGGTAGGATTTTTGTTCTACCTATTATAATTTTTCATTTGGGGATTGGTGTCTCTAAGAGGTTGGTGCCTACAAGCATAATAGGGGATTGTTGTCTTTGGTAGGTTGCTACCTATTTTAGTTTGTAAAATTCATCTATTTCTACATTGTGAGGTTGGATTTGGGTAGTAGATCCAAGCGAATTTTATCACCATGGTTTTTCCCATATTGGGATTCCACGTATATTTGGTGTTCTCTTGTGTAGATGTGTGTGTTTATGTTTTTCTCTAATCATTAGATTTTTACTTTGATTTAAGTGTTATTTCTAATATGTGCAATTAAGTCAAGTGTTTTAAATAGATTTTGTCTACTGATTCACTACCCCTCTTAGTAGATTGTGCACCCTTCACATACTTCATACTTTCCTTAGACAAACTACCAAACCACAAAAATATTCAAAAGTAGATAAATGTAGAGAGTTTATTTGAACTACTTTAGGACAACTCCCCTTGAGTCCATACTACATGCTTCTGAAAAAAATTCCACAAGACTGCCAAGCTTTCTTGTGGTAGGGAGACCAAGCTCCCCCTCAACCTGTGCTTCCTCTTAATTTGAGAGGAGGGAGAAATATCTCCCAAATTTTGGTAGATAAATTCAAAATTATCCTTAGGAAGTAGTTTTGTGAACATATCTTCTACTTTCTCCTTTGTATCAACATACTCCAATTTTACCTCCTTTTCTGCAACTTTCTCTCTCAAAAAATGATACTTGATTGTGATGTGTTTTGTCCTTTATTTCATTACTAGATTCTTTGATATATTTATGGAATTGATATTATCACAAAGAATAGAAATAGGTCCATCAAAATCAATCTTCATCTCCTTCAAGTTCTATTTCTTCCACAATACTTGAGTGCAACATGAAATTATTGAAATGTATTATGCTTTGGTTGTAGATAAGGAGATTGAATATTGCTTCTTACTTAACCAAGACACCAAACTATCTCCAAGAAAGAATTCTCCACCACTTGTGCTCTTCCGATCATCTATGCTTCATGCCCAATCTATATTTGTGTATGTAGTTAGAATGAAAATTTCACTCTTTGGACACCATATTCCAAAATCCATTGTAGCTTTCAGATATCTGAATATCCTCTTTACTACTTTGACATGGATTGCCTTAGGTGTTTCCTGAAATCTAGCTACCATTCTGACTTCCTACATTATATCTGATCTAGATGTTGTGGCCTACAATGAGCTACCAATCATAGATTTTTTCAAGGTTTGTTCTACCAGCACAGATTCATCATCCTTACTCAACTTTCATCCTATAACCATAGGTATACCCATTGTTTCACAATCCTCCATCTTAAACCTACTTAGCATCTCCCTTATGTACTTATTCTAGGAAATGAATATACCTTTTTCTGATTGTGCAATTTGTAACCCAAGAAAGAAAGATAATTCACCTAGCATTGACATTTCAAAATCACTTTATATTACCTTCTAAAACACCTTGCACATGCCATCACTGCTACCACAAAAGATGATATCATCTACATAAACCACAATGATCAAAAGTTGATCACCTTTTGTTTTTATGTATAGATTACTATTTGCACTTCCCCTCTAAAACCCTTTATGATCCAAGTATCCATCCAACCTTGAATACCAAGTTCTAGGGGCTTGTTTGAGTCTATAAAAAGCCTTATTCAATCTGCACACATAATCTAGATTGTCAGAACATTGAAACCCTTATGTTTTTTTAATGTAGACCTCTTGTTCTAGCTATCCATTCAGAAATGCTGACCTAACATCCATTTGGTATACATTAAAATTATTGAATGTTGAAAGAGCTAAAAATGTCTTAATTACATCTAGTCTTTCTACCAGAGCAAATTTATCTTCAAAATCTATGCCTTCAACCTGAGAATATCCTTTACACACAAGTCTAACCTTGTTCTGGATCACTTCACATTCTTCATTTAGCTTGTTTCTAAAAATCCACTTGGTTCCAATCACATTCTTACCTTTAGGTCTTGGGACCAGTTCCTAAGTTTCTTTTTTCTTGATTTGGTTTAATTATTACTCCATGGCTTCTATCCAACCTTTATCTTTGCTTGATTATTTATAGGACTTAGGATCTATCTTGGATAGGAGAGAAAACATACTAGCTCATTTTCCTTCTCAAGTCTCCTCTGGGTTTGAACCCCACTGTCTTTATCTCCTATAATATGGTCTTCAAAGTGATTATTTTGAGCATACTTTGCTAGACTTTTTGTAACAAATTTTGAATTTTCATCACTGTTGTGGATTGGTACTTCATCAACTTCTACTTCTAGAGTACCGGTAGACTAAATTGTTTCATCAACTCTCACATTTAAACTTTCTAAAATTATCTTAATTCTTTTGTTATAACATCTATATTCTTTACATTTCAAAGAGTAACTAAGAAAAATACCTCCATCAGATCTAGAATCAAACTTACCCAAATTTTCTTCATCCCTTTTGATGTAGCATTTGCTTCTAAATATCCTCAGATGTCTGACTAAAGTTGGTATTCCTCTTCATAACTCATATGGTGTTTTATTAGTCTTACGTTTGATCTGAACTCTATTCAGGATGTATACCACAGTTTGAGCCACTTCTCTCCAGTACATATCTGGTAGACTTTCTTAACACAACACTGTTCTTGCCATCTCTTGTACAGTCTCGTTCTTCCTTTCAAAAACTCAATTTTGTTGCAGAGTATTAGGAGTATAAAATTTCCTTCAGATCCCATTCTCTTCACAAAAAATTTCATACTTTTCAGAAGTCACCTTTGTTTGATCTCAAAACCTTGATTGTTCTTTCAATTTCATTCTCTACTAATTCCTTGAATGCCTTAAACTTCTCAAATTCTTTTGATTTCTCTTTTAGAAAAGGAATCCAAGTCATTCTAGTGTAATCATCAATGAGCATCATGAAATACCTATCTCCTTATAGACTCTTTGTCCTCATAGGCCTGCACAGATCTATATGGACCAAATCCAATGGATTTGAAGTAGAATACTCCTTAGCATGAAATATTCATTTTTTTTTGTTTTCCTTCATGACATGGTTTGTAGTTGGTGGATTGAGGATTCTTAATCTTTTTCATATCTCATACCATTTCTCCTGAGCTAATCTTTATAATGTCATAAAAATTAATATGTCCCAACCTTCTATGTCAAAGCCAACTTTATTCTCTCTACACAGTAAGACAATTTTGTCCATTCAGCTCACTAAGATGATATATGTCACCATTTTTCCTGCTTTCTTCCACAATAAGTTCTCCAATACTTTATTTTTTGATTTCATATCCTTCAACACTAAAGGATAGCTTATAACCTTTATCACACATCTGACTTACACTTAAAAGATTATGTTTTAATCCCTCAATATATAAAACATCATGTGTCTTTGTCCTACCACCATCAAGAATCAAAGTACCCTTACCAGTGATTTTAGCAATAGAGTTATCTCCAAGTGTCACAAAAAATCCTTCAAATTTCTTGAAGTTCACGAGATTAATTTTATCTCTAGTCATGTGGTTTGAGAAACCACTATCTATGATCCAAAAATTCCTCTTTTTGAGCATGTAGAGTAGTTTGACCAATCATTGATTTATGACTTTTTCTCTTTTGAAACCTTCTTCCAGACTTTATCTGATTCATGACTTCTACATTTTAATCCTTTCCTTCCCATTTATGATAGAGGACTTACAAAATTGCTTCTACAATTCCTAGCAATGTGTCCAAAATTGTTGCATTTGTAGCAAATGATATCTAAAATGAATAGAGGTGCAAATGCATTATTTCTGAAAAATTTATTTCTTATTATCAAATATTTTCTATAGTCCACAACCTTATGACCAAAATTATTGCAATTGAAATAGTAAAAAGTCACTTACAAACATGCTTTAACAGGCTTTATAGACTGTTCTTCCACCTTGTTCTTTCGATCATCAAAACTGATTCTAGTTTTGACATGTAAAGATCTCTAACATCCTAATATTTGATCTAGAGTCTTAATAATCTTTCCAAAATTCATCTGTAGATGTTGATTCACGTTCTCAAAATCTTTTTTAATCATCAAAAATTTCTCTTCAAGATTCTTACAGTCCTTATCTCTTGACAAAAAAATTCAGATCAAAACCTCTTCAATTCAACAATAATCTTCTCCACTTTCTCTAGATCCAGAGATACCTTTTCTTTAGCCTTCACTTCTTTCGCAATTCTCTTCTTTAGTCTCTTAATCTCTTTTCCAGCACATAGCAATTATTCTACAAGATCTACTTCAAATTCATTATTTCTAGAATCCACTTCTATATCTTCCTCAGTAGTTTCAAAATCCATGAATATAAATTTCCATTTTTCATCTTTGGAGATATCATCATCATCTTCATTAGTAGAGTAGATTTCTTCATTAGTGTAGAAAATATTTTGTTTCCAATGACTTTATTCCTTCTCTAAAATGATTTATTTCCATGGTTTTTCTCAACATTGTTGGAATCCTTATAGGAACACTTAGCCATAAAATGTCCTACTTCACCATAATTGAAACACTTAAAAGGTAATTTTCCTTTGTACTTATCAAAACCTCTTTGTAGCTTTCTGAAAAAATTGGCTTCATCTGTATTTGATCCAATATCATAATCTAGATCAAATTTCTTCTTAGATACTCTGAATGCAACCTCTTTTCTTATAGAATCCTCACTTTCAAATCTCATTTCAAAAGAAGTTAGAATTCCATGCAGCTCAGTCATCTTCAAAACATTCAGATCCTTCGCTTCTTCGATTGTAGAGACTTTAGAATAAAACCTTCTAGGAAGAGATTTGAGTATCTTTTTTACATCATTCTTTTCTTTCAATTCCTCACTAAGACCTTAGATAGAGTTGAATACTTCATCAACCTTGGAGTAGGAATGTGGTAATATTTTCATCTTCTTTCATCTCCAGGCTTTCAAATTGAGATCTATGAGTTTTTAGCTTTGCCTCTTTGAATTTTTCATCACCTTCATAGATGGTATGCATTTTTTCCCATATTTCCTTCACAACTTTGCACTACATCACTTTCAAAAATTCAGAGTTAGTCAATCCACATAAAATAACATTCCTTGCCTTAGCATTAATTTTGAAAGCCCTCTTTTTGGCCTAATCCCTAGGAGGGTTTTAAGGAATCTCATATCCCTCTAACACTGACATATAGATATCAGGTCCTAGAGCCATCAAGTAGGACTCCATCCTAACTTTCCAGAATGCAAAATTGGATCCATCAAAGGTTGGTGCTTTATTTGTAGAGAAACCTTCTTGAGTATCTGAGTGTGCCATCCTAAAACTACCTTAAGCTATTAGGATTCCTCAAAGGAACTTGGTTATGATACCAATTGAAAGGAACACAATCTACTAACAGGGGGTGAATCAATAGATCAAATCTCTTTAAAACTCTTAACTCAAATGCACATATCGTAAATGAAACCCAAATCAAAGAAGATACTAATGATCAAATAATAACATAAGCACACACTTTTGCACATGAGAACACTAGATATACGTGGAAACCCAAAATGGGAAAAACCACGGTGAGAATAGCTTCTTGGATCTACTATCCAAATCTAGCCTCACAAAGTAGAAATATACAAGTGGATTTTACAATATGAATTAGGCATCAACCTACCAAAGACACCAATCCCCTATTGTGTTTGTAGGCATTGACCTACTATAGACACCAATCCCCAATTGAATTAGTACAACAGTTAGAAAAACAGTCCTACCAGATTACATAGATAAAGCTTGTAGATATTCAATTGTAGCCTAAGACATCTCATACACTTTTGGACTAGATACAAACACTCTTCCATATTTCTTATGATCTTGTGATAATGGTGCACACTTTGAAATGAAATTCACATTGAATAACTATAGCTTCACAATCATATCCTTGTATATTCACCTTCTATACTTCATCAAATTCATATTGTGTTTCCATTTGACTAACGGATATATATATTTCATTACATTAACACTTCTTTTATGTCAGACATGGGTCCACAAATAACCAGAATAACATAAGATGGACCTAAATTTAAATTACATGAAATGTGTAATAGGTTGGTCCAAAATCAAATTTTGTTGCCACCAAAAGAACATGTTGTCATTTGCTACCACATGAACCTTAACCAGGTCCTATCTTGACACCACACACAAGATTTGAATTCTACACACTACTAGCCATTACCGCATAGGTCTCAAACACCAACTAGTTGATAGATAGGAACATATAACCTTCTATCATTACAATATTTTTACATGCTCAACATATGCTCTGAAAACTTAGGAATATGATAGAACTGGTGTAGACATACTCTCCTCTAGAGCTAAATTGCATTTTTGCAAGAAATGTTGACCATAATTATATCGATAGAGAAATATCTCTACCCTAAGAATAGAGCTGAAAATTCTAGTACAAACTTTTGAATTACCTCTATCATAGCAAATAGATGAATGCATGATATTGCAAGCATACAACAGTCACACACACTTCTAGAACTATAACTAGAAATATTTTTTTTTTCAAATCTCTACAACTCAAAATGACAAGAGGAATATAATGATAATTCATGTTCTACTTAGCCTTACACCCTTGACACAGTGAACTCCTTTTACATCAATGAAAACCTCTATTCAACATTATTAACAATAATATTTTCTCTGTTAAGGTTCAAATATAATGTTACTATGTACAAAAACTGGATGCCTATCAAGGTCACAAATTCCATAATAGTGGTTGGAAATAATTTAGAATTGGTTAAGGTAAAATTTTAATGAAAATATTCAATGAGCATAGACTATATCATTGAAAATTGAAAATTCTTAAAATAAAAACAATCTATAAAATTGAAAGATTTTAAAATATACACAAACCCATCAAAGAATTAGTATATTTTTGTAAAAATGGTGAGAATAAAACTAAAATTATCTAAGCCATGAATACATTTAAATAATATTAAAAAATATGAAATTGATATTGATATATTTGAATGAATTTTCATTATTCCAACAACTACCTATGGGAATATAACTTCCCAAAACTAAATTTTCATTTATTTATATAAACTATAAAATAACATATTTACTAAAAAATATTCTATTTATTTAATTTAATACTATCTAAAATGATGTATTAAATCCAATATTTCCACCTTATTACATCAATCTGAACAAAGGGAAGAACACTATAAGGATTGAACACAACAACCCTTCTAAAGAATTTAATGAAGCACCTCCACTAATTCTCGCCACTCACCTAAGAAACACAAAATTGGACATATCAATGGATTTCCTAAATGTCAAGCCTGAATACCTATGAATTCAGACACACTCCATTATCTTCAAGTACACCACTCCTCATGTGAATCAAGATAAGCTCCATTATCCATAAGGAACGATACTAACCAACTATGAATTGAGACTCATTCAACTATCTATAGTAACAAAACCACCAACCAAATGTGAATTGAGACTAACTCTATTTTCCACTATAACTAACCTCCATTTTTTGATTGAGACTTACTCAATTATCCACAAGTACACACCTACAAAACTATGGATCAAAAAAAACTCAATTATCCATAAGTGTCACTCACCAAACTTGTAGATCAAGACATACTCAATTATTTGCAAACCAAAAACAATTTCCATGTCCTCCTTACTCCATGGAATCAAGATGAAACTGGTGTTGCTTCTCATGTAGTGTATCATCTTTGAGTGAGAAGCTAACTCAAGAGGATAAAATTCCTCCATCCTCCATTGCCTCCAACCTCCAATTTGATCATTTTTAAAAACTCTATCCATTAGATGTGGCTATAATTAAAAGAAAGAGATTGGGTGTTGCATTCAACCAATAGTGAACCCTTACACAAAAAAATTCAATAAAATACATTTTAAAATGACAAACTTATAACTCTTCTTCTATAATGAACTAGAGAAAAACATAAATTCGATGTAAATGAAAATCTTGTCGTGCTAATCATTCAAACTTCAAATGTGGAATTTTAAGCCAACTACACAAGCCATAGACATATTCATAGAAATGTACTATAAATGACCTAGATTTAAAAATATTATTCTCTCTCCACTTACTTTCAAAACTATTTGTCACTTTCTAACCAAAAACTCATAGAACAAAATATATAAAGAAGAGCCTTTGAATGGTGCTATTCTGAATATATTCCTTATGCAATCTATTCTCCTTAAATATACCTTTATTGTGTAACTTTTTTTCTTCCACCCAATGTCCTCTCTTATTACATGTGCCTAATTGCACATAGTTGGATTTGGATTTATTCGATAAACCAAATGTAAAAGTTATATGAGAGAAATAGACTTAATTATTACTATTATAAAAACAACCTTCAAAACGTTAAAATAGCATGTAGTTTAGGGTCATTTCCTATGTCCCAAATATAAATAATATATAATTCAAAACTGCACACCACTTCTCCTTTAGAAAATCCATTCTAGACTTATGCTTTAACTTCTCATGAAATACTGATAATTTCTTCAAACCATTTATGATTTTTATTCTTGTCTTCTTCTTCTTTCTAATTTTTTTTTTTAAATTTTGAAATTCTATTAAGAAACACAAAAGATATCCCAATTTTATTAAAACTATGTTAAATTGATACAAAAATATCATTTGGAAAAATAAAATAATATACTAGTTGTAGAGGAGGGGGATCGACCGCTCAGGACCCTAGGTCACGAGAGGGTCTAGAACAATTAGTTGCCTTGATCTACCTCATGGTAAGGAATTTTTTTAAGATAGGTTGATGTTTTAGGAGGGTGAAAAGAAAGGAAAAATGATCTATCACTATCCTTTTTTCAACCCGAGGGTTTAGGAAACTTGGTGAGAAAATTCCCGAGTCTAGACTGTAACCTAGGAAGCTCTCTGCCAAAGGAATCTAGTGCAGAAGATGAATGACAGTGCGAAGCGCTTGCGTCATGATCAAGCACTAGCATCTATACAAACAAGGAGTATGAAGTACATTTTAAACTAGCAGGGGATTCACTAACTACGTGATAAATATAGTTTTAAGCAATGACGGAAAATAGAATGCAACTAAATGACTAAAACAACAAGAATACTTTAACTTAAAAGATAGAATTTGACAAGAGAAAAGTGGTGAATATCAAACTTACGATCGGTCCAACCTCTTGCAAGCTCTACATGAACACGATACCTACACATAATAAAATGGGAAAAAATATTGGGGCTGTTTCGGGCTTACCACAGTCAAACCCCTTGTTTCAGTGTTCCCACCTCCACGAACAACCAAAATAGCCACAATAGAGAAAATATGATAAATAAAGCATTGAAAGTAAGTACTACCAAGCAATTCTGACAACAATATGCTAATAAATCAAATAACGATGCTAAAATTAAATGGATATCACCTCCCCAAAAAGATGCCCTCAAACACATGAAGGGAGATGCGAGCTCACAAGCTTTTAGATTCCAATGTTGCCACAAAAATGAGAGGAACAAAAGCAATGGAGTGTCAAGTTGGAGCTTCAAAAATGGTGAAAGTGTTGTGAAATTCTCAAGAAGTGTGAATAATATTGAATGAGTGTCTAGAGGATGAAGAAGATGAATTGAATGTGAAGGATATTCTTTTGAAGGTGAATAGGAGCCCAAAAGAGCCATTTGAGGTTGGTCAAGGGTGCAGGGGAATTACGCTTCATCACCAATGGAGAAGTGTAATAACTCTATAGATTCCAGAGGTGGGAATCCTGTCAGGATGGCAATACACCATGTAGACATCCATGCATCTCATTAGTGTCCTAAAAAAAAAATTCCCCAACAGACACTATATACAACCACCAAGTGGGTGGAAAGCAGATGGATGAGGTGGAATAACATCATTGGGTTTTATATTTCTAAGGTAATGGGGTGTAAATGGGGAACTTGTGAGGGTTGAAAATTCACTGCATTACATTTTCCCCCACTTTAGTGAGCATATATGCTACCAAATGTGAGCTAAAGTAGATCGAAAGAGTTTCAAGAAAGTATACTTGAAACATTGAGGAAGCAGACCATAATCTGACACACTCAAAAGCACAAGAAGAAGAGATGGATCTATAGGTACTCAGTCCCAAGGAGAGTTGAAAAAATGTGTTGTAGGTCTGTAGACTTACGAAAGGGTGAACAAAAGGCCTTGTGGGTGCTTGGTCCTATAGAGTTGAACAAAGAGACCCCGTAGTATGTAAGCAATTTATAGGTCCTCAATATTGCAAAGGAGGTACCCCCAAGTGCTCAATCCTGAAGGAAGCTAGATGTGAGAGGCTTCACAGAGTTTGATGAGGCCTTACAGGTGCTCAATCTTGCAAGGTGGATTAAAAATAAAATTCATAGGTTCCCCGACAAAGTAACATGTTAATCTGTAGACAAAACATGTTAGATAACAAAATGCCATGCAGGTAGACAAATAGACAGTCACACAAAAAATCAAAAATTAAAGGAGAAGCTCAAAGGGGTCCCTCGGGAACCCTTCAAAAGAAAAGGGGTCTGCTCAAGGGATGCTTTGTTCGAAAGTGATTAAATTTTGGAAAGTGATAAAAATTTTCATCAATGAATCTAGCATCAAGAAATCCTTCTAAAATATTCCTTTCATCAAGGAATTTGAAAGAAAGAATGCTCCCTCACAAGGGCAAGTTTTCAGACTTCTTCATCAAAAAAATTACTCCCTTCTAGAAGGAAAGTTTTCAGATTCTATCTTACAAATTTGTGATGAAAGAAAAATTCAGCTAGGAATCCATGTTGAAGAATGCAAATTTTGAAAAATAAAGGATTTTCAAGGAGGGATTCATTAGCCACCAAATACACCTTCTGAAAATTGGGGGAGTATGATAGCCCCCCCTCAAGATGGTATGTGCTAAACTTAGAGGCACGCGACATCTTAAGGAGAGAAAATCAAGAATGATAGTGATGTTGTGGCCTATAGAAAATGATGAGATGTAATTGCAGTAAAGTTGTCACACATGTGAGGAACAAAACATAAGCATCACAACATCACAAAGCAAGAAAAGAAGAAATAAAGATAACAAGAAAGGACAAACAATGACATAATGAACAAGAGATAGGGGGATCTGATATTTTGGGGTCAGGTTGCTGATAAATATAAATAAATATAATATAATAGTATATAAATGAACTATCATCAACCCCCTACTATATCAAACCATGTGAAGAAAGGAACATGAAGACAAAATGAAAATAAAAAAAATTGCATCAACATGGAAGGGAGGCCTAAATTCCCCCAACACTTTGCATCATCCCACATTGTCAAAAATCAAGGTACAACAAAGAGAAGAATGATGTGACAAATAGAAGAAATTTTATGACACAAAAACACTCATGTATCCAAGAACCTACCAGGGTGACAAGAGTCCTCCAGGAACACATAGAACAAGCATGGGGGAAATACAACACACAAAAAAATCTAATCTGCAGATAAAGAAGAGGCGCCCCCTAGTCCTCATGAACCAAGAGGTCATTGTTCTCCCAATCTAGATCATTATAATGGGAGTGCGGATGAGACTACAAGGGCAAGATAGAAAGGGGTACCCTCTGAATCTCTTGTGACAAGAGCCAAAGAAGAGGGCCCCTCTAGGTCTTCTTCACTCAATTCTTTTGAGGTGAACACCAACGATCTCACAAAGATCACTAATAGAACTGGGATATCCTCTAAAAATTTGAACATGAACTTTACTAGAGTTTCATGTGTCAAATGAGCAAGTGATGAAGGAGGAACCTAAGATCCACTATCGACCTCACCGAAGGACTCGGGAGTAGTGACCAACTTTGGGGACATTGGGGCTGACTCCGTTACTAGGACAATGCAAGCCAATGTAGAACCAAATTTTGAAGAAGGCAATCCATTCTTTTGACCCCCATTAGAAGTGAGGCCATCCTCAAACTTATGCTTCATCAAAGGATTTGAGAGCCCCATAGATGAAGCAAAAGGTGAGGAGGAAGAGGAGAAAATTATAGCGAACACCACTAAGGTATTCGACATATCCATGAGTTTGGAGAAAGGTGGGATGTCCAGAAGGGACATTAGAAGAGGAGGCTCAACCAAAGGAGCAATGAATACTTGCACCCTTTTTGGGTGAGGATCATCGATGCTCACAAGGGAGCCAGAAGCAAGATTGAGGTTGAGGGAGTTGAAGTAGAAGGGGTGGAAGAGGAGGACACAACAAAAGATGTCAAAAAAAGAGTTGTTGGCTTGCCTCCCTCCTTTTGCAGGATGACCTACTTGGTGGATAAAGCCTTCCTTTAGTGCGTATGCTCACATGCAAGGCGATTTATTTGGCTCTGGGAGCTAAAGGCTATAGCTTGACGAATAATAAGAGGCTCCTGTTCAATCATCGAAGTATCCTTCACAACCATTTTTGATAGAGGGAGTGACTCTAAGATAGGAATAGGAGTAGATGCAACCAAAAACATGGGAGCAGACTCAAGTGCCTCATTAGCGGGCCTCTTCCCATTTTCTACCCTAGGGGCAGGAATATTAGGAGGTCATAGAGGCTGAGACATAGAGGTGGCTCCCCGGGACCCTTCCCCTTATCATACAAGACGGTCCAAGGCATCATGGGTAAGATAGGAAGGTTGAATACTTGATGCTTAGCCTTACACCAAGTGAGCACCATTAGAATCCTCAAAAGATGCATAGGGGTAGAAGTCAAAGGTGTCGCAACAAGGTAGGAAGTAGATGCAAGTGGAACTGTAGAGGAAGAAGAAGAAGCCTAAGTGGACTTCTCCTTTTTTTGAGAAAAAGAGGCAACCTTATGTTGCGTAATCATGGAAGCTTTAACTAAAATGGAATAGGGAGAAGGAGGGTAGGTCACTTTCAAAACTATTTTCCCATTCTTGTATTTCACATAAGTTTGATACAACAGGTTCATCCTAGGAGGGAGCGGACCAATAGGGGTGTTGGACTTCTACAATGATTTTAATAACTAAGCCTTTACAATAGTGATTTAGAGATTGGACATCTAACCTAAATATCCATTTTAACCATCATGAAGGTGCATTTAAATTGTCAACCCAAGGACGTGAACTTGAAATGGGTCAGCATAGTATGTGCACTAGGAACTCAAAGTAGTCATCTTCATTCTACAACTAAGAAAGATTCAATACTGAAAGTAAATTGCATGCAAAGGAATAAAGTAAATGTTGAAAATCTCTCAACAATTAAACTAAGATGAACATGCATGACATGAATGGAAATTTGAGCAAAAAACAAGAAACTACTTTGTTCGCTTTGGCTGCAGGAACAATCACATAATGGAATTCTAGTGGCTGCAGGAACAGTCAGTGCCAGATTCTTAATTATGTACTAAACATAAACTAATAACTAATCTAGCTAAAATAAAGGATAGATTACTCACCAAGTGGGCCCCCTTGGATGAGTATCCTCTAAAACTAATATAAACTCAAATTCTCAACTCAGAACTTTGTCTTATTCATTGGGAAATGCAAATACAAAAGAGTAGCATGTCTGGAAATGATAGTATACTATCAGATCGTACAACATCAATAACTCAGCAACTCGGCAACCTCCTGAAGAAGGAAGATCTGAACCTTATTTATGCTACCAACTAAACAAGGCAATCAACTCCCACTAATTAAGAGGACACCATTTAGGGAAAAAAAAGAAAAGAATGCAAGGGTGGTTACACACGCAAGGAATCTGGTCAGACATGCATGTCCAAACGTAGAATCAATGCTGCAGTAATGCTCGCAATTTATCAACATCATGAAATACCAATATAAGGTGGTTACATGCGGCTGACATGGGGAATCTCCTATTGTCATCCTTCAGTTGGACCTTGAACGATTCCTCTTCATGACCAACTGGCAGCTGGATTTCTCAATTTAGTATCCTCAAGTATGTTTGCATGGCAATGTTAGTACGCATAATAATTGCACATCTATAACCACCTTAAAGAAAATTCATTAACCAAATGAAAAATTAATATAAACAGTCCACATAATAGGCTAATGTCATTAAAACTGGTAGAAATGGAATTAAACCCAATGTCTATGGTTTGAGGGAAACTCTATAAAAATATCAACATTTAATATCAAAGTCCATGTCAACTTCAGAAAATATACTATAGATTCTACCCAAATTTGGACCAAAAACTAGGCTCATCACTCCCCCCAACCTAATGTTTTGTTGGTCCTCCAGCAGGGGAAGAGCTATTTTTCTATCTGGTCAAAGCTCATAAATTTGCAACTGATAAATGTCCAATATCACTGTCTGTTGAGCGCGAGTCAGGGTCCCAGTAGAATCCTCCCAATCTATGAAGTCTTCTCCATCTTTGAAATTCTTCACCAATTTCATAGCGGAAGAATCTAAAATTTGGAACAAGCCACATGAGGATAGGTGGCTGAAAAGTCAAGGGAAGCCACTCTCGACCCTTTATTCTCCCATGCTGAATGTAACTTTCAATCCTTATTGCTGCAGCATAGTTCTGGATGGAATGAGGTTCAACCTTTTTTCAGCTCATTAGTTAAATTGTTCCATCTCTATGATAGATATCCTTTCATGGTGTCCTCTTTAGCTACTGTCTGTACCTCATATTCACTATAAATTGCCTCAATCCAAGGCATAATTTTGTTACCATAACTAGGCCTAAAAATCATTTTGTTCCATTCTCTATAAATATCCTTGGGGTTTCCTGATTCAGCTTTGATGGCCAAGGGGATATTGGACTCCCTCTTCCTATAAGCATTATATTGTTCTCCCCATCTAATCTCATTTTGCACCCAATACATGAGTGCTCTCAGTTCGATATCTCCAACATATAACATCAGGTTCCAGTCTTGGTCTTGAGTTACAGCAAAATTATGTAAATAAAACTCACATAACAAGTTCTTCATTTCAAGGGAGGCAATCCTATAAGCATTGAAAAATTCAATGAGAGTCTCAATTGAGGGATTCAAACCTGAGATGTTTCTTGCTAGTTTAAAAGAAAGAGATATTTTTCCTTTAGGTGTAGAGCATAAAATCTTGGAGGGGTTCTGCATTCTAAAATCTATGGCACCAGGGTTGCAATTTTGTCCATCCTCTCCTTTAGAGAGGCAATCTTCTCATTCTTTTCTTCAATAATTTCATCCCTCTCTTGAATTTCCTTTTTCAATCTTCAATCTTCGCTTTTCATTTTTCCATTCTTCCTCTCGCCTTTGTATCTCTCTCCATAAATTCAAAATTGTTGTATGTACTAAAAAACTAGGAGGGTTATGAATTCCTACCAAGATTTTTGTCGATGGTTGCTCCCCATATAATACTATTTGCATAGATTTAGGCTGTCCAATTGGCTCAAACTGCAGAGGTACAATTTCTTCTCCCACTTCTTGCTTCATGGCCTCTTGTTCTGGTTCTTGTAGTTGTTGCAAGAAATCCTGATCTAATTCGTGGTCTTGCTACAGGAACTCTAGATTTTCTTCATGCTCTCGAATTTCAACTTCCTCTACAAGGGCAACAAGATCCGCCAGGGTCACTTTTTCCGCCTCTTTGAATAGATTCTTTTCTTTGATATTTTACTTCCCCATTGGGGCTTTTGTGCTCTTATGTTATGTCCTTCCACGCTTAGGGTTTTCTCGCGAAGGCATATCAACAACTGGTTTTGATTTATTAAGAGGGCTCTCAAATTTTTCGTTTGGCTAGAGAATGAATAGTGTTAGCCTTTCTCTTCTCAGGACTTGGCACCTCTCTTTCCATAGGCTGTGTTTTGGATTTTCCTTTTCCTACCTCTGCCTCCTTCTTCTGTGCCCTAGTTCTCACTAGGGTTTCAAGTGGAACATCATCATTAGAATCCGATGAAGAACTTTATTTTTTAGAGTGCTCTCTTTCAGAGGAACTAATGTCTATGGTCCCTTTTGTTGCAAGAGGATTCATACTAGAGCCAACACCAAAGGTTGAAGCACCAAGGGTGGCTTCAACCATGCTTAATCTCCTGTTAGACCTATGTGGTTGAGGGTAAAGCCCTAGATTGCAGTTGCTCAGGTCTAAATTGATCAACATTTATGAATTCCTCCCAGGTCATTTTGAGTGCTACATCATGCAAAGATGTTTCAACCAAAAATTTAATGAGGCAATGGTGTGAGACATAATTTTCCCTACCTTTTTGAGTTTCATCCACCATGATGGAGAGAAGGTTCTATAAGATGTTAGGCACATTCATCCTTCCCCCATGCCTCATGTGACTCAAAATTTTGAAATGTATTGAATGTAGGTTTGAAAATTGACCTTCACAAGTGATGTACCTGAAAATGTGGATGATTTATTGCTTCCATGGCTCAGGAAGAGAGGTTATTATGGAACCCTGCTTGTCTATTCTGATTGGAGGGTCACCATGTATTGTGAAATGACCCTTGCTAACTTGACGTCTCTAGAGAACAGGGTAATGCTCATCGTCAACAAGTAACCCTGTAAATTCTGCAATTATTTTCTCAGTTGCCACAACCTCCAACCCTTTTACTATGGCTTTTCCTTATGAAAATGTCTGGGTGAACTCTAGTGCAATGCCTTCATCAAAATCGTCTAGCTTTAGAAAGTAGTCCAACCAGCCATAGTTTCTAAATTCAGGCAGGCACTGTGCATCCTACAATAAGGCATTATGAACCAAGGGCTCATTTTGAATTAGTCCACCTCTCATTGTTTGCAATCAACTGTCACTCTACAATATTCCCTTCTTATAATTCTTGTCTGAAAACAAATTCCTTTTTGCAACACTTTGCTAGTTGAATTGTCTTGCACCAATGTCGACTGAATTTTCATTCTTCTTTTTTTACCTTTTACCACTTGTAATTCGAGATTATGATGGGGTCAATAATGGAAAAGAAGGGGTAATAAAAGGGATTTATGATGAAAATAAATGGCGGTGGAAATTTAGTGTCACATCACAGATGTGAGTTGTCCTTCACTTCAAAATTTAAATCGAGTCAGCTAGATTTGTTGATGCAGACAAGTCATGGACTAACATGTGCGCAATGTACCTGCATCTTTCCTAACCCCCCGAACCCAAATTTGGACATGTGTTCACACATGCAAGATGGTAGTAGTGATTTGAAAGGGAGGTATGAAAATTTTGTGAACGTTCATACTAATGTACAATGAGTAAATGAATATACTAAAAATATAATTAAGAGAGAAATTAATGCACACATACCTGAATGTGTGAAGGATACATTGTAAAGATCACGGAGAAAGTATTGTTCACCTTTTTAGGAAATCAATTGAGCAATCAATGAAGTGGAATGAGGTGAGGTGGAATGAAGTGATGGAAGAGAGAGAAAGGTGGTGATGGATGGGCGGATGGGCGGAGAAATGGACTTCTAAAAAAGTAGAAATCTTTATTATGACAAGAACGTACCTTAATTAGCCAGAAGGAGGGACACTAGGACCACTATCTTTGGCTACAAGAAGCTCGGGTGCTGTAGGTTGCATGAATTGTTGTAGGAACTCTTCTTTGGAAGCTAGCTTGTGATACAATTTGAGATGATAACCTTTGACTAGTTACTTGAATCTGATAGGGTCAATGGTGGTGAGTTGAACAAATCCATTGGGAAAGACCTCAACAAATTCATATGGTCCTAGCCACCTTGTCTGCAATTTTCCTGCATTGTCCTAATATCATGAGTCGTAAAGCAATGCCTAGTCACCTAGCTGAAATTTCTTCTCTTTGATAAATTTGTCATGTCATTTTATTCTTTGATTCTACATGACCTCAATGTGGTGCAAGACTATCTTCCTCATCTCATCTAAAGCACTCAGCTGCATGATTCTTTCTTTTGTGCCTCAGATATATCCATCCCCAAGTCTATTGTAGTTCTAAGAGTCTTGTGCTCAAATTCAATGGGCATCATAGCTGTCTTCCCATACGGTAGCTCAAATGGAGTGAATCTTGTAGTAGTTTTCCAGGTGGTTCTGTAGGCCCAAACTACTTCTGATAATCTATTTGCCCAATCCTTTATGTGAATAGCCACTATTTTGGTTAGAATGCCTTCAATTTCTTTATTGGTCACCTCAACTTGTCCATTGGCTTGAGGGTGATAAGGAGTAGATTTTATGTGCCTTATGTTATATTCATTGATTAGTGTTGTAACAAGTGTTGAGGTAAACCGAGCTCCTTGATCAGTTACTATTTCTCTTGGCACTCCATATCGTGTAAAAATTTCTTCATAAAGAAATTCTGCAACCTTGTTATCTCTTGCATGCTTCATGGCCTTGACTTCTACCCATTTAGTTACATAATCAGTGCATACCAAGATATAAGACTTACCATTTGATGGGGGATCAATGGGTCCCACAAAATCTAATCCCCACTTGTCAAAGGGAGTTACTACTTGGGGATAGAGTGGCATCTCATCTGATTTGGTTGGCCAACCCATTCTTTGGCACCTATCACATTTCCTTGTATATCTTCCTACATCCTTGTGGAGTGTAGGCCAATAGTATCTTGTGTTCAAAATCTTCATTGTTGTCCTTTTGGCTGAAAAATTCCCTCCACAAGGTTCATCATGACATGCATGAAAAATGTCATATGTCTCATCTTCCCTCACACATATTCTTCTCATAACATGATCTAGTCTAGTATAAAACAAGCATCCAACAATCCATGTAAAAGGAAAATATTTTTCAATGAGCACTCTTCTCTCTTTTGGAGAGAAGTGAGGAGGAGCTCTCCCTATCAGTAGGTAATTAGCTATGTTAGCATACCAGGGTGTTTGCACACTAATGTAAAATAGATGCTCATCAAGAAAGGATTCATCTATGGCTTGATTGTCTTCTAATGTGGTCAGTCTTGAAAGAAAATCTGCAACAAGATTGGCCTTTCCTGGTTTGTCCACAATGGTTATGTCAAACTCCTGCATCAACAATAATGATCTGGCCAACCTTCTTAAGATTAGGGGTTTATTCATGAGATATATAATGGCTGCATGATCAGTGTGCACAAAGATTTGGTAGCCTATTACGTAGTGTTTGAAATTGTTTAAGGCATAGATTACTGCCAACATTTTTTTTTTGTTACTGTATAATTGAATTAAGCTCCTTGTAAGTTTTTGCTGACAAAATTAATGGCAATTTCAATGGATCCTTCTTTCTATCCTAAGGCTGCTCCTATATCATAGTCTGATGCATCAGTATGGATGTGAAAAGGAATTTCCCAATTAGGTCCCTTAAGTACAGGAGCATGAGTCAAAGCTTCCTTCAAGTCAAAAAATGCTTTGGCACAATATTCTATCCATTGGAATTCAACGTCTTTGGTTAGGAGAGTATACAATGGTGCTGCTATTTTTTTGAAGTCTTTGATGAAACACCTGTAATATCTTGCATGTCCCAAGAAACTCCTAACATCCTTTTGTTTTGCAGGTGTAGGCAGATTAGTAATTATGTCAATTTTTGTAGGATCTACTTGAATTCCTTGGTGAGAAATGTAGTGGCCAAGAACTACACCTTCCTGCATCATCATGAAACACTTTTCACTGTTTAAAGATAAGTTTTAGTCTTCACATCTCTGTAATAATTTCCTGAGATTTTCCAATGCTTCATCAAAATCAGCACCATAGGTGGTAAAGTCATCCATATAGATTTCCATGTAGTCAAGGGAGATGTTTGAAAATATGTTGATGACTGCTCTCTAAAAAGTTGCAGGTGTGTTGCATAAACCAAAGGGAAGTACTGAATAGGAATATTTCCCCCATTGACATGTGAAGGTTGTTTTCTCCTGGTCCTTAGGTGCAATTTGGATCTGATTGCAACCACTGAATCCGTCTAGAAAAGAGAAGTACTGCTTTCCTGAAAGTGAGTCCAGTATTTGATCTACAAAAGGCAAGGGAAAATGGTCTTTCTTAGTAGCAGCATTGAGTTCCCTATAGTCAACACAGACTCACCATTTTCCTCCCTTCTTGGGTACAATCACCAATGGAGACACCCATTGGTTGTTTGAAATGGGATAGATAAAGCTTGCATCTAGCAAATTTTGCAGCTCTGTTTTGACAATTTATCTCAATGTAGGGTTGATTCTTCTTTGTGGCTGTCTAACCGATTGACAATCATCTTTGATATATATCCTATGGGTGCAAATCTTGGGGTCTAGGCCTTTCATATCATGATAATCCCATGGAAATGCATTTTGGTGGGCCTTCAACAAATTTTCCAATGACAGTTGTTGTTTTTCTCCTAGTTTGTTGTTAATATTCAAATATTTTCCTTTGGACACTTGTACTTGTGTAGTTAACTCTATCATAGTTGTTCCATTAATACATGGTACCTTAAGTTCATATGGTAGCATTGTGTGGAACATACCTGTTGTTGCAAGAAGTTTATCTGTTGGAAGAGTGGTTGTAGGAAGAGTGGTTGGAGGAAGTTTATTTTCAGAAATAGTGGTTGCAAGAAGATTAGGTAGAGTAGACAAAAGTGTCTTCATGAGATCAATAGAACTAGATGCATGAGAGGGTGGCACCTCCTCTATCTCACAATGGCTCTAAACTATATTATATAACACTTCATTTTCATCTTGAAGCTATAGGAAAGGGCTTCTACCTAACATCATAAGCTACGCCACAGAGTTAACTTCCTCAGCCTCTTCACCTACATGTGGCCATCAGAAATGGTATGGCTGGGCAAGAGGATAAAGAACAAGATTTTTGGTGTTCCTGACATTAGAAATGGTCATGTCACCTGATCAACATCCAATATAAGCATTTTTTGTTGCTAACCATGGCCTTCCAAGGATAATAGGATACCCACCTATTGTAGCTTTAGGAGAAAGAATCATGAAGTCAGCTGGATACTCCCAAGAATCTAGAATCACCACAAGGTCCTCTACTATGCCATCAGGCTTAACAATGGAACTATCAGTAAGCTATAGGAAAGTAGGAGTGGATCTGATACTTACAATGCTTAGTTTTTGTAGGATGTCTTTAATCATCACATTTATTATTGCACCCAAGTCAATCAAAGCATTCTTTATGTGTATCCCATTTATAATAACTTCAACCATAGAACTACCTAGATCATTGTACTTGGGGATAGTTACTTTTCCAAGCATGATGTCAGCTAGTTGTCCCACTACATGAAATATAGTTGGGTCTTTCTTTTTCATGCCCGACTTCTTGAGACATACTTCTTTGATTGCTTTGCCATATATAGGAAAATATTTTATGGCCTAGAATAGGGGTATCTGGACACATATATGCTTCAACTAGTCTAGAATGTCAAAAGTGGTGTCCTCCTTGTCTTCCTTTTTTTTGGAAACTTCCAATCTTTGGGGGAATGGTGGTTCTTGTGTCGTTTTCTTGGCTAGAATTGGTTCAGGATTTTTAGGTGCACTAGGCTGAATGGGAACATCCAGAGGTTCTTCTTCTTCCACAGGAAGCTCAGTGATGATGGGTGTGGAAGCAGCTGGAAAAGTAGTTCCTGAACACAAATGTATGTTACTTAAACTCACAACATGTGCAGGGAATTGATTTGGATCAGCAGAGTATACAAGCTACTGTTGTGGTTTATTATTTGGGTTAGGTGTGGGCTAGGCTAGTAACTGAGTGGGTTTAGGTGCAATTGAGTTGGGGTTAGCAGGAGGAGGCATGATAGTAGGTTGTTGGGGTTGATAAGGTGGCCGCATGTAACTGGTTGTCTAGTTTGGACATTGCTGGCCACCTCTCCATTGAGATGTTTGTTGCTAGTTTCCTGGAGGTGGTTGTCAAGGTCCTTGAAACTGTTGCCAATTTCCCTGAGGTTGCTGCCACTAAGGTGAAGAATTTTGATAATTGGGCCAAGAATTTGGAGGGTTACCCCAAGATTGTGGTGGATATCATCCATAGTTGGATGGACATGGGGGCTACCACTGGTTACCAGATGAATAGGAATTAAAATATGGCCCAACAAAAGATAGTGGATCTGGTGGCATACCTTATCTTGGAGCCCATGGCCTTTTCTGTGCAACAAAGTAGACTTGATCTTCATCAGCTTGAATTGGTTTGAACTCAAGTGGAATCTGCTTGCTGTCAATGTTAGCTACCATCTTGCATCTGCAGTCCTTTTTTTTTTTCTGTAATGAGGGTAATATTCTATTAGCATTGCCTCTACATCCTCATGTTTCTTCTTGGCCTGAAGTGTATCCACCTGAGTAGCTGGATTTTATATGATATCCTACTTGAAATCTTCCACTAAGTGAGTAATATCCATCCTTGAAACTCCACTGGTGGATAACTTACCCATAGAGGATTGGTAAGCTCTCCCTTTCTTTGAAGCTAACCTAGAATAGTTCTGGCATATCTTCTTGATATCCTCCCATGAAACTTGAGTGATATCCCCTCCTGCCATGAGGTCCAAGGCATCAGTGTAGCTTTCATTAATTCCTCTCAAGAAAAACAACTTTTGTGAGTCTTCATTGAGTGTATGGTGTGGATATTTCTGTAGACAAAACATAAACCTTGAAATGAAATCCTCCAGGCTTTCATCTTCCTTTTGCTACATTCTGAAAAATTTCATCTCCTCTCATATCATTGCCCCTACAATACTCTTTTTATTTCTCAAGGAACTTTGTCTTCATATCCTCCCAAGTCTCCACAATATCTCTGCCAAGGCTCATAAACCATCTCAATGAAACTTCTTTCAAAGTGGTAGGAAATAGCTTAAGCCTGTGGGCATTAGTGGTATAGTCATAACTTATGCAGAGTATATCAAACTCAAACAAGAATGTATCAGGATCTTTTGTGACAAGTCCATAGAACTTAGGAAGGACTAAAGTAGGGATATTTTTGAGGTTTTCTACTTCATTCTGATGAGCAATGGGAAAAGGAAAAGTTGGTTGGTTCTGCCTGTTAGGCCCGTTTCCATTTGCACCAACCATGCTTGCTTGATGAAGTTCCAAAGTAAAGGGTTCTTCAACTGGATTTTGATCTTCAAGGGAAACTTCATAACTAGTTAAGTCAGGAAATGTATCAGCAAAGGAGTGTGGCTCTTCTTCTTCTTCATTTCTGGGCAGATTTGGAAGCTCTACTAGCTAAAATGGTTCTGGATTATTATGAAGGAATCTCCCATAAGCATCTCTTCTTCTTCTATGCATGTGGTATCAACTCAGCATCAACCAACTCATACAAAGAATTGGTGAAAGAATAATGGATCATAACTTCTAAAATACTAAGAACAACTTTAGAAATACTACAACAGAAAAAAAAAAAACTAGCAATGAATCCAAAGAACTCCCTAGTTTGACACCATCCTTGGCAACCGTGCCAAAAGTTTCAGCCTCCTACATAGATTTTAATAACTAAGCCTTTACAATTGAGATTCAAAGATTGGACATCTAACCTGAATAGCCATTTTAACCATCATGAAGGTGAATTTAAATTGTCAACCCAAGGATGTGAACTTGAAATGGGTCAGCACAATATGTGCACTAGGAACTCAAAGTAGTCATCTTAATTCTACAACTAAGAAAGATTCAATACTGAAAATAAATTGCATGGAAAGGAAAAAATTAAATGTTGAACATCACTCAACCATTAAAATAAGCTGAACATGCATGACAGGAATGGAAATCTGAGAAACAAACAGGAAACTACTATGTCCACTTTGGCTGCAGAAACAGTCACATAATGGAATTCTAGTGGCTACAGGAACAGTCAATGCCAGATTCTTAACTAAGTACTAAACAAAAACTAATAACTAATCTAGCTAAACTAAAGGAAAAATTACTCACCAAGTGGGCCCCCTTGGATGAGTATCCTCTAAAACTAATATAAACTCAAATGCTCAACTCAAAACTTCATCTTATTCATTGGGAAATGCAAATACAAAAGAGTAGCATGTCTGGAAATACTAGTATACTACCAGATCGTACAACATCAATAACTCAGCAACTTGGCAACCTCCTGAAGAAGGAAGATCCAAACCTTATTTATGCTACCAACTAAACAAGGAAGTCAACTCCCACTAACTGAGAGGATGCCATTTAGGGAAAACAGAGAAAAGAATGGAATGGTAGTTACACACGCAGGGAATCCGGTCAGAAATATATGTCCAAACGCAGACTCAACGCTGTTGAAACACCCACAATTTCTCAACATTGTGAAAGACCAATATAAGGCAGTTACATGTGGCTGACATGGGGAGTCTCCTGTCATCTTCCTTCAGTTGACCCTTGAATGATTCCTCTGCATGACTAGCTGGTGGTTGCATTTCTCAATTTAGTATCCTCAAGTATGTTTGCATGGCAATGTTAGTACGCATAATAATTGCACATCTATAACCACCTTAAAGAACATTCACTAACCACATGCAAAATTAATATAGATAGTCCACATAATAGACTAATGTCATTAAAATTGGCAGAAATGGAATTAAACCCAATGTCTATGGTTTAAGGGAAAATCTATAGAAATATCAACATTTAATATCAAATTCCATGTCAACTTTAGAAAATAAACTATAGATTCTACCCAAATTTGGATGAAAAAATATGCTCATCAAGGGGTAGGATAGAAGTGATCAAGTGAGTAGCCTCCACATGCCACCATAGGTTTGTAACCGGTGTCATGGACTACATGCACATAAACCTCACGAGAGAACTTTAAGAAATTATGGAATATCAAGGGGATTGTGTTGATGGAAACTAGCCAAGGAATTCCCAGTTTCACTCTGAACAACTTAGACCCTAGGATAATATCAAAGAGGGCACTCACAATCTTGGGACCAACCAGGACTGATAGGGTGATAGAACCAATGGGAGGAACGAAAATCCCATCATGTGTATGTATAGTGCTTTTAGGCTCATCATATCCATCCTTATGTAAATTTTTTATCAAAATGATCTCCTTTGTAATACATTAACCTGGAATGTACGGTCAATAAGAACTCCAGTTATGGTGTTAATGTTGATACGTGCGAGAAAGTACAAAGGAGAGGTCTCTCTATTAGTGTTCATTAAAAAATGGTTATAGGAATATATCCACTTGTAAGCTGCACAAACAGTATGGGAAGATGCATAAAGGAAGCCATCTCTAGACACACTAGAAAGGACTTTCTCAGAAGCCCCCAAGGGTGTAACAGTTAGATTGTGACCTATTCAAGGATTCACTTCACAACACTTAGGGATCCTTCTAGCTACATTGCTAGGGGTTGTAGGTTGGGTTGCAAGGCTAGGAACCCTACAATGCACACACCCATAACACTCTTAAGATACGAGAGAAGTATCCTTCAGCACCACAAAATGGAACTAGAAAATTTCACTCACCAAAATGTAGAGGAGGGGGACTGACTACTCAGGACCCTAGGTCACAAGAGGGTCTAGAATAATCAATTGCCTTGATCTACCTCACGCTACTGAATTTGTTTAAGATAGGTTGATGTTTTAGGAGGGTGAAAAGGAAGAACAACTGATCTATCACTGTCCTTTTGTCAACCTGAGGGTTTAGGAAACTAGGTGTGAAAATTCCCGAGTCTAGACTTAACCTAGGCAACTCTTTGCCAAAGGACTCTAGCGTAAAAGATAGACAAAAATGTGGCGTGTTGGCATCCCAATCGGGCATTGGAATCCATATGGACAGGGAGTACGAAGTATAGTTTAAACAAACAGGGAATTCACTACCTAATAAATACTATTTTAAGCAATGACAAAGTAGAATGCAACTAAATGGCTAAAACAAGAAGAAGAATACTTTAACTTAAAAGATAGAATTTGACAAGAGTGAAGCTGGCGAATATCAAACTTACGGCTGATCTAGCCTCTTGAAAGCTCCACACGAACATGATACCTATACATAGAAGTAAAAGGAAAAATGTTAGGGTTGTTTCAAGGCTTGTTGCAATCAAACCCCTATTTTGGTGTTCCCACCTCCACGGATAGCCAAAATTTCCACAATAGAGAAAACATGATAAAGAATGTATTGAAAGGAAGTACTACCGAGCAATGATAACAATGATATGATACTAAATCAAATAATGATGCTAAATAAAATGGATATCACCTCCCTAGAAATATTCCCTCAAACACATGAAGGGAGATGCAAGCTTGCAAGCTTGTAGATTCCAATGTTGTAGTAACAACAAGAGGAACAAAACCAACAACTTGGAGCTTCAAAAATGGTGAAAGTGTTGTGAAATGCTCAAGAAGTGTGAAGAAGATGAATTGAATGTGAAGGATAGTCTTTTGGAAGGTGAATAGGTTCCCAAAAGAGCCATTCGAGGTAGGTCAAGGGTGCAAGGGCATTATGTTTCATCTCCAATGGAGAAGTATAATTCCTCTATAGATTCCAGAGGCGGGAATCCTGTCAGGATGATAGTGCATCACGTAGACATCCCCATGCCATGCTAGCGTCCCCAATAGAAATTCCCCCATTGACACTACAGACAACTGCGAAGTGGGTGGAAAGCAGATGGATGAGGTGGAATAGCTTCTTCATTTATTTTTCACAGGCATAACATCTTGAACTCTCTAATACCATATAAAAATGATCTACATAAAACTAAAACTATTTAATCCATGAATGCACAAAAATGATACTAAAAAATATGCGAATGAGATTAATATATTTGAAAGAATTCTCATTACAATCAATTGGATTTTTAAAGCCTTTCATTTTTCTAGCAACTACATATGGAAATATAACTTCCTAAAACTAACTTTTGTTTTATTTACATAAACTATAAACTACCTTATTTATTAAACATTATTTTATTTATTTAATCTGATACTATCTAAAATGATGTAATAAATATAATAATTTTAACAATAATATTCACTATAGTTACTTCCCTATGAAGGCTTTAATCTGTATAATTTAATTTCACAATAAACACTACCCTTTTAAGGGTAGAATAATTTGACAACATTCATAATATCTACAAATTTGGTAAGGTTATTTGGTAAAACAATTA
The DNA here is from genome assembly GCA_007115665.2 of Sequoiadendron giganteum. Taxonomy (NCBI): domain Eukaryota; kingdom Viridiplantae; phylum Streptophyta; class Pinopsida; order Cupressales; family Cupressaceae; genus Sequoiadendron; species Sequoiadendron giganteum. Next base: position 427,552,925 of record CM021104.1, read on the forward strand.
TTTTAATAAACATTGACCTGGTTAATGGTCATCTAACTTTAACAAATTTCACAATAAGCACAAACCTCTTACATTTTTCATGTAAAGCACATACCTATAAGGGTCAAAAAAATAGTATTAAGTTTATACCTTTTTAAAACTTCACAACCTTATCATATAAGCCCAAGTGTTGACCGGGAAATCTAAGTTGATGGTTTAAAATTATTTGTAAATGGAAGTACAAACCCTCTTTATTTTATAAAAGTATTAATGCATGGAAGGTAACTAGCTTGTAATGGCCAATAAAGGAAAACCAATTTCATAAATTCATGCTACAAATAAAACCTAACAAAAGTCTTCAAACCCAAACATAAAATGATTTCAACCACTTTGCATTCCCATACAAGATTATAGTGGCATTCTATTTTTATTATCAAAATAGAAAATGGTATCTGGTAGAAAAGAGGGAGAGAGAGAACTCTATATTTGGTTGGATTATTTATGTAGAGAAATTGGTATGTTATGATTCTTAACTATTATCACTTCATACAATAGCATGTTTGAAGGTAATTCAAACCTGAGATTGTTGAGTCATGTTCTTTCCATTTTGCTTGGATTATGGTAATTCAAGGTTTTAATAACTTTTATTGCATATATATGTATATATATGAATATATATATGTGTATATAAAATAAACACATATGTATACATACATACATACATACATACATGCATGCATGCATACATACATGCTCATATGGATGTATATCTACATACACATGTGAGGGTACAAATCAATGTATGTACATATATGTTCACATAAGCATATATAAATATATATACATGTGTATTTAATGAAATAAAATAACACATACATATGTATATCCATATATATAAAGCGTTGTAACCTATACATTGTTATTCAATGTTTTTGATATTAATTCACATCCTTAGAAATGCATGGTAAATGTTGATCACAATGGTTATGAATGGGTTCATTAGAATATGTTGATTACGCCAACATGATGATGTGATATTTATCAATGTCGACCTTGCATGGTAACGATATTATCATTTAAAATTTGAATGCATTAAAAGTTATATTCTTTATGATTCTTTAAATCAATTGTTAAGTCATGATGTTGGATTAAGCTCAAATATTTATCTTGAGGATCATGATTATAAATTAGAAGCTAAGTATATCCTTTCTTAACCACCTATATTAAGCCTTGAAAGGATACATGGAGAATGCCACATAGGTGGCAGGATAAGCCTGGTTTGTAATTCAAATTACTATGTAATAATCAGCCATAGCTTCCACCACGTGAGGATAGGGAGGTAACTGATTTTTTATAACTATTTGGAGGCCAATTTTAACCTTGTGTTGGTTGTGGTTTAATTTGGGAGGATATCTTATCTTGTTGTTTTATCTTTCAAAGATTTTTTCAGTTGCATCTTACTTTTTGAGGTTGTGGATATTGGTAAATTGGGGAAAACCATTTTATTTTGATCTTGATAAGATAACTAAAACAAGAATCATTTAGGGTGGATTCACAAAAACTCCAATTTGAGGTTATTCTCAACAATGTGTATAAATAGTGTTGGGGGTCATGATATAAGGGTTCTTTTCACTATGTTGAAATCAAATTATCTTTGGTTTTTAGATCCATTTTTTTTTTGAGAAAGAAACAGGAAAGAGTTTGTCATGGTTTTTTTATAAAGTCTGAAGTGAAGGATAACTAGTTTTGGCATGGAAGTTTATGCTGCATTCTACCTTTCCATAGTTGTTGTTAATAGTGGAAAACTATAATTTAAGATTCTCCGTTAGGCTGTGAATGGGCTGAGCATGGATACAAACCTCATACAACTCTTGTGCTAGTGTGCAGGCATGTAGTTTCACCATTTCTTTCTTTCTAATGGAAATAGTTTATTTCTTTGCAAAGAAAGTATTGATCATGGTTTAATGATCCTGTAATGGGAAGTCTTGGATTTTTGCATAGTTGTATAAGTTTCATATTTTTTTTAATCATTCTTGCTGAAATAGTATTCTTGGGATTTAATGAAAGAAATGGATGCTCAAGATCGTATGGGTTTTATTTATTATTAAACCCTCATTTGCAAAGATTTGGCTTTGAAAGAGTCTTGGAATTTGATACTATTGAGAGCCTTTATTTAATCTTGAAAGAGGAAATACTTTTCTTTTTTCCTCAAACTGTAAGATTGCAATGAATTAGGAATTTTGTAAAAGAAGTTCATTTAGTAACCTATGTTAAGGCAACGTTGAACCAGGTCTTCTTTCTTGATATTACACTAAAGTTTATATGACCGAGAACTATGAATTGAAAGAAAAGTTTAAAGCAGGGTTAAGTTCTAATGTCTTGAATAAGAATGCCTACCTGGTGTAGTGTAAGATTTTTCTAACTAGCCTACCCAAGATAAAATGATTGAAGGAAAGTAAATACAAAAATAAGAGATGAGAATGAATAAAATGTATTCCTCTCAAGAGAATGCAAAACTTCTATGAGCTTGAGAATTGAGATTACAAAGGAAATGCCTTGGTTATATAGGCCAAGGGGAGAGATAGGATGTAACTAGATTATGATAAGTGTTGTAATCTTATGAGGTATGACAACACAGGTCATTAAATATCAATAACCTTATCCCTATGTAAAGTTAAGCTAGTGTGAAGAGGACCTAAGTGGAGAACTAGCTAGGAAATGAACTAGTTAGATAAAGTACCCATTTCACACTAACACCACCCCTTAAGTGAAACTTAGGGAGAAGTATGTAGTGCGAAGATGCAAATATGGATCCTGACGACTAGGCTTGATGAGGTACCTAGATACATAATAAACTCTCAACTATAAAAGAAGGAGAAAACCCACTAGGAAAAAAATCCCTTGCATGAGAGGTTGACTGAAGTAGGCCTAATTGACCCTCCTAGAAGAGATTTCCCTCACCCTCAAGAGAGACCAAAGATGAACATAATTTCTCTTAATGAAGGGTTTGGTAAATATATTTTCAACTTGATCTGTTGTAGGACAATAGAACAAATCAATGACCCGCTCTTGAATCAGCTTTTGAAGAAAACGCATATGGATCTTGATGTTTTTGGTTTGTTGATGATGGAACAGGTTCTTTGAGATATATATGGTGCTCTAGTTGTCACAATAGATGATTTATGGATTTTGAAAGGTGATACAAGGTTCAATGAGGATATTATAAAGCCAAATAGCCTCAGTGGTGACATTGACAACCCTCAATACTCAACCTCAATTGTAGAAAGAGAGATAGAATGTTGCTTCTTGCTCTACCAACAAATGGGACCAAAACCATAGTGAAACTATAGCCAAAGGTGGACTTGTGATCATCAATATCACTAGCCCAATCAAAATCTATGTACCCAAGTAAGTCTAAATGTGTGCTTGCTACATAGTGAATCCCATACCGATGAGTACCTTGGATGTAGTGCAATATGTGTTTGGTAGCTTTGAAATGAAGCTCATGTGGTTCTATCATGAAGCGCAAAACAATTATAATTGTAAAGGAAATGTTAGGGCGACTATGAGTCAAGTAGATGAGGTTAACACCAAGTTGATGATATATAATAGCATCAACTAGGGGTGTGGAAAATTTCACCTCAAGCTTAACTCCAGAAAAAAAGGGAGTTAGTGAAGGATTACAATTGACCATATGAAAATGTGACAAAAGTTCAAGAGCATACTTGGGATGTGTAAGAGATATCCTAGAAGAGGTTTGAGTGATTTCAATCCTGAGAAAGTAGTGCAAGAGACCCAAGCTAGTCATGGAAAATCTATCATGCAAAGTAGTCTTGACAGTCACAATGATGGATGAAGTGCTCCTAGTGACAATTAAGTCATCAACATAGAGAGCCAAGAAGAGAAGAGAATCCTCCTATTGCAAGATGTAGACATTATAATTAGAGTGACATCTGGAGAACCCAATGGAGAGATTATATGAGTCAATTTTTGCATACCAAGCTTGTGGAGCTTGTTTGAGGCCATAGATAGACTTCCTTAGTTTACAAACTAATGAAGAATCTTGAATGAATCCTTGTGGCTGATCCATATAAATTTCTTCATGTAGATATTCATGAAGAAATACACTCTTCACATCCATCTAATGTAAAATCCAACCATGAGCTTCAAAAATAGCAAGTAGAAAGTGAATGGGGTTCATTTTGGTAACAAGGGAAAAGGTCTTAGTATAGTCAATACCTAGTACTTGGGATAAACATTTGGCCACAAGGCATGCTTTATATTTGTCAACTGAGCCATCCACTGCAAATTTGGTTAGATATTCCACTTACACAGAACTAGTTTTCTTCCCTTAGGAAGTGGAACAAGATCTTATGTTTTATTCCACATTAAAGAGTTGTACTCTTCCTTTTTACAAAATCCCACTTATCAATACAAGAAGCTTCACAAAATTATTATGGATTTGAAGCTATGGCGATTTAGGAATATGGAATATCATGATGTTGTGACTAAGTCCTCCTTGTATTTGAAGGATCCCCAACAAGAGTGCCTATAGACTCAAGTGTTTGGCGGGCCCAACAAGGCATGGTAGGGGATGGAGGAGGAAATTCCAAACTCCATGTAGAGGAAGATGAAATATCATGATCAACTTGACAACTAGAAGAAGCTTGAGGAAAATAATCGATGTCAAAATCCTCTAAATCCACTGTTGAGGAAGGAAGAGTATAGGATGAGCTAGAAGATCTTTCCTCAAAATGTGCATTGCACTGAATGAAGAGCTCATGTGTTTCATGATCCATTAGCCAATATCCTTTGACACAATTTGGGTAACCAACAAAGCTACAAGTACGACTCTGAGGTTCCAAGGCCTTGTGCTTCTCTGAAGGAATATGTGCCCATGTTGGGGAGTCAAAATATCTAAAGTGTCCCACAATAGGTTTCTTGCCACACTAGGCTTCTAAGGGAGTGATTCCCTTTAATGCCTTATGTGGAACTCTATTCTGGATGTGAGCAACATAGTTGATAGCTTCTGCCCAGTATGGAGGTGCAAGGGAATGTGCGTGGATCATGCAACCAACCATATCTTTTAGGGACCTATTTTTCTTCTCAACTACATCATTTTTTTGTGGTGTGCAGGAAATATTATGTTGAAGATCAACCCCTTCAAGAGTACAAAATTGTTCAAATCGATGGTTCACATATTCTCTACCATTATCAATGTGGAGAATTTTGACAGACTTTCTAGATTTCTTCTAAACATGGGCCTTAAACTCTTGAAATATATCAAAGAATTCTCCTTTGTTTCAAAGAAATTATACCTAGGTGTATCTGGAATAGTCATCAATGAAGGTGAGAAAATAATGAGCCTTATTGAAAGATAATGATGGAAAAGGACCCACCAAGTCACTATGAACTACTTCAAGGACTTTTGAAGCCCTCCAAGCCTTCCCTTTGTTGAACTTGTCCTTTGGATATTTTCCCAAGGCACAACCCAAACATACACCATCAAAAAAATTGATTTGAGGAAGACTTGTGACCATATTCTATTTTTCAAGTTGTTGAAGATAACAGTAGTTGAGATGGCCAAACCACTCATGCCATAGTTTTCTCATAGAATTTGAATGGGTGTGCAATGCAATGGAATATGAACCAGGTACAAAATGAGAGAAAGAATACAAGCAAGAATCATGATTGGACTTACCAACTACAAGGAATGCATTATCTTCAAGATTCTTGATACTAACAAAATCTAGAGTGAATTCAACTTTTCTACTATTCTAAGTGACTTGGTAGACGGAGAGAAGGTTGGTTGACAAATCAGGCACACAAAGAACAACCTCAAATGTACCATTGCCAAAAAGGCTCCAACAAAGAGAAATATTCTTTAATAGAACCCATGTGATGTGATGCACCAGAGTCAAGAATCCACTGTTGTGAAGAATTAGCAATAGAAATAAGTGCAGTTGCTTTCCCTTTACCTGATTTGGAAGGAGTAGAGGATTGTTAAGCAACAAAAGAAGGCATATTAATGTTGTTCTTTTTAAGAAGATGTTTTAACTCATTGATCTGCTTCTTATTCCTTATGACCAGGTTTCTTATAGTAGCTACAAGTTGGCCTTTCCTTATTTTGAAAATTACCCTTTGAAGAGGAGAAGTTGGAGTAAGCTTTTGTTGTAGAAGATGATTTTTCTTGATCTCTTTGTGACTTCTTCTTGAACTCCTTTTATTTTTTGTTAGGTTTCCTTGATTCTTTTTTACCCTTTGGTTGACCAACTATCAAATCTTGAAAGTGTGAAGGATTAAGAAGACCCATGGAAAGAAGCTTTCCTTGTTCTTGAATCAAAATTTCAGAAAATAAAGCAAAAGAAGGTGTAGTGAATGTAGATCCCATTGTCAACCTATGAGTGTGAAAGCTAGAATTTTTTTTTGCATATTTAGGTCCAAGTTTGTTGAGAGTGCTATAGACAAGTTGAATGTTTTTCTTCTCTAAGCCACATGATTTAAATTGTTCTCTAAGGTCATTAAACTTTGTTACATAATCCTAGATGTTTTCAAAAGAATTCAGATCAAGACTCATTAGTTCGTTGTAAATTTGATAACCATGAAGTTTATTAGTTGTATCATAGAGAGTTTTTAATTTTTGTCATACATCATGTGAATCTTTATATTCTTCAATTTGAAACATAATATCAAGAGAAACTAAACTCCTTAGATAACCAAAAGCTTTTGTATGTTCAAACATCCAGCGTAATTCTTCCTTATCATTTGTGGGTTTAGTTACCTTCTTCTCAACATGAGGTGTATATCCTAGTTGAATTAAGGAATTCCATGCATTTTGATGCCATGTGTTGTAGTTGTATGTCATTAGCAAAGAAAACTTAAATGTACCCATAGTGAAGGAAAAATAGAGCACAAAGTAGAAGAGATGTACAAGCACAAATACGATAAAATACCCCCTTATTTACTCAATCAAGGAACCCCCCAAAGAAAATGATTTGGAATTTTATATTTAGTGCAGTTACAAATTTATGGATTTCAATCAAAGCTTGTGAGTGTGAAGGCTTAAGACGACCCATGGAAATAAGCTTTCCTTGTTCTTGAATCAACATTTCATAAAATGAAGCAAAAGAAGGTGTAGCAAATGTAGATCCCATTGTCAACCTATGAGTGTGAAAGCTAGAAACAAAAGCTACATATTCAGGTCCAAGTTTGTTGAGAGTGTTATAGACAAATTGAATGTCTTTATTCTCTAAGCCACATGATTTACATTGTGCTCTAAGGTCATTGAAATTTGTTGCATAATATTGGATTTTGTCAAAAAAATTGGATCAACTCATTAGTTCATCGTAAATTTGATAACGACGAACTTCATCAGTTGTATCATAAAGAGTTTTTAATTTTTTCCATACATCATGTAAATCTTTATATTCTTCAATTTGAAACATAATATCAAGAGAAACTAAACTCCTTAGACAACCAAGAGCTTTTGTATGTTCAAACATCCAGAGTAATTTTTCCTTATAATTTGTGGGTTTAGTTACCTTCTTCTCAACATAAAGTGTATATACAAGTTGCATTCCATGCATTTTGATGCCATGTGTTGTAGTTGGATGTCATTAGCAATGAAAACTTAAATGTACCCATAGTGAAGGAAAAATAGAGCACAAAGTAGAAGAGATGTACAAGAACAAAGATAATAAGAGCCCACCCCGGCCCCCCCTTATTCACTCAATCAAGGAACCTCCCAAAGAAAAGGATTTGGAATTTTATATTTAGTGTAGTTACAGATTTTTAGATTTCTATCAAAGCTTGTGAGTGTGAAGGCTTAAGAAGACCCATGGAAAGAAGCTTTCCTTGTTCTTGAATCAACATTTCAGAAAATGAAGCAAAATAAGGTGTAGTGAATGTAGATACCATTGTCAACCTATGAATGTGAAAGCTAGAAATAAAAATTGCATAGTCAAGTCCAAGTTTGTTAAGAGTTTTATAGACAATTTGAATGTCTTTCTTCTCTAAGCCACATGATTTACATTATGCTCTAAGGTCATTGAAATTTGTTACATAATCTTGGATGTTGTCAAAAGAGTTTGGATCAAGACTCATTAGTTCATTGTAAATTTGATAACCACGAACTTCATCAATTGTATCATAGAGTTTTTAATTTTTTCCATACATCATGTGAATCTTTATATTCTTCAATTTGAAACATAATATCAAGAGAAACTAAACTCCTTAGACAACTGAGAGATTTTTTATGTTCATACATCCAAAGTAATTTTTCCTTATCATTTGTGGGTACAATTACCTTCTTCTCAACATAAGGTGTATATCCTAGTTGAATTAACACATGTCATGCATTTTGATGCCATGTGTTGTAGTTGTATGTCGTTAGCAATGAAAACTTAAATGTAACTATAGTGAAGGAAAAATAGAGCACAAAGTAGAAGATATGTACAAGCACAAAGACAATAAGAGACCGCCCTTATTCACTCAATCAAGGAACCCCCTAGATAAAATGATTTGGCACTTTATATTTAGTGTAGTTACAGATTTTTGGATTTCAATGCTTTTACAAATCCTCAAGAAATGAGCATATGTTGAAAGTGCATTTTTGGTAAAATTTCATATGAAATAAGAAAAATCAATGCAAATTAAATGAAAAATCACGCACTTTGAAAAAAATAATCAGTTGGATCTAAGGTTGTATGCAAAAGTTATGTAGCTTTAAAGTTCTCAAAATGAGAACGGTAAGGTGTCCTCTTTGCAAATCAGAAATTTATAAATATATCCACGAATTGAAATTTGAAACCATCTTCACCAACGTTTAGAGCACAAAAAAATATCCCAAATAAAAAAAATGCATTGAAATTGGAGGTTTGGAACCCGAGTTATGAGCTTTCAAAGTTGGTCTTCAAAAATCAACTGAGCAACAAAGAGGGGTTATGATTTTTCTAGAAAAAATCCACCAAATTTAGTGGAACTATTGCCAAATTTAGTTGTCCACCAAGTTTAGATATTCTCCAAATAGTTTAAACATCCACCAAAATTAGAAATATTCCAAACAAAATTAAAAAATATTACATTTGGTGGAACCGCCAAAATAACCACCAACTTTGGTGGGAGCGCTAAAACTGATGTTAGAATTGAAAAAATTATTATGTTTTTCAAAATGATACATTATCTACTAAACCTCATAGACTCTATCTACAAATTATAAATAATACATGCAAGGAATGGCGAATGACATGGAGGTGAGAGGTACACGTTACAAAGGCACATTAAAATTGGTTTGAGTGCCCATATTTTGGAGGCATGAGAAACCAATGGTAGGTGATTCAACTTCTTTAAGTGAGTTGTAAGCTTTTTTATAAGAGGGTGCAACCTCCTTAAAGGATCTGCCCTTCTTTAAATGGGGCACAAAGTTCAAGCAGGTACAGGGCTTGCATAGACACTATGCAGGTACTTGGGAGTTATTTAAAAAATAATAATATGATTTTTAATTTTTAATTTTTTATCTTTTAAAATAAAAAATATTTTTAAATTAAAAAATAAAAAAAATTATGGTTTTAAAATAAAAATATTTTGAATTTAAAAAGCAAAAAATATTTCAAAATTTAAAAGAAAAAAAGAAAATACATTTTTTAAACTGGTTTGCTCATGGGGGCCATATGGCTCCTTGGACAATTTTTTTTGCCTCACCTAGCAACTTTTTCCAAAATTGACATTTTGACAATCGATTTTATGGTTTTCGAGCCTTCTAAGTATGATGGCAGGGTCAGATTTGACCCAAAATGCTCTGAAATGATGGTTCCTTGCTAGATCTGGCAATGAACCTCCCACTTCAAATTATTGTAGATTTGGCCTATGATGTCCAATTCAAATGAAATAAAAGGAAAATATGACTTTCTCAACTGCTTTGGACTCAGTGAGCTCATAATTTCCCCAAGAAGCTTAAAAAACTTGCAACTGGCAAGTCAATGTATGAACCCCCCAAAAATTGATATTTTCTCCATACTTTTTTGATTCTCTAGACCATCCAAGGATGCAAGAGAAGAGCATACTCAATTCTTTGAAAAAAAATCTCAACACTCATATTTCCTAAAAGATTGCTAACTCGTAAGTCATTATTGCTCTAATACCGTGTAATATTTTGCACTAGCCTACCCAAGATACAAATGACTAAAGGAAAGTAAATACATAAATAAAAGATGAGAAAGAATAAACTAATTCCTCTCAAGAGATTTCAAAACTACTATGAGCTTGAGAATTGAGATTACAAAGGAAATGCCTTGGTTATATAGGCCAAGGAGAGAGAAAGGATGTAACTAGATTATGACAAGTGTTGTCATCTTATGAGGTGTGACAACTCAGGTCATTAAAGCTCAACAACCTTATCCCTATGTAAAGTTAAGCTAGTGTGAAGAGGATCTAAGTGGAGAACTAGCTAGGAAATGAACTAGTTAGATAAACTACCCCTTTCACACTAACATGTAGTATGAAGCTAATCTTGTTTTCTTTCACTGACTTCTTGATTGAATGTTTTGTTATTAAAAGAAAAATATGAAATGAAAAATCTTATAGGTTTTGACTTGTATGGTTAACCCTACAATGAGTTATACTCTTAAATGGAGAATACCCAAATGGGGTATCCTTGTATAAGAAGCCTTTATACTACAATAAGACCACATAGGTTAATTTAGCCTCTTTTGTTATCAAGAATACCATGGGTCTAATTCTGAGAGTATATACTCTCTTATGTTTGGTAAAATTTGAACTAGTGATAGTTTCCAAGACCCAGGTAGTTACATTGAGTAACTCGAGAGTTCAAAGCCAATATAAAACTAAATCAACTCAGGTGAGTTATGACTAGAAAGTCAAGGTGTGTAGAGTAAAAGATTTATTTATGATTATTCATTGGTCAATAGTCAGTTCAAGTTAACCCTAGGTTAGATATGATACTCCAAGTTGAGTAGAGGTGGGTGAACGAATGACTACACTCAAGCAATGGTTGAACTTAGTTCAAATACTTTGGCCAAAGTGAGTGCAATAGTCTCTGTGAGCACTTGTCAGTTCACTATGGTCCAAATTTCCTAACTAATCAGAGTTGTCTTACATAGTTGGAAGGTATCCATAGTTGTTTGATAGTATTAGTTAATTAGGGCACAAAACCAAAGCTCAGATGACAAAACTAAGAGGGTTCTTAACTATACCCTTAGTCGAAGGGCATGGCCACTTCTAGCTAGGAAGGTGTGCAAGGGATCATTGGTATGTGGTTGGAGGTAAAACACCCAAGTGATGCTCTCCCTCTTGTAGATGACATACCAATTCTTGGAAGACAAAAAGTATCTAGATATGGGATCTCTGACCTTGTATCTTTATGTTATTGTTATATCTTATTTAATTGAAATTATTTATGTTTAAATACAAAAAGGAAAAATAGTGAATATTCTTTTCAGTTGAAAAGCATGATTAGATGATATGAAATATATATGTATATTTAGTTATGTAGTTGCATTTTCCATTTTTGAAAAGAAAATTTTTGTATCTCACTTTATTTATGATGTTAATTTATTACTGCATGGTAAATAAACCTACTAAATTATTTTTTTGAAGGATATGGTTGTTACAATCTTCCTCATTTTTGTTATATGCTTGACACCTCTAAAACTCCTCCTTTCTCATCTCCATGAACTCAATCATTGGTCTCCACTTACCTCAATTAATTTCAATGAAGTAAGTATTAACAATTTATTTGATGGATTTTATCTCCATGCCTTCACAATACTCCCTCTTTAATACATTTTAATACATTCAATTCTCCACTTTGTAGAGTTCAACTACTCAGTGAGCTCCAAGTTGAAAAAAATGATAATAATAATATCTAAGAGAATATCTATGTAAATATATAGTTATATTTATAAATTTATTATATATATACATACATTTTTATATAGAAATATATGTATTCTTTTAGCAAACTATTAAAAAAAGATATGTATATATACATATTTATATACATATCTATACACACACTTTATTTAATATTTCTCATAAAATAATAATTATGCAATATTCTTGTTATAAAAATTCTATCTTTCTTAGGACATAATGACAAGAGAATAACAAGATGAGAAGTCAATATCAACTACCAAGTCAACAAAAAGTGACAAAGAATAGTTAAATAGTACAACACAATGTACCATCACACTTATGACTTAAGATGAATATCAAGACAATATATGTAACAATACATGACATTATGTGCATGTGTGGGTTCTCATAGTCATGATGTGGTGCCTATTATCCTTGATCTTCTTCCATCTCTCTAGCGATGCTCTCCCTCCTTGTCCAGGAAGAGAAACTAGTTTCTTACATCCACCTCGTTTACCCAACAAGTAGTTAGTCCATAAACCATAATATAATAACACTGTATAAACATTTCACTATCTGACATCATAAAGATAATAAATTCATATTTATATATTTTAATCAATCTCTAATTGATATTTTATTTTAGCACATAATAAATATAACAAAACAATTTCAGTGTAAAAATCCTTAAACCATAGTTTTGATCATATAATCAAAAATTCATAACAAAAGATAGTTTAAAAAAACATAATTTAACTAGTCTAAAAGCAAGGTGTGACAAAATAAAAGGGATTCATCTCTAAGAGAGAAAACATTATTATCTAGGCTAGTGCAAAATCAAGAATTTACTTAGTCAAGATCAATTACAATATTCTTAACCATAGGGAAAACAATATGAATTGGCTAGAAGACTTGTGCTAGAGTGGGCCTCGCTTGTCCAAGGTAGGATATTTTTCTTGGAATTTAATTCATAAAATACTATTAAATAGTAAAAATATAAAATTAATTACGATCAAATGGTTGTCAAGGTGTATTTTATACAAAAATTATAGGGATACAATGGGTCACTTCTAAATTGTGACTTTGAAGGGAAGTGTTGGCAGTGGCTAAGAGGTAAATTGAATTGTTCAAGCACTCACCCAAAGAAACTTAAGGAATGATTTAATTGTTGGCCCATATATTTAAACAATTATTTCTAGAAAGACCTTTGGATTGCTTGTCCCTCTATGTTTATATGGAGATTTTGGAAAGATGATTTGTAGTATTTTTAAAGAAAAATCTCTAGGTGTTAATTCATTCACTAATATGATTGAGTTAGGGATCAAAAAAATTGATTGTGCAGAGACAGAGAATTTTGTCAAAGGTATACACAATTCACCAAATATCATGAAGAATTGGTAAACGTTGAACCCCTTAGTTATTTGTAATTTTGGTTTAAATTACAAGAATAAAGTGAATAGGGTAACTGTTAAATGACATCTACCCTCAAGTGGATGGATAAAATTAATATATGACGATTATTTTCATGGGAATTTGAGGGATTTTACGTAGGTTTCATGATTACGATTACAGTGAAAGATTAATCTATAGTTGAAGGATTAATAATGAATTCAAATATTAAGGCTTACTAATTGGCTCAAAATTATGCAAATTCAAGAATTTATCTGAGGTTGATATTAATGGGATCTCATTGATAAACTATCAATGCAATCTTTTAGATGAACCATTTCAAATTGCAAACTAAATTATATTCTTGAGAAAATTTGATTGATCTTGAATAAAATTGGTAAATTCACTATTAAGAATTAATATATGGACATAAAAAGATAGAAAACCTACTTACCAATGACACCATCAGACAATTAGAGAAAATAATAAGTTTTAACCTTCTATCACTTGGGATGGCATAAAAATTGTATTTTTTTTAAATTATGGGCACGATACAGTAATGACTAAACAAAGAGCTAGGATATAACTTATCACATGAGAAAAATCTTGGGATATAATTGAGAGAATATCAAAATTTCATGAGAATAATTTAAAATCAAGAAGGTGTGACATTCATTCACATTGAAAATAGATCATCAAATACATATTTCTAAGAAAACAAGTACATGTAATGAATATTCTATCCAAATATAACTCGAGAAGGTTTTTTATGTCAACTCACATCATGCTTTGGTATTAGTTAAATATATCATTTATTTTTTTATTTTTTTATTTTTATTTTATGGTGAGGGAGAAAATGTGCATGATAAAAAAATATTAAAGTTTGTGTCTCACATATCATTAACGTGCTATGTGATAGGAGCATTGCAAAAAGTATAATGGTAAATTCCATTCAAAGAAAATTTAAAAATGAAGCTCTTAACTCCCTTGAAGGCTATGATTTTTTTAGAGCCAAAAAAAACATCAATGGAGCCTTTCCTATGGAAAGGGTCCTTAAAAATTATATAAATATGAAGAAGTTGGAAAACCTTCTAAAAAAAGGAATACTGATGTCCAACCTTGACTAACTTTAGGATCAATTGGAGAGAGTTGGTAAATAGAATCCAATAAATCACACACAATGACATGACAAATGATTACAACTTCAATGATAGAAATTTTGTGGATTGAGCTTGTAGATATGATAAGGACTCGATTTTTTTGGAGTTTATATACTACATACTATCAGCATATGCGTCACACAAGCTAAAAGTGAATTTTACCTATAAGCGGGCTCTTGTATTTTTTTCTTTGAAATGTATATTATGTGAGTTGGCCCCTTGGTATCATATTTTTGATAATTTATTTGATGTGGATAATATAATGTCTATTACATGTTTAAATTATTTGGTGGTGTGATCAACTTTACAAGGAAAGAGAAAGGTTGTGGTCTCTCTTTTACTATATATGCTAAGTATATGGTAGCTACTCATTATTGTAAGGAGTATGTTTAGGTTTAGAGGTTTTTTTTTAAATTGGGTTGAGTTATGGTATAGTTTATATTGATTTTAATAGTTAGATTATCATTATCTTGGAAAAAAACCCCACTTTCAATGCATGGTAGAGTATATTTATGTTAAATATATTTTTTTCTATGACATGGTGGAGGATAAGAGGGCCATGCTTGAGAAGGTGGATACTTTTATTAACATTGTAATTATATTGACAATCCCATGAGTATAAATAAGTTTAGACGGTGTAGAATGACCATGGGAATAACACCACCTAGTGGTTTTTTCAAATTTTTTGGAATCCCTTTTTTAATGCCCTAGATTTTACATTAGGAAATTAATGGACAAAATATAGGCCTATTTTTTTTCCTTAAAATTTTAATGAAAACATGTCACAATCTCATGCTTGTACTTTATGTGAAGGCTAAACAATAATGTGACCTAAAAACATGATGCCATTACCAAGTACAAGATAGTACAAGGTCAATAACATAAAAAATATTCTTATCAACAAACAATGTACATGTTTATAATGTATAACAATGATATGATAAAGAATAGAGGGGATAGAGTCTCCTCCCAAATGATGATAGAGTGTTCTACTCTCATCATCAACATGAACATAGGACAAGGATACAAATGTGAAATAAAGGAAAAATAGGGTAGGGTGTCCCGAAATGGAAAGGTAGATCCCAAAGAGAGACAAAGGGGTCCTATTCTTCCTCAATTCATTAGGAAATGGGATCCACATCAAAAATTGACTAAAAACCCTTAGGAAAGTCAACCTAATATGTGAATCTTCAAATTTCCCTTTATGCTAGGATGGGGGTCTAGGTCAAGTAGTATTTTGGGGAGACAAATTTGAAATAACTAAAAAAATCTAAACCTAGATCTAAAAAGTGCAATGAAGAGATTTATCACAAAATAGAAGTAAACAATGAACTTTCTAGAAAAAATGAGGGTAATAAATGTTGTGCACCTATCAGAGTTTTTTATTTTTGCAACCCTAACGAGGACTTATTGGTCCTATGGCAGATGGTTCCTGGTAGACTTTATCAGAAGAATCGAAATAAAAAACTATAGCTTATGCACTATGAAAACTTACTACCTTTGCATCCCTAATAGGGATTCATTCACCCTATGGTGAATGGGTCCTGGTAGGCTTTTCCAAAAAACTTTGAATCTGAATTTGAAGCTCCACACCTGCAATTCCTTCCTGTAACTTGAAATCCCTACTTTTGGATTCAGGTTTGTCAATAATCTGCAAAATAAATTTGACGTTTTTTGGTGGATAAGGGTTTACCTCAATCAAACCCCAAGTTTGGAAATTAAACCTTGATGATCAACAGAAACATGAAACATGAAATATGTGTACAATCCTAACCTTAAGTGTGTCTAAGAATTAGATCTCTAATGATGCAAAGAAACCCTACTCAAGTGTGTTAGAATAGGATCTTGGAATGAAACATGAACAATGCAAAAGACCTACTATAAGAGACCTCCAATCCCCTTAATACGTCATAAACATGAATATACCTCTCTTTAGGCTAAAAATAGAATGATAATAGATGGAATCACTTAGGAAACAAGTCATTAGGCTTGGTTGAATCTCATGGCGCTTCTCCCAAAACCTAGAATCCATCACGATTCTCCATAGGCATCTATCATCACTTCTTCAATAATGATTGATCCTTGACAACAAAATGAGCTTGAAGACCTACAAAGAAAACACTATAATGGTACTCCAAGACTTCACTCTTGCTTGTTCCTTGAATATGAATTCTTTTTCTCATAAAAATTTCTTAGATTCTTCACTCTCTCTAGTTGAAACATAATGAAAATAAACTTGTATTTGTACATAACTTAAGATTAATTTTTGAAATTCAAATATCACAAGCCAATATTGAATTATGGATTTCAAGTCATTAAAATTCAACCAAAAAATATTTCAAAGAGGGGTTCTAGGTCTAAGTGAGGACCCATTCACCCTATGGCAAATTGGTACCAGGCCAATTACCTAGGACATAGAATGGATATGGTAAAATGTTATGCAAAATTAGGGTCCTAGGACTAAGTGAGGACCCATTCACCCTATGGTGAATGGGTCCTAGGTCACCTACCTAGGACACACATCTTCCAAAGTTGAGTCTTGTGTAATGGCATTTATGAATTTTAGGTTTTATCCCTCAAAAATTACATTTAATTAGGCTTGGATTTGAATTAAAGGGGCCAATTAAGGAAAATTAACCTCAATTAATTAATAAAGCCCTAGATTAGTGTGAAAGTGTAAAGGTACACTTTACAACACCCTAAATAAGGCACAATTAAGTCCATTTTATTTAGAAGGGCCCTAAAATTAATGTGAATATGAAAAAAATATTACAACAATAAATCAAGGCATAATTAAAGCTTATTTTAATATTAATTATTCCAAAAATAAGTGTGAAAAAGGGATACTTTCTCCGACACTACATTTAACCCCACTTTAGCAGCCATATGATGCTACGTGCATATGTAAGCTAAAGGAATTAAACTATATAAAAAGGATACTCATGGATTCATTAGGGAGAATGAAGCCCCCACTATAGTTACTTACAAAACCACAATGTTAAGGACCGCATCCTATAACACAAGTTTGTTAGTCATTCAAAAATACTCTTATCAAAATTATATGGATAATTGAATTTGAGGGTAGATGTATGCCTCCCTTAATTCCACTTGGTTTATGGAGGTCAAATCAAGGTGAATATGAAACCACATCAAATTCTGTAAGTCATATCATAGGGGTTTTCTAAGTACCATACCACATAGTGAGACAGTTGATGAGATCGAGGACAAAATTATGAATCCAATGCAAAAAATGGCATAAAAAATAGAGTCCTCTAACCCCCAATGTGTTAATTTGAATATAATGCCCTTAAAATGAAATAAGCTTTATTTATTAGGGTTTGTTATATACTAATTAAAATCCCACCTCTTACTATTCATTTGATATTTATCTTTTTGCAAATTACCTTAGTGTAGAGTGATTTGGGATTCTGAACTGACAAACCTACAAACCTCCCAGACTTGACGTTGTTCATAGCTCGAGGCACACTTCGTCATATGGTGAGTAGATTTTGTTATGCTTTTTCATCGTTTTCATGCATGTACTATACTTTTTCACGTATTTTTAGTAATTTTAGGACCTTGGAAAAGATTGGCGCAAAGTGTCCATCTTTGTCACAAAGCATCCATTATAGGCACAAAGTGTCACACCTTGGCAAAAAGTGTCGCACCTTAGCGCAAAGTTTCCTACCTTGGTGCAAAGTGTCCTACCTTGGTGCAAAGTGTCCCACCTTGGTGCAAAGTGTCCCACCTTGGCGCAAAGTGTCCCACCTTGGTGAAAAGTGTCCAGAATTGTCTAAAGTGTCCAAGACTCCCCGTCCAAAAATGGCATAAGTGTCCACATTGGCTGTAAAGTGTCTTAGAGCAACTCTATTATTATTTAATTTATAAATTTAGGATTTATTTTATGTATTTTGTTATCTTAGGTTCCTCCTTGAGCGTGACAACACCTTGAAGGGAGACAATTTTGTTTTCTTCAAGTCCATCACACGACTTTCAGAGGAGGAGGTCAACATTCTATAGGATATAGGATTGTTATGGGTATACCTCATGCCACTTATGAGGTATCATAATGCTATGTTGATGGCCCTAGTAGAGAGATGGGATGCTGACACATGTACCTTCAATCTTCCTATGGGTGAGATGACCATCACCTTAGAGGACATACACCACATCCTATGGATTCCTATCTGAGGTGAGGTTGTACAATCAATAGATGAGTGATCATACAGAAAAATGTAGGATGATATCCTATACTATTTATAGTGGCCCATCTGACGATCGACAGTCAATCCACGCATTGATCTTAGATGGACTCTACATGCACAAACACCACTACTTCAGTGGATTTTGATCACTACTATAGTACTTACTCTAGTACCATACAAATGAGGAGCACACTTATATGGTGGACTTGTTCATATCATTAGATACATGGAGGAGCACATGACCATTTATACTTGGGGTCGTAGTATGCTCGCACATCTATATTATGATTTGGGACAGTTTGTATACCAGGAGCTAGACACCATGGTACATTATACACTCTTATAGGTATGGTGCTTCAAGCAAATCACATGTACTAGGCCCACTGTATTTCCTACCATAGCAGCCATGGATTACCCACTAGCCTTTAGTTATGCACTAAGGTGAGCATGGTAGGAGGGAGATTTGTTGCACTGGTGGATTAGATTTGATTGACTAGATGAGGATGATATCTCATGAAGATCGTATCTTAGGATTCCACAATGGATAGATAATAGACATGTGCTAGTCAGGAAACAACAGGATCAATTTATTTTAGGGAGACATGATTACATAGTGAGATATTTCTACTATGATCATTTCATGCACCAATTTGGACATATTCAGGTACCACCACGAGCCCGATCGAGATAGCTACAATTAGCACGAAGTTCTCCTAGAATTGGAAACAGTTGTCAGCTTATGATTGAGGATGTATACATTAGTGGTTTAGATGACGAGGACCACAATGTGCCTTAGTCTTCAATGTTGATGATGTAGGCACTAGTCAAGCCTACGATGAGTGGTGGGTTGGAGCATGACCAACCCATGTCTTTCCCATTCACTACCTTGTAGGCCACGCTAGACCTCTTCC
Source organism: Sequoiadendron giganteum (assembly GCA_007115665.2). Taxonomy (NCBI): domain Eukaryota; kingdom Viridiplantae; phylum Streptophyta; class Pinopsida; order Cupressales; family Cupressaceae; genus Sequoiadendron; species Sequoiadendron giganteum. The sequence continues at coordinate 427,572,440 of CM021104.1, forward strand.
AGGTCACAAAGAGGATAGGGATGATGAGAAGGTTGATGGAGATACAAATGATGGTGACATTGTGCTTGAAATATTTCTATGTTCGGATGAGGATGAGGAGGAGGAGGAGGCGTCCTAGTCTATGAGTGAGGATGTTGATGAGATAGAGGAGGATCCAGTTGCCCTCGAGAGATGAGATGCACCCCCTACTAGGGTCACTAGATCACATGCGGTAACCACATTAGAGATTCACACTCATGAGCGTGGGGAGGCTAACAGTAACAAGCCATCCACAACACCCACACAAAGGGGGACCACCACTATATGGTTATACCCCAACTGGTGGACTGGAGATCCAGACGATGATTTGATATTTATTTCTTCATTACACTCTTTAATTTTGTGTATATGATTTATATATATGTCATGATGTGTACTGATATCTTTTATGTTTTCCATCTTGCAAGGTCCACACGAGAGTGGCGTGAGCTCTATCACCATGTTATTGCAGAGATTATGCCTACATTACGTATGGATGATGATCTACCCTCAGAGTATGTGCCCCAAAATTTTATGGGGAAACACACAAATCTCTTTGAGTCTTTTGCTAGATTGAAGACAACAAATGAGAGCCCGGTCAGGCACACTGACTTAGCTATAAGAAAAAAATATACACTACAGATAGCATTAGATAAGCTCCGAGCCTCTTGAGGTCCATCAGATATTAGGACAATTTTTTCCCTCTGAGTGGAAATCTTGAGGTTGGAGAGAGATATGGCTAGGCTATAGACATAGAGAGATTGCATAGAGCAGGAGTGTGTCCAGGCACACATACAAGATGCAGATATGAGAGGAGAGGTGTGGGGTCTATAAGAAGCCATGAGGTCCTTGAGTAGGACACAATCACATACCACTATCTCCCGATGGGGGCCACCACTAGCACTGAGGGTTCTAGCAGTCACATCCCCTATTAGCATTATATTCATTGATATATTTGTACTTGAACTTTTGATGATATATATGATACATGAGAATTTATTTTTTTATGATCTTGTGTTGAATTAAATGTCAAATGCGATTTATTAAATATCCTTTGCAAGAATGTCTAATAAATATCTCCATGATTTAATGTTTATGTTATCTAACTAAAACATTTTCAATTTATGTTAGATACTACATTGTGATGAAGTATGCCATGTTAACTTAAATGCACCTACAATCTAATAACATTAAATTCATATAAGGAAGGCTTATGTCTTACCATAAAGTTTGGTAAGCGGTAAGAAGTATGCACAAACACTTGAAAATCTTGGTGTTTCACACTTTGGAGTTTCACAAGTATAAGTTATGGTCTGCAACAAATGTGAAAGGAAGTAAATGGTAAAGGATGAGGCCGATGGTTGAATCCTAATAGGAGTAAAAGGAGCATCAGGCATAAGGGATTGAGCTTTCTTTTTATTCTTGATGATGTCCTCAAAGCATAAGATAAGGGAGATTAGTAACTCCTAACTCCTAAAGGAGAGCAATTAGAAAGTCTCTGAAAATGGAGAATGATGTGACATAGATGGACAGATGGTAGCAGAATGCCACCCTATTGATTGGAAGTGTTGACTTAGGTTGAACTTGTGGGCTAGCAGGATTGTGACACATGGTGAGGATGAAAAGGTGGATGACCTATGGCATGGTATTTAAGTATGGTTAATGAGTTTATGACACATGGAAAAAATGAACAAATAGATGACATATGAGGTCGAATAAGATGATGATATGTGGCATACATTTATTTTTTGTTTTTACATATCCGTTGTAAATCAACATGTATTTTTGTGGTCAACAATTTAAAACGTGATTAAACATGATTTTTTGGTTAATGAATTTAAAGTGTTTTAATAGGTTATTGAAACCCTAAGTTATATGGCTATGATTTGAAACAAATGAAATCTTAAGTGAAGATTAAAAGCATGGCCTAAATTGAATAGCAGAGTAAAATGATACAACTAGGGTTTGAAGGAAGGTGTGAATAGAAAATTCAAGGGAACGATTTCATGGCGTGCAAATGCATAGGTGAATAAAATGATTTATTAATTCAACAAATAGAAGTTGAAATCAATTTAATTCAATGGTTGAGTGAATGGATATTTGTGCACTGATAACCAAGTAAATGCCCATACAATATTTCATTGTTTATTAGTTAAAATGGTGATTATATGGCAAGAAAAATCATAGACATTGAATATGACATTAAATGTATATGGAACCCTAGTTGCTTATACAAAAAATATAGAAGATGCATTGAATAAGGTAGGTGGTTGATTGGCTTGATAAATGGTGGCTTGTTGAAGAAGTTTGTGAGTGGAGAAAACCCTAACTGAGGCTTCTAGATGGGTTTTTCGGTGTTGCAATGATTGAGGAAGTGTGTTTATAGGTTGGTAGCACAAATAAACATGAAAAATAAAATCACAATCAGATCAAATGAACAGAGAATGCATTTAATGTATTCTAGGTTTAGGGTTTTGAGAGGTTTCCATTCAATGAATTTGTACAGGTGGTGCATGGCTCGAGATGATCAAGAAGCTTGTTGGAGAAGATAGAAAGTATGGAAACCCTAATGTAGAATGTGCTAGATGATTTGTATGGTGGTGCACATCTCGAGGTAATTATGGTAGATCAGTGGAATCAAGAAAAAAAGAAGACAATCTGAATATTGTCTAAGTGTTGAGTTTGTAAGAGAAGTGTGAAGAAGTGTAGTGCAAAATATAGAGTATTCTCAATAAATGAATGAGTGAAACCAAAATAAAAGCATAATATCATCAAGGGTTTACATTTAAGTGTAGAAAAAGAGAACAATGAATGTTCTAAGTGTAGAAGAGAGTGAAGTGCAGAAGAGAAAGAGAGTGAGTGCAGAGTGGAGGGGTTGTGTTGCTGATATTGCAGCAATGGTAGAAGAAGGGATGCTTGCTAATTTTCCAAGAAAGGTATGAGAATTTAAAGATCAAACTATTAATAGAGAACTGGATTCATATGAATCATTTGTAATATAGTCATTGTAAATCTGATTGGTTGGTGTCATCAAATAATTGATTTGGTGCTCAGAGTAGGGGATTGGTGTCTCCTTGGAGTTGGTGCTTCCTTGGGTTGGTTCCCTAAAATATTGTAACAAAATATTTATTTGTGATGTTGGATTTGAGTAGTAGACTCAAGTAGCCTTTGTCACCATGGTTTTTCCCATCTTGGGTTTTCCATGTACATCATGTTTTATGGTCATTTTTGTGTGTTTATGTTTATCTTTTTTCTACTTTAGTAAAGTTGCATAATGTGTTAAAAGGAATTAATTTGTAGTATTCTTGAAGGGCTTGAGAAGCTATCTGCACAAAGGTTCTAAGAGCTAAGTTTTAAGATCTAATAATTCACCCCCTCTCAGTAGATTATTGTGTTCCAACAACATTTATGAAATTTCTTAACATAGGAAAAACAATCTTGTTCCAGGTGTCTCCAATAGTATTCTATACGAACTAATTTTTGAACTAACGATCTTCCTCCAAAATGCCCTCCACAAGCACCTACATGAGCTTCTTCAAGCGATATAGGGATTTTAGATTGTTTAATAAATCTAAGTAAAAGACCATTAAATGATCTTTCATATAACACGATCACAAGGATTATATACTTAGATGCAAGTTTTCAAAGATGAGCTCGAGTGGTCTTAGTTGTATGTTCAGAAAAAGTTCCTTCGTTTAAATAGTTGAATATTGGCGTGTACCATTCAATAGAGTTTTCAGTATCGGTTAATAACACTTCTTTGCTTTTATCATATATCGATGGTTTAGGGATCATTTGGACTGTAAATGTGAAATCAACAATAGGATCTTCAGGAGACACAGGGGAAGCGATGCTTGCCATTGCATCTACATGTCGATTATCCTTTTGCAGTATGTTGTTGATCATATATGATTCAAATTTATCTAATATTGTCATCGTGAGGTCTTTATATCACATTAGATTAACATGCTTTTCCTGATATGAACCTTTTATTTGTTTAATAACTAATATGGAATCACCAAATATATAAATGTTTTTGACATCTAATGCTAACACTACATGTATACCAGCTATTAAAGCTTCATACTTTGTAATGTTATTTGTACATAGGAAGTTTAAACGAAAAGATAATGAAATAGGCTTACCTGAAGGAGGAATTAATATAACCCCTACCTTGGAGCTAGTTCGACACTTAGAACCATCAAAGTAAAATTTCCATGTTTCTTTTTCTTTTTGAATAGTCAACACATTTTCATCAAAGAACGATTCCATATTAGGTAACACTAAGGGAGAGGGAGCATAAACTAATTGGCCAGTTAAGGCTTGTCCTTTGATTTCCTTTTGAGAGACAAATTTAAGATCAAACTCAATTAACAACATAACCCACTTAGGTAAGTGTTGTGATAGATCTATTTTAGCAAAAAGGTGTTTTAAAGGATCAAATTTTATCATTACATAGATTTTTGCATTTAATAAGTAATGTCTCAATTTATTAGTAGAAAATATGAGAGCCAAACATTATTTTTCTATCATTGTGTATCATGTCTCGTAATCAATCAGGGTTTGACTAATATAATAAAAAATATGTACTCTACCACCATCATCTTGTTGAGCCAACAATGCAATGAGAGCATGGGATGATTCTACTATATAAATGATAAATGGTTTGTCTTGAATAGCGGGTTCGTAAAATAGGTGGAGTAGTAAGGTAATATTTCAAACTCTCAAAGGGCCATTTACAATCCTCATTCCAATTAAATTGAACCTCTTGTTGGATGTTGTGGTTGTGTTGCTAATATGTGGCTGTCATTAATGTCAACTCTATTAGCATTGATGATTATGAAGGTTGTATATGTCGAGAATATTGAGAAAATTAGAATAAATATGTTGCAGACAGCTTGTGAAGCCGTGAAGATCAGAATGGTGGAAATTTGTGTATGTTGATAATCAGAGGTTGTGCATTAAAGGGTTTCTTCTTGAGCCTATCTAGTATTTTGTTCAAAAGTTTTAGTGGTATGCATCAAGATTGAAGTGAGTTATGAATTTTTGAGTTCCTACAGTTATTTTGTTATTGTGGCAAGTGTTTTCGAAAGAAGAGAATGTATTTCTAGTAAATTGAGTTGTTTTGTATGCTACTATGATTTTCAGTGATTTTTCTAGATCGTTCTATATCATTGTGATACATCCACGTTGATCAGTGTGCTCGTGATTGGAGATTTTCCTTTGTGTGTTCGAGGTTTTCATGTTCTTGGCCGACATGATGATGGTAGCGTGTTGCAGATCCTTATGGATTAATATTTTATTGTTTGGCATGTTCAAGGATGTTGAATTAGGTCTTCATTATGATGTGACCGACTTAGTTTGGTGCGCATTAATATTTGTTCATGAATTGGGGCCAACAATTGTAATTTATTCTTTATTTGTGGCCTATAGAGTTGATGTAAATTCATGTAGCGGATATATAATAGCGACTGTCTCTTCATTTTGAAGAATGTGTGGTGAATGTATGCGAAGTTTGAATCTGAAATGTGAAAATAAAGATTGGATCATTTTATTTTAGATCAAAGTGTGAAGAATATTGAGCGAAGTGTGAAGAATTGTTTTTGTGCCCAACCAAAACTGTCATCAAGATTTTGTAGAAGCTAATTTCTCAGTTCAACCTCATCAGATTGATTTAATCTGATTATTTTATGTAAGGCAGTGAGCCTTCCCTTTGAGCAGTGAGCTCTAGGCAGTGTGCATGAATGCATGTGCATTCCTTATTCATTTTTCATTATACTTCTAACAGGGTATAATCTTGTGGACTAACATCCACTGTGGTTTTTCCCCTAACAGGGTTTCCACATATAAAATCTTGGTGTTCATATGTTTCTAATGTGTTGTTGATTTATGCATCCACTTTTAATTATCAGATCTGAGATTAAAGGTTGATTAAGGTTGAATAAGTTTAAATTTTGTAACAAATAATTCACCCCCCCTCTTAGTTGTCTATCCTTATTTTTACAACAATTGGTATTAGAGTAGGTTCCTCTGAAGAATTTTAATAGCTTGAGGTGATCCGAGATGGAATCATACAAGAAGGATAGTCCCAAATTTGATGGTACAAATTACTCTTTGTGGAAGGTCAGAATGGAGTGTCATTTGAAGTGCATTGGTGAACCCTTCTGGAATATTACAAATAATAGATATAATATTCCTCAGAATGGTCTCACTACTCCTGATGAGATCAAAGAAGCTGAAAATAATATCAGGGATATAGAAGCATTGTTGAGTGCTTTGACAGATTCAGAGATGGCAAATGTGATAGGTCTGAAGACAACACATGAGATCTGGAAGAAATTGGAAAAATTGTATGAAGGAGATGCACAATTGAAGATTGCTAAGCTAACAAGTTTGAAAGGAAAATGGGAGAACTTGAAGATGAGTGAAGATGAAAACATTTTTTCTTTCATGCAAAAGGTAAATGAACTAGTGATGGGTATCGGGTGTGTCGGTGGAGATATGGAAGAAGATGATATTGTGGCTAAAGTGCTAAGATCAGTGCCTGAAAGAGTTTCTTAGTATAAACCTGACAAGTCTAGATTTCAAGAAGGTGTTACTAATGATGAATCTAATAAAGAAACTGGAAATGAAGATGGATGGGTATTCATTTCTATCAAGGAAAATGGTACGGTGTCCAATGAATCTGCTAACAATCAGAATATTGAGAAAGCTCTTGCAACCAAAATTGATGAAAAGGATGAATTGATTATTGATAGCGTATGCTCACATCATATGAATGGTGACAAAAGAAAGTTTCTAAGCTTGGAAACGTATGATGGTGGTGTTGTAATATTTGGAGATAACAATGCTGGTGTGATTTGTGGCAGAGGCACTATTTCTCTTGGTGGTAAATGTAATACTAATGATGTTATTTATGTTGAATGATTGAAGGATAAATTTTTGAGTGTTGGACATATGGTAGACAAGGGATACAATCTTTAGTTCAAAGATGGAAAGTGCAGGATATTGGGAAGCTTTGGAAATGTAATTGCTTCAGGCAAAGATAAGAGGTAACATTTTTCACTTAAGTGCTACTAGTGAAAATTGCTTAATTGCCCAAGTTGATGTAGGTTGGTTATGGCATAGGAGGTTGTTTCATGTGAATTTTGATAACATTTTCAAAGTAAGCTCCACTCAAGCAGTCAAATATATACCTAAGTTTGTGAAGCCTACTAACACTATATGCAAGGAATTTCAGATGGGAAAGCAGACAAGAATTTCCTTTAGGAGAAAACAACATCATTCTAATGGATTACTGGAGTTGGTTGATAGTGATCTATGTGGTCCATCTAGAATCAAAAGTCTACAAGGAGAAAGGTACTTTATGTTGATTATTGATGATTCCTCTAGGATGATATGGGTTTCTTTCTTGAGAGAAAAACAAGAAGCACTAGAAAAGTTCAAATGTTTCAAAGCTTTGGTAGAAAATAAGACAGGTTTGAAGGTAAAATTCTTAAGATTAGAAAGAGGTGGCGAATTCACTTCCTGGGAGTTCAATTCATTTTGTGAAGAGCATGGAATCAAAAGATAGTTATCTGCTCCCTAGACCCCTCAACAGAACGGATTTGTTGAAAGGAAGAACAAAACAATTCTAGATGTTGCTAGAACTATGATGTTGGAAGGTAATGTTCCTCATATCTATTGGAGAGAAGTTGAAAGCACTGTTGTATACACTATCAATTAGGTAAATGTTAATGGTAAATCTGGTAAGACTCCTTTTGAGTTGTAGTTTGGTTATAAGCCTCCTAATAAGTATTTCAAAATCTTTGGATGTAGATGTTATATTAAGAGAGATGAAGATATTGGCAAGTTTTATGCTAGAAGTGATGAATGAATCTTTCTGGGCTACTCTACTAAGAGTGAGGCATACCGGTGCTGCAATAGAAGATTGAAGAAAATGGTTGAAAGTGAAAATGTCAGAGTTGATGAAGACATTGTTAGATCATCCGGATATTGTGGATATGATTCAGATGACCAACAATATAATACTGATAATGGAAAGAATGTACAGACACATAATCAAGTTCAAATTGTTTCAGTGAATCAAGAAGATCATAAAGAAGAAGCTAGTGAAAGTGCAGAAGAGAGAACAAAAGAACCAAAAGTTAGAGAGAATCCAAAAGTTCCAAGGTATGTATAGCTAAATCACTCTGAGAATCAGATTATAGGAGACTAGAAGAAGAATTGCAGAAGAATATTGCTTGATTTCCAAAACTGGGCCTAGTAATGTCAATGAAGCATGTAAAATGAATATTGGATGGAAGCAATGAAGGAATAACTAATGCAGATAGAGAAAAATGATACATGGACTCTTGTTCCCAGACCTCAAGATAATAATGTGATTGGACCCAAATGGGTCTTTCAGAATAAGCTGAATGAACAAGGTGAAGTTGTCAGAAATAAAGCAAGACTGGTATGTAAAGGATACTCATAGATGGAAGGTATTGATTTTGAAGAAACCTTTGCCCCTGTTGCTAGAATTGAAGTTGTAAGGTTATTTCTTGCTTATTCTACTTTCAAGAATTACAAAGTCTATCAAATGGATGTAAAGTCAACATTCCTGAATGGTGAATTAGAAGAAGAAGTTTATGTTGAGCAACCAGATGGATTTCAACTAACTGATGAAAAAGACATGGTTTGCTGATTGAAGAAAGCACTATATGGACTCAAACAAGCCCCTAGAGCTTGGTATGCAAGACTGGATAAATACTTGTTGAAGCTTGGATTCAATAAAGGTAATGCTGACAACAATTTGTATTTCAAGGTGGATCAAGATAAAGAGTTGATTATTGAAGTCTTTGTTGATGACATTATTTTTGAAGGTGATGATGACTTATGCATGAAGTTTTCTGATGAAATGAAAAGTGAATTTGAGATGTCAATAATAGGAGAGCTGAAATTATTTTTAGGGCTGCAAATAACTCAATTAGATGATGGAATTTTCATATCTCAATCCAAATATGTAAAAGAGTTACTGAAAATTTTTGGTATGAAAGACTCAAAACTTGTTGGTACACCGATGGTAATCGGATGCAAGTTAACACATAATGATGATTCACCTAAGGCTAATAAAACAAGGTATAGGTCAATGATTGGTGGATTGCTATATTTGACTCAGACCAGACCAGACATAATGAATGTTGTATGTATGGTTGCTAGATATCAAGCCGATCCAAAGGAATCACATGTGACTGCAATAAAGAGAATTTTTAGATACTTGAAAGGAACAATTGATTTCGGTCTTTGGTATCCTAAGGATGATGATTTTACTTTGAACACCTTTACAGATGCAGATTGGGCAGGAGATGTAGATGACAAGAAAAGTACAAGTGGTGGTGCATTCTTCTTGGGGAAGAATTTGGTGTCTTGGCTAAGTAAAAAATAGAATTCCATTTCCTTATCTATTGCTGAGGTGGAATATATTGCTTTTACAAACAAATGCTGAGAGATATCAGAATTGGTTATAATGAGCCTATATCTATATTCTGTGAAAATTCAAGTGCCATAAACATTTCCAAGAATCTGGTGTTACATTCAAAGGAAAAACATATATCTATGAAGTATCACTTTTTGAGAGACAAAGTGAGTGATAAAGAAGTCAGATTGGAATATGTGCCCACTAAGGAACAAATTGTAGATATATCTACTAAACCATTGCCTAAGGATAATTTTGAGTATCTCAGAGGCAAGTTAGGGGTGATTTCCCCTCCTAATCTAAACTAAGATGCAATTACTTGCATCAATTCATGCACTTACAATCAGATCTTGTTTCAGATTGATGTTGTGGTGGTTGCTACTTAGGGGGAGTAGTTAGATGATTCAGATGATATGTGGTTCAGAGCTTGTGTACCTTTTCCATTGATTTCAAAGGGGGAGAAGTGTAATGTGAAAAACCTTGTAAAATACAAAAGGGAGAAGTGTAGAACAAAGGAGGAGAAGAGTACTGTGTGAAGAGTTAGTTGTGTTGATGGTATTTTTCACATCATGTGTTGACATCAATTCCAAAGGGGGAGATTGTTGGATGGTGTGGTTGTGTTTCTGATATGTGGTTGTCATTGATGTCAACACTATTAGCATTGATGATTTTGAAGGCTGTATATGTCAAGGATATTGAGAAAATTAGAATAAATATGTTGCAGACAGTCTGTGAAGCTGTGAAGATCATAATGGTGGAAAGTTGTGTACATTTATAATCATAGGTTGCACATTAAAGGGTTTCTTGTTGAGCCTATCTAGTATGTTGTCCGGAAGTTTCAGTGGTACACATCAAGATTGAAGCGAGTTATGAGTTTCTGAGTTCCTACAGTTATTTTGTTACTATAGCAGGTGTTTCTGAAAGAAGAGAATGCCTTTATGGTAAATTGAGTTGTTCTGTATTCTATTGTGATGTTCAATGATGTTTCTAGATTTTTCTCTATTATTGTGATATGTCCACGTTGATCGGTGTGCTCATGATCGAATATTTTCCTTTGTGTGTTCAAGGTTTTCATGTTCTTGGCCGACATGATGATGGTAGCGTGTTGTGGATCCTTATGGATTAATATTTTATTGCTTGGCATGTTCGAGGATGTTCAATGAGGTATTCATTATGATGTGACCGACTTAGGTTGGTGTGCATTAAGATTTGTTCATGAATTGGGGCTGACAGTTGTAATTTATTCTTTATTTGTGGCCGATAGAGTTGTTGATGTAAATTCATGTAGTGGATATATAAGAGCGTCTGTTTCTTCATTTTGAAGAATGTGTGGTGAATGTATGTGAAGTTTGAATGTGAAGAAGATTGAGCGAAGTGTGGAGAAGTGTTTTTGTGCCCAACCGAAATTGTCATCAAGCTTTTTTAGAAGCTAATTTCTCAGTTCAACCTTATTAGATGGATTTAATATGATTATTTTATGTAAGGCAGTGGGCCTTCCCTTTGAGCAGTGAGCTCTAGGTAGTGTGTCTGAATGCATGTGCATTCCTTATTCATTTTTCATTATACTTCTGACAAGATATAATCTTGTGGACTAACATCCATCATGGTTTTTCTCATAACAGGGTTTCCACATATAAAATCTTGGTGTTCATGTGTTTCTGATGTGTTGTCGATTTATGCTTTCACTGTCAATTATCAAATCTGAGATTAAAGGTTGATTAAGGTTGAATAATTTTAAATTATGTAACAACTGATTCACCCCCCCTCTCAATTGTCTATCCTTGTTTTGCCAACACCTCTTTCTTAAGGAGTTGTGTAAAGGGTAATGTTTGGTCTGCTAAGGATGCATGACAAATAACTTGAACTCTTCCTTGTAAAGTACGTAATTGAGAAATATTTTTAGGAGGTGGCATGTTAATGGTAGCACCAATTTTATTTGTTTCCACCTCAATGCCTCTATGAGATACTATAAAACCTAAAAAATTTTCACTATCCACACCAAAGACACTTTTTTAGATTCATTCTCATGTTATATTTTGACATTCTTTTGAAGATTTTTTGAAGGATATTCACATTGTCTTGTTGAGTTAAAGATTTTGCTAGAATTTCATCAACATAATCTTCCCAATTCTTGTGTATGTAATCATGAAATATCAATGTCATAACTCTTTGATATGTTGTGCCCATGTTCTTTAATCCAAAAGGCATAACTACCCAACAAAATGTTCCCCAAGATGTAGTAAATGTTGTCTTGTATTAATCTTGAGGGTTTATAAAGATTTGATTATATTCAAAAAATCCATCCATGAATGACAGCAAAGAATGTCCCATAGTCGAATCTACTATCATACCAATATTAGGAAGGGGAAAATCATATTTTAAAGATGCTTTATTCAAATCACGAAATTTTGTACACATCCTAATATGATTATCAAGTTTTGCGACTGCAACAATGTTCGAAATATAAGAATAATAGTCTATAGGTCATATAAAACTAGCTTCAAGAAATTTTCCAATCTCAACCTTAACCAATAAAGCTATATTAGGATTCATTTTTTGTATCTTTTGTCTTACTAGTTTAGCATCTTCTTCCAGAACTATGTTGTGTGTCACTATCTTAGCATCAATTCCCGACATGTTTGAATAAGTCCAAGTAGAAAGTTCATGAAATTCATGTAGTAATGTTGTGTGATCTTCTTGTTCATCTTCATCAAGGCACTTACCTATTTGAATCACTCTTTCTTCATTAGTTGTATCCATTGGTATATTGATTGTATCTCCCAAAGGAAGTGTGTTTTGTTTCAAAATTTCAAGATTGTATTCATCTTTATCATTTTCAATCTCATTAATATCCTTTTATTCATCCACTTGTTTAGCACTAACCATAGCACATGTGAACTATTTTTTCTTAGGAGGAGTAAATGTCTTGTCATAAAATACTAAAATTTCTTTCAAAGATTCATCATCTTTAAAGTATTTCAATGATTCTTCACATGTTGTATCAATCAATTCAGGATGCTTCAAAGTGAGAGTTGTCTCAGAGGATTTGCACATGACGGTGTTGATGTTAAGTGAGATTCTTTGCATTTCTTTCATTATCTTAGAAGGACAATATCCTAAACCACTTTTTTTTCTTATGTGTTAGGATCTATAGGAACACAAATGCCTTGTTATTTTCTTCCACATCCTTTTCCACTATAACCAAGTTGTTTCACAATCTCATAACCTCTTCCATAAAGTTTCTCCATCTCTTTTGGGTTTGGTGGATGTCAGTAGTCTATTTCATCAAATTTTATTATATAACTTGTGTCTTCTTCTAGAGTGGATGAATTAGATGCTTATGAGTTTTCTTTCAAATTCTATATTGACATTACCATTGGTTGTTTTTGCTTCTCAATTTTTTTCGTTGTAATTTTGTATTCTCCCATGAAAGTTGGTGTGAAATTGAAGGAACCCCAATCATATTCTAACAACTTAGTGACTTCATCAATGTTATGCTCGTGTTCTTCTTCTTGCATGGCTTCCACTTTTGCAGTTGGTATCAATATTTTCACAGGACTTTTTTTTTATTTCTCAACATGCAAAAAACTTTCAGGTTTAGGATCAACCTTGAGTGTGTATTTTGTTGTCATAGACGCACTTCATTATATGGTGAAGGGTAGAAGGCACTCCATTCATTTCATGAATCCATGGTCTCACCAAGAGGAGGTTATAAGAAATATCATGAGGCATAACATGGATCAAAGATTTTAATGTCAACTTCCCAGCTTTAATAGGAAATGTGATGACTCCAAGGAGTTGTTTTCCTATATTATCAAATCCATAGATAGACAAAGAATCAGGGAAAATGGAACTTTTATCCATATGAATTTTCTCCAACAAGCTCACACTACACACATTAAGGGTTGAACCATTGTCAATAAGGGTTATCTTTATCGTGATTCAATTAACATATTCTATTATCATGAATGCATCATGTCATTTTTGAACTTTCAAAGAGGGTAATTCTCTCTGGTGAAAAATAATATCTAAATTAACCTCATTCATTCCTTGAACTAGTGCTACCGCATCTTTTGAATTTATATTAGGAGGAACCATAACTTGTTGCAAGGCTATTTGAAGCATACTATGGTAATTTGGTGAATCTTGAATAAGGTCCCATATGGATATCTCAGCAGGTGTATTTTTAAGTTTTTCAACAAGATCACATTACTTTCCACTATTTGAAGGTAAATGAGGAGCACTAGGCAAGATAGATTGAGGCAAAGACAATGAAACATGAGTTGTTTGTTGTTGCCTATTGTTCCTTGTATTGTATGCATGAGCGATGGTATTGTAACCCATTTGTTGTGAAGCATTGTTATCATCAAGTGAAGGATTTTTTTAGGTGGTTCTAGGATAAGCACAGGCTTGTTTTGAATTTGAGGTTGTTGTGAGGGAGGGTAAATGATAAGTTGAGGTGGGATTGTGTTAACATCTTTGTGTTTCAATTTGTCATGAAAATCCTTAGTGGATGTACCTTGCGAGATGAAGTCTGCAAGGGCTTCATATAACATGTAAAATTCATCACTACTAAAGGGCTTGAGGGATAGGTTAACTTTAAAAAAGAGATTTGACATAATCAAATAACTATGCTTTCTCCAAGGGTCTTGTTTGATGTTTTTGAGTTTTTGGTTTTTGGTTTTTTTTTAATGATTGTAATAATGTTTGAAACAAAAGAAAAATCCAGAAATATAATGCTACTTTTAACTTAAAATATACAAGAAATTCTTTTTCTAATGTTGCAAAATATAACTAAATGAACAACAAATTGAATGCAAAAAAAAACTATTTCAGAAAACTAATTCTCAGGTTTGATAACAAAAACATAAACAAAAATGCATATCAAAGACTAAAAACCACTCAATTTTTTTTCTAAGAGTTTGTACAAGGAATCATTTGCCCCATGGTGAACGGGTCTAGATTGGGGATTGTTAAATTTGACTTATGTTTTTTCGAGGTGATCCTATGTGTTTGTTGTTTAAGATCTATAACAAATAGTTATATAACAAAATTCCCATATTTTAGGCTTCTAAATGCAATGTTAACTATGGTTGAATGATGAAAAATGTGACTAAATTTAATGTGCAATATGAATCTAAATGATTGAATGATGATTTCAATGTTAACGCTATGCAAAAAAAGCTCAGATCTAATGCAATTTTTTTATTTTTAGTGATTTTAAGCAATGCAAACATGCAAATTTATCCTAAATGAAATGTTCAATAATGCAATATTAAAGAGCCCTAAATGAAATGTAGCTAATACAACTCTAATGTAAACTATTGCAAAACTAAGATCTAGGGTTGAAAGGACTCCAATTTTCAAAAAAAAATTGTACAAGGTTAGGTTCACCAAAATTAAATAAAGGAAAAATAGGGTGGGGTGTCCCAAAATGGAAAGGTAGATCCCAAAGAGATACAAAGGGTTCAAATTATTCCTCAATTCATTAGGAAATGAGATCCACATAAAACATTGACTAACAAACCTTAGGAGAGTCAACCTAAGATGTGAATCTTTAGATTTCCCTTTTTTTTAGGACAAGGGTCTAGGTTAAGTAGTATTTTGGGGAGACAAGTTTGAAGTAACAAAAGAACTCTAAACCTAGATCTACAAAGTGCAATGAAGATATTTATCACAAAAATGAAGGAAATAATGAGCTTTTTGGAAAAAATGAGGTTAATAAATGTTGTGCACCTATCATAATTTTCTATTTTTGTAACCCTAATAGGGACTCATTTTCCCTATGTCGAATGGGTCTTGGTAGAATTTCCCAGAAGACTCTGAATTAGAAAATGTAGCTTATGAATTATGAAAACCTACTACCTTTGCATACCTAATAGGGACTCATTCACCCTATGGTGAATGTTTCTTGGCAAGCATTTCCAAAAAACCCTGAATCTAAATTTGAAGCTCTAGACCTACAATTCGTTCCTGTAACTTGAAATCCCTGCTTTGAGATTCAGATATGTCAATAATCTACAAAAAAAATTGATGTTTGTTGGTGGATATGGGTTTGCCTTAGTCAAAGCCCAAGTTTGGCAATTAAACCTTGATGATGAATAGAAATCTAAAACATGAAATGTGTGTGCAATCCTAACCTTAAGTTTGTCTAAGATTAAGATCTCTAATGATGCAAAGAAACCCTACTCAGGTTTGTTAGAATAGGATTGTAGAATAAAACATGAAAAATGCAAAAGACCTACTTTAGGAGACCTCCACACCCCTTAATAAGTCACAAATCTGAATATACCTCTCTTTAGGCTAAAATAGAATGATCATAGAAGATGGAATCACTTAGGAAATAAGTCATTAGGCTTGGTTGAATCTCATGGTACTTCTCCCAAAACCTAGAATCCATCATGATTCTCCATAGGCATCTATAATCACTTGTTCAATAATGCTTGATCCTTGACAACAAAATGATCTTGAAGACCTGCAAAGAAAACACTATAATGTTGCTCCAAGACTTCACTCTTTCTTTCTCCTTGAATATTAATGCTTTTTCTCATGAATCTTTCTTAGATTCTTCTCTCCCTCTCTAGTTGAAACATAATGACAATAACCTTGTGTTTATACATAACTTAAGATTAATTCCCGAAATTCAAATATCACAAGTCGACATTGAATTATGGATTTCAAATTATTAAAATTATGCTAAAAACATATTTCAAAGAGAGGTCATAGGTCTAAGTGAGGACCCATTTTCCATGTGGCGAATGGGTCCTAGGCCACTTACCTAGGACACACATAGGACAAGGTGAAATGTTATGCAAAATCAGGGTCCTAGGACTAAGTGAGGACCCATTCGCCCTATGGCGAATGGGTCCTAGGTCACCTACCTAGGACACACATATTCCAAAGTTGAGTCTTATGTAATGGCATTTATGAATGTCAGGTTTTATCCCTCAAAAATTATATTTAATTAGGCTTGGATTTTAATTAAAGGGGCCAATTAAGGAAAATTAACCTCAATCAATTAATAAAGCCCTAGATTAGTGTGAAAGTGTAAAGGTGCACTTTACAACATCCTAAATAAGACACAATTAAGTCCATTTTATTTATAAGGGCCCTAAACTTAATGTGAATATGAAAGACATATTACAACACTAAATCAAGGCATAATTAAGCTTATTTTAATATTAATTATTCCCAAAATAAGTGTGAAAAAGGGGTACTTTTTCTGACACTACAAAAGGAATAAGATAAAATCTATAGTTTTTCCCTCACACATATAATATATTCACAACATCCAAAAACCCTTTCAAACAATCCATCAGTGGTTGGTTGCAAGTGAGATACAACCTCTCACTTATATCTCGATAGAGGATAACCAAGAACACTTAGGAGAAAAATAAAACCTTGAATCCAATAACAACATAGTAATAACATAAAAAAATTCAAAATAGGAAGATGGGAAGGAAGAGAAGATCATAAGGTACAACTCTCCAAGAGAATTTTTCTCTAGAAAACTTTGACAACTACCTTTTTTCTAGAATCACTCATTTTAGAGTTGAATTTCCTTGGATATTCAAGGATCATTCCTTTCATGAGTTAAAAACCCCTTTTATAGTGAATCGACCTTATTCAAAATGGTTATTTTTGAATAGGCTTGAAAACTAATAGCTAGGTTTGTAGAGACACCAAACTTTACACCAAAGTTGCCAAATGGTTTCTAAAAAACCTAATAACAAAAAAATATCCAAGACTATGTTTCAACACCAAAAACATTAAAAACAAATTCAAGAGAAAAATACATATATGGATAAGCCAATAAAATATTTTACTAACACAAAACAAACCATAACTCTCACTTTTAGTGCTATAGCAAATGACTTGAAATGATGGATTTTAATATTTTAAGCATACGAATCAAGACTCTAGGTTTCAAAAAAAATACAATATTTCATTTTTTTGTGAAATTACTTAAACCACATGATTAAAACCTTTATCCATAATGCAAAAAATAAACATCCCACCAAGCTTAACTTTGATAATGCAAAAGCCAATGAAAAAATCCATCTAAAAATGAATTCAAATTACTCTAACATTAGTATCGTGCATAAAATACATATATAAATCACTTTCCAACATGATTTTAAACTATAACTATACTTCACACAATTAAGACATAAATAATGATTATTTCCATTACAAATTGGATAATTATTACAAGATTACAAATAAATATTCACATACTAGAAATGGATAGAATATTATCCAACATAATAATGATCCCATTGTATAATCACAACCCTTCTATGATTTTACAAAAGGTTCCAAATAACCACAAGTTACAACTTAACAAATTATAATAGATTTTGATAATACAAAGCTAAGAAGAGCTATAAGATTGTCACAAACTCCATGATGCACACACATGATGCAATGTGCATTCAAGTAATAGTGATAAACATAAATTGACCATGTGAGAACATAAGAACCACCAATTGAACTAAGGGTTAGACTCCCTAATTAACAAACACACACATGACACGTATATTTAATATTAAACACACAACAAAAAAACATAATTTCTTAATGTGTAATTGGAAACAATCAATCCAACTAAACAAAAAAAATATAAGAAAGTATTGGAGGAGATAAGTGACATCTTAAATGGTATTCCAAAAGGAAAGAAAGGAACATGAAATATTAACATTACTTCAAGAAATTACTCACCTCAAGTAATTCTTTTCATTAGCATTGTACGATCAAGTATGGGTCATTCCTAATAAAATATTTATTTTTATATTATTTGAATACCAGCCACCAACCACACCATGGGCTGATATCAATGTTATGCTTAATTAATTTTAAATTCATCAACATTCATTTTATTACAATTTAAACATATACCATAACACACCATTCCCAATGTTTATGAGTTTATCTTTTAAGTTCCTTTTAGCTCTCTTAAACATTACACATTGATCCCAAATTATTCATTCCCAATATTTTCATTCAAAGCCTCCCACTTTGTCCTCATTATTAGCATGATCTAAGGAGACTAACTTTCTCAATAAGTCCTTAAGAGGGAAAATGTATAATTTGCAACATCATCTATCCCAATCAAAGTACACTTTAATTCTATGGAAAATATCATGTTTCCCCAAAATAATTTCAATCCAAAAATTCAAATTATAAAATAATTAAATTAAGATTTTCTAAAATTGTCTTAACTTTTTCACAAAAACTAATTTGAAGATTATAAAAACTCTCTTGCTCTAAAAGTACCTAAACATGAATAGAAATTTATTTTATTTCTATGATTTTTTTGGAAGGACTTGAGTACTCAATAATGTTTTTCCAAACTTTTGTAAAATTTTAAATACCCAAACATGAATAGAAATTTATTTTATTTTTATGATTTTTTGGAAGGACTTGGATACTCAATAATGTTTTCCCAAATTTTTGTAAAATTTAAAATTTAAGACTAACCATGTAATTGTGACATGTTTATTTACCTTGAGGTTTCTATTGTAGTATTTTACAACCAAATATGTATTATGGAATGTATAGATTGTGCTAGTGTATATTGCATTAAGTGCTTATCAATGTTTCAACTTCACTGTTTTCATTCATAGTCATTGTTGTGATTGTTGTTTATGCATTGATTAGCATGGTTTAAATATGAGATGTGTTTATGCATTGTATGCAACGTGTAGTTGTTAGTATTGCTTGCACGATGATGTGTTTATGGTGTTGTGACAAGCTCATTGTTAGGATTTGATGTCTTTTATTACATGTTATTGTTTATATTGAAGGTGAGAGATACCTTATATATATATATATGCCATGTTTGGAATCAAGATTATGTTGTATATTTTAAGGTGCATACATTATGCTATCTATGATTTGATTACATATGCAACTGGTATAACAAACTTGGCATTCTATATATTACCTTTATAGATATATACATGTTTACATAGTTGGATGCTATTACTATTGTGTTGGAATTCTAGATGATTTTTTATTATTGCATTTTCATGATTGGATAATATGTATTGATATTGAGTTATTTTAGATGAGATGATTATATGATGTGTATGGTATTATACCGAATTGGATGATTGTGCATTGCTTCAACTATTATGTATGGTGTAGGTACACTTGACATGTGACTTGAGTGTGTATGTACAAGGTTATTTATCCACTTGAATATGTAGGTCGGTTATTTCCCCAATAGCGGTTATATCAAAGATGTCACATTGGGTTAGTATGTTTGGTATCCTCTATTGCATTCAATTTGAGTACATCTATTCTAAAATAAAGCATAAAAAATATTGAAAATTAAAATTTCTCCCAGTTATTCTCCACACATGTCCCAAAGAATTAATTAAATCAAAGCAACCTGCTTTATACTTCACTAGATTGCTTCATAGCTACATATAAAATGGTGCGAGCTTTTAAAGAGAGAGTTTTAGTTTGGACATCGAGTAGGTTTTGCATGCACCCTTAAATGATGCAACATACAGTCTTGTTCGGTTGAACTAACAAAACCAGCTACAAAAGATTCATGGGATAGGTAGCTATCAAATTGGCTCTGATATTAATCAATTTCTACGTGCATACAATTTTTTTGACCAGAATGATTCAAAAAATAGGAAAAAAGAATAAAATTTAGAAAAAATTTGGCTCTTCTAACATCCACAAATTTTGAAGTTCACTTAAAAAAGACATCCTCTAGCCTTTTATAGAACACAAGGCACATATAGGATAAGAAAAATACATGAGAGAGAATCCAAGGGACCAATCATATCAAGGCACATGGAAGGTAGTGGTTGACCAGGAAATTACAATTGAAGTCACTGAAGATCAAATCCAATTGCTCATTGAAGCTCTTCGGGTTTTAATCTTTTATTATTGCCAGGACAATAAATTGAATAAGGATAGCATGTAGGAACTTCCCATACATTCAAAATGATTATTTTATCACTTTGTTCCACCACTCGGTTCTGCTTCGGGTTTATTACTCTTGGGAATGGGCTTCCCTAGAGATTATTTGTTTCCAATGCATGTACAATACTAGGATCTCCAGCATGTTGGTGGACTCAAAGCCTTCTTCATTATAACCTCCCAGAGTACGAAACCCGATTTGGAAATGATTATATCCGTGATTCAAGTTTTCTTGACTGTCCATACCCTAACTATGTATCATAATTTGTATTTCCTGCAATCACAAATTCCACTCATTAAATCCCTTTAGAAAAAACATTTATAAACATCTCATGTAAATAAAAACATTATTCAGATGTTATAACACAAATTTCTCATAAATAACATGCTTTCCAAGAACATTATAAATCCTTGCATGATTATCTTCTATGTATACTGGATTACCAGACTATTAGAATCATTAGATAATCAAAAAATCTCAAAATCCCACTTTACATCACAACCCGGTACCGGTACCCAGTATTCATCTTTACCCATGAAATTTCCCCGGACTTCGGTTTTACTGGACTTCCATCTTACCGGACTTCAAATATCGGACCGGAACATTCTACTCATATTTTCATTACCTTTTCGCCTTTCAAACATTCTCAGTTCTCAGTATCTGATACCTGGAACACTTTATTACAAAGTACTCTTTAATTAAAGATTTCATTTACTTTTTCACTTTTGGTGATCTTCCAAATAGCTAGCTCATACCAAAAGAGTAATTTTATTTTTTTTGCTAGGTCCCCAAGCCTTACAATCTTGGGACGTGTTGTGAGACCACAAAACAGTAAGGAGGTTAAAAGTGTGTTTGAGATTTATGTGCCTCAAGGTGATGATATTTTAGAAACTTCTATTTAGAATAATTAAACCATTTTTATGAGATATTTGTTAGAAAAATAGTAAGGGTGAAACGTATGCTTGTGAGAGGGCTCTTTCTTTTGAGGTTGCTCCTATAAACAAGTGAAGAACCCTTAAAAAAACTTGGAGGTTTCTCCATATAGATCTCCTCATGAAGATCACCATGTAAAAAGACACTCTTCATGTCTATCTGATAAATTAGCCATCTTTGTGATACAACAATAGAAAGAACAAGGAAAACTGAATCCATCTTGGTTATAGGGGTAAATGTCTCATAGTAGTCAATACACTCAACCTATGAAAAAACCTTATCCACAAGACATCCCTTGTATCTTTCGATAAAACCATCAAATGCATATTTGGTGCGGTACACCCACTTGCATCGAACCATCTTTCTTCCCTTAGGAAGAGTAAAAAAATCCCATATATTATTGTTCATCAATGGAGAATAATCCTCTATCATAGCAATGCCCCAATCTAGAATACTGAAAGCCTCTAAAAATATCTATAGATCTGGAGATATAACATGAATCAAAAGACTAGTGCTAGAAGTCTAGGAACAAGTGTGTTTAAAGGATGTAGGATCACCAGTTAAAGAACCAACCTCCTCAATAACATCTCTAGCCCACTTGGGAAAAATAGTAGTGGTAGGAGGTAGTGGTGGTGGAAGTAGTGATGATGGTGGTGGTAGTGGTGGTTTAATACCATCATCTGAAGTATCCTCAAGGACTAAGGTAGCATCATGAGATAAATAAGTCAGAGTAGGTAGTGAGGAAAAACATGATGATGGAGGATATATCTATGTGAAATACTCATCAAATTGGACATCTCTAGTGATAGGATCAAATAACCTATAAGCTTTCACATCCTCACAATAACCAACAAAGATGTATTATTAAGCCTTCCTCTCCATTGCCTTACATTGAACATCCAATATGAATGCTCAAGATTCACTACCAAATAATATAAAGAAGAAAACATTAGGCTTGATTCTAAACCAAACCTCCTCTAGAGTGAAAATATGAACTTCCTTGTGGGTAGTGTGGTTATGAATATAGTTGACATAATTAATAGCTTCAACCCAAAATGTTGGGGCCATAGACCTAGATTGAAGCATATAATTTTCCATCTCCTTTAATGATTTTTTATTTCTTTCAACACCATTCTAATGAGGAGTGTAGGAAATCGAATATTGATGTTGAATACCATGCTCAACACAATACTGCATAAAGTCTTGGTTCACATATTCCCCCAATTATCTATGTGTATCTTCCAAATAGAAGAACTTGACTACTTCTCCATGAACACCTTGAAGGTCTTGAAAGTGTTGAATACATCACTTTTGTACTTAAGAAAGTACACCCAAGTGTGACAAGAGTAATTATCAATGAAAGTGAGTACATAATTGGATCCTAAAAATGAAGAAGTTGGAAATGACATGAGGTCATTATGAACCAAATCAAGTAAGGTAGTAGCACGATGAGCCTTACCCTTTGGAAAGGGTTCTTGATGATTTTTTCTAGGTACACAACCTTGACAAATTCCCTTTATGCAAGAAACCTTAGGGAGTCCAAGTACCATATCTTTAGTACTCAACTGCTAAAGATACATGTAATTGAGGTGTCCAAACCTCTCATGCCAAAGTATGCTCAAAGAGTTAGGATGGGAAATATGTGATGCTCCATAAGATGAATCAAAACCATGAAACTTATATAACTGAGATCCACGATCTACTCTGCTTGAAGCAAAAATCCTCTCTAGATGGTGTAGTTATCAAATAAATACATCATGTGAAAAATAAACTAACTTTCCATCATTAGTATGACAAATCTGGTAAAATGAAAGGAGATTAGCTTAAGTATTAGGAACATAGAGAAAATCCTCAATGCTACCTTCTATCAACTATACTATACCTAACCCAATAAATAGAATTTGTGAAGAGTTTCCCACTGAAATCTAAGAAGTAGTGTTGTTTGAAATAGAGCTAGAAGATCCTGTGAGCGATTCATATGATGTGAGGCTCCTGAGTCTACTATCCAACCATCCTTGGATGAATCAAAACCTCTAGCTATAAGGGTGTGTCCACTAGTAGCTTTGGGAAGATCAATGTTGTGTCTCTACATAACCTCTGCCAAATATGCAATCCTCTTATGAAAAAAATTGCTATCATGATTAGGTAATCCAAAAAAGTACAATGAAGTTTCTTTTTAGATGTGTAAGTCTTATTTCCTAATTGTGTAGATGATGTGGCTTGTAAGTCTTCTTTCTTGACTATGTAGATGATGTGACTTGTGTATTGAGTATATTACTCTATTTAGATGACTTCTCATTTCTTGAAGTTGATTTTGTCTTAGGTCTATTAGAAGGATTCTTTCCTTTTCCCTTAGATGATTGGACAACTAATGCTCAAATTTTTGAAGACGTGATAACATACATAGAGATTAATTTAGATTTTTCTCTTATGATTATATCAAAAAAAAATTCAAAATAAGGCATTACATTTGTTGTTCCAAGAGCATCCATGATAGAGTAAAAGGAAGAAGCAAATATATGATAATGACCTCTTAACTTTGACAAAATCAAGAAGACACATTATGTATATTTTTGTTTTACCACAACCCTGAAGTTGAGAAAGCAAAGACTTGAATTGAACCAAGAAATATTCAATATAAGAGAATACATTAGAAGACAATGTTGTTAATTCTACATCCAATTGTAGAATATTGAACTCATAAAATTTACCAAAGAGATCTTCATATTTGTCCCACATTTGCTTAGAAGTTGTACTACTAGAAATGTGAAATTGTAAATTATCATAAATAATAAGATGTATTATTCTCATTGCTTCATCTAAATTTTTTGATAAGTAAACTTCTCAAACTCCCTAGTAAATTGTAATTTTTGTTCGATAACCATTTTCCATGATCCCCTTAGATTGAAGTAATTTTTGTACTTTGACTTTTCATGTGTGGGAATTATGTGGAGTTAACAAGTTGATTTTAGGATCCATGATGCACACACAACAAGGAAATTGAATTGTGCTTTACCAAACCCCCCAAAATTGTATTATATCTAAATGTTGACCCCCCAGAAAGATGCAAAACAAGAATTACAATTTTGTGTCAAGTTTGGAAGTTAAATAATCCATTTATAACTCACAAAGATTTTTATAAATATATAAAAATGGGCTTTCCAAAACTTATTATTGACTACAAATATAGAATCCTTGAAAAAATTTGATGAATTTTTAAAAAAGTTTGCCAATGTTAAATACACGGGGTGAAAGTTATACCCCATCGAGAATTGAACAAATTACACTAATTTTTAGAGGTTAAAAACATATAAAGGTACAATTTCTAAATCATCTTGATGCTACTTTTTTGGGCTTGGAAAGAGATTCTAATGACTACTCACAATCAAAAAATGAACTCCCTATTTGAAATTTATGGAAAAATGAAAAAAATGCTCCCTCTTTACAACATGTTACAAACACATTTATGTGACAATAATTGTTTTAGCAAAAAAAATGTAACAATTAATGTGAAAAAACAAGTTTTCACATAATTTTTATAGTTAATGCTATGTTAACATTATTTAAAAAAAAAAAAAAAACTATTGTCAATTGAAAATGATAAATCTAACTTTAAATTAGTTGATAAATAGTAAGGCTACTTGCAAGTGTAGATAAGTCTGAGCATAAAGGATATTGACCACTTCTTGAGGTTCCAAAATGGGATATTGGATGTTGTTGTCACTCTAAATTTTAATGAATTGCTACAAAATGGTTTGGACTTCACATGGAGATAGTGGAGGTCACATGGAGAGGTTTAATTACAATCATACAATTTTCCATCAAACTTTCACCTTTTGCGTACAAAAATGTGGGCATCATTTGGAATAAAGAGGCAAGTCAGGTCGCTTGGTGAGGGTATGGACTATGCAAGTTAAAGCCTACAAAACATTTCCAATAGAAGACAAGAAAAACCATGAAAAATCTTGGAAGAAGACGTTCATAATGTTGTTAGATTTATGTGTTTAAAGATCATGCCCATGATCGAAATCTTTTCAATGGTGAGCCGTGAGTAGGAAAAGGGTTGTGTGGAATCTATGAAGACCTAGGTATTGGAAGATGATACACCATCAACACTGGCAGCTTAGGCAAGGTTTTGGGTGGGTTTGGAACAACACCAAAATCATGTAGGATGCTAAAAAGGACTTTTGCACTGCTATTGTGGAGTGAATAAGATGAGCCGTAGTAAAAAAGGATAATCAATCACTATAGATGAAACCTTATGACTGCAGATAACCACACCAAAACACCTCATAACTAGTGTTCCATCATCCACCAAACACAAATCTATAACAAAAAAACAAGCCAAAAAATATATACAAAGCCCCCAAAATTGTAATATATCACATTTAAAATAATATTAGTTTCTATAAGCAAATAAAGATTTCTATCTGAATGGAATAATGGGTAGATGGCGATTCTACCCTCTACTATTTTTTTTTATAATTTTTACAAAAAATCCCTACAGTACGAATTTGTACAGTATCTACCATACAAGTGTTGCTTCAAAAAAATTGCAAAATTTTAAAATTACTATTTTTCATGAAACAAAAGGTATTCTTTTTTTCTTGGGCCTTTCAAACTTAATGGCAATGTCCATTTGGATTGGTGAAGTTTTTTTGATAGGGTTAAAAACTTGATTCAACAAAAATTGAGAAGGAACTTGCAATTCAACACTCTGATACCATGTTGTCCAACAATAAAGAATGAATGCAATATTCAAACTACCATAAAATGAATCAAGCACAATCAAAATCCAAATAAATATCATAAAATGTGTAGAATACAATGATCAATCCTTTTTTATATAGAACAAGGAGGTAGTAAGGTGAAATAGAAAGACTGACTAACCCTCCAAGTGATGTGAAACATGTAGAATACTTGGGACAAGTGTGAAGGCATGCATCAAGTGTATATGAGGTGAGACAACTAAATAAATAAGTGAACTTAAGCTAGTGTGAATAAGACTGCTAGGTGTAGGAACTAGATAAAAGATAATTATATGCATAAAGATACTTTTCACACTAACATCTTGTGTCATCCCCTATATTCTCATTATGTGTTAAAGTTTACAAAAAATATAAAAAAATATAAGTGTGGGGTGTGTTCAGGTCTTTTCCTTAGGCTTTTGAATGCTGTTAGAGTTTTAGAATTTTGAGTTTTTCCATCATGGTATGCCATTCCATCCATCTCCATCTTCCCCTTTGTCCTTATCATGTTATCAAAATTTATCCTCTTGGTATATCTTTTCATCCAATCTTAATAATCCAATCCTCAACCTTGCAAATTTTATCTAATTATGGTCGCCAAACTATCAAATTGATGGTGATGAAGGGGATGCACAACAACCCAACACAAGCTAGGGCTTACAGACCCTAACTATGGCTTTTTCCTGGTGCAACCGCCTTTATCATAGGTGGGGGTGGTTTCTAGTGTGTGCGGGAGGTTGTAGAATGTTTGCAGGTAGTGGGAGTGTTGGCATGGGGTCTATGTGGGTTTTTTTATTTATTTTTTGGGGTTTGTTATGGTGAGTTTGCAGAGATGTGTTCCTGGGTGGGATCCCTTCTTCAGGCTTCCTCATTTGGTTATCTATAACCTCGATTGGAGGCCCCAATCATAAGGATAATATGCCATTTCAAGAGTTTTTGTTTGGAAATGACCCCCCTCTTCCATGCAAGTGCAATTGAATTTTTTAGTAGAGCCTCGATCAAGGAGGGCACATCAAAGAATGGTGGTCCTCAAATTTTGAAAGTGAATGGGTGTTTGGAGCAAAGTGAAGATCATTTAATTCTGATGAAACAATTGGATTCAGTTGGAGAGGATATTAATTACTTGATGATATTGAATGCACAAGACAATTGAGAGGGGGGTGAATCAATTATACCTTAAAACTTCAAAACCCTCACAAATATTCAAATTCACATTCATTCAATTAACCCTTAATCTGTTATAATGATTTAGCATGAAAATCAAATAACAAAAATTGAATAAAATCAACACTATGCACAATAAAACACTAGATTTATGTGGAAAACCCAAGATGAGAAAACCACAATGAGGATTAGCTCACAATATAAAGTAATATCAACAACAAATACAAGGGGCTCACTACCCAAGGAAAGAAATGATCATTTTCAAGGGCTCAATGCCATAATATAAAAGAATATAGAGAAGAATGTTACACAAAAAAATCCATCTCAATGAAATAGATAAATCCACCACAATATCACCAATATCTTTGCAGCTTGATTGAAGAATTGTAGACACCTTCTACTCAGTGCATCCAAAAATCTAACACACGAAAGCTCACACTGCTCTTCTCAAATTCACACTCTAACACTCTATAATTTTCATCATTCACATCATACTTATCTATGTTCCCATCCCTCAACAATTCAACTCATTTTTATATCATCTTCAACCTTGAAAATATTCTCCAAGGTCGTCTATGCACCTCAACCGCACAAATTCAAATTATTTCGACACCAAAAACACTTATGTGGTAGATAGAAGTGAAGGCAAACCACACCACTCCTTTTCTAGGACCCAAATTTATAACACCATGCTACACCATGCTTATACAAACAATAAAAATCCACTGTAATTAGTGTAAACACCAAGGTTGGTCATTGCCCATGTAAACACCATTAAAATTTTAAGTACACACTTCCTTTGATCAATAACAACTTATCGAAAACAAATGCAACTTTAACACAATCTGGAATATTCCATGAATACCTTGAAATTCAACAAAATCCTTCACAAAAAATTTCACATGAAGAATGGACACACCCAGTACACTTAGACAACTTTTCCATACACTGTAACTTAAGAAACTAACTGTAGAAGCACAAAACATCAAAAAAATTCAACTGAAGAAAGATACCAACCCTATCAAAACATCTTCATATCCACAAGACCTAAAACCAAATTATAGAGAAATGCAAAGCAAAAAAAATTCTCCCAGATACCTCTGCAATACATAGTTCACACACTGGTGAACACGACATCATTTGTACAACAATCCAGAATACCAAATTCTAGATACAACACCTATGAACACCTTTGTTCAACATATTTGAAATGCATAGGCATATATTCAACCTCAAATAACTACGGAGAAAAAACAAAACATTACTTTGTAATCCAGAACAACACTGCAACTCATTGTTTCCTCTTTTTATCAAATTTTCTCAAATTCACTTGGAAACCAAGCACCAGAAACACATCCTCATCAAATTCATCAATTATAAAACCAAATGCAACCTAGAAACTCAACCATACATCCATAAATAGAAGCTTATCAAAGCAACACTAGAGGTTGACACCAATAGCTAACTAATGACAACATAATGCAACTAATAAAAGCATCATCAATGAAACAACATAGAAAAAACATGCTCTTGTAACAATATTATTCTCATATAGTTGAAACCAATGAAAACACAATATTTTTAATATCAATGACAACACCAACTGCTCATAGTTGCAATAATCTCTCCCTTTATCATTGATGGCAACACATGATGTGAAAAACCATCAACAACAAACACAACAACTCTGCTCCATACCTATTTCCTTTTCTCTTTTCTCATTACTCACTCTTCCCCTTTCAACTAATCATTTTCACATGCTCTTCATTCAACTATCCTATTATCTCCCCCTTTCTCAATTGACAACTGAATATTTTTCACATGATTCTCTCTCCCCCTTCGACGTCAATGGAAAAGGACAAAAGATTTGAATCACTTATGTTTCTCCTTTGACATCAATCAAACTTCTCACAACTACTTTGCAACTGACTTTCCTTTATTGCTCAGTATACCCCTTCTTAGGATCACACACCATACTACACCAATCAATACCCACTACATAATGACAACACAAACTCCCCCTGACTGCAACAACCAACAATGCCACTACCTACTCCCCCTAAGAGGTATCCATCAACATTAGTCTAGACCAAAGAATGGACCTTGAAATCCACTAGACTGATGCATCTCCTTATGCATCTAGTTCAAAGAAGGAGGGGAAATAACCCCCAACTTCTCCTAGAGATACTCAAAAGTATCCTTAGGAAGAGCCTTAGTGAATATATTAGCAACCTGATCCTTTGTAGGCACATACTCAATCTTTACTTCGTTCTCTACAAGATTCTCTCTTAAAAAGTGATACCAGATTGAGATATGTTTTGTCCTTGAATGTGTTGCCAAATTATTTGAAATATTGATAGCACTTGTATTGTTACAAAAGATAGAATTTTTTTCATCATATACCACCCTAATATAGAGTCTTAATTCCTAATAAACTTGGTGGAAATCACACAATTCAAGGGAAAACCTGGTTGAATAATCCACTTGACATTGAAAATAATTTCATTAGATTATCGACTAGGACTAGTAGGCTTGTGATGGTGCTGGAACTATATGTGCTTCCAAAGACTTGTGGTTACCTAAATTATCCTAGTAAAGGTATTATGCTTGCTAAAAATCATAAAAAATGCATGAGTGAAAGAAGTAAAGTTGATGAGGCAGTGGGTCTAGCTCGATTGGCTAAAGCATCTTGTTTCAGGAAAGAGAGCATGAGTTTTAGTCTCCCCACCATCCCCATGGTACTGGAGGGCATGTCATGCCAGTGCCATTGGTCACATGAAATTTTTTTACCAGGTGCACTGTAGTTTATATGGGGATAGATACTCGACCAATTCCTACAGTCTAAAAAAAAGAAGTAAAGTTGATGCTTTGCTATGGGTACCTACAACTTAGTCTATGATTGAGCTACTATTAATAGGTAAAATGATGGAACTGACTGCAAACTGATAACTGAACCTATTCTACACTCTGGGGTACTACAAGTTAAATGAATGCAATCATGAATATGAACAATTATTGATAACTTGATATGAGAATATATCTTAACTTATTAGGCAATTATGAAGTAACTACTTAACAAAAATAAAGAAACTATAAATATAGTGAAAGGTAGTACCTGAGTGGCCCTTTCTCAAGTGGTTGTCTCCACTAAAATAAATCAAATCTAAATCCTCAAATTAACTCAATCACATTAACTAAAAATCATTCAATACTCTTTCCAAAATATCACGTGAAATCTTGCTCAAAGATTGTATTAAAAAAAACCATGTTTGAACAATCAACATGTATGTGTAATAACAACTGAAAACTGAAAAAGTGTTTGATAACCAAATCCATAACTGAAAGATTAATCAACTCCCTATAAAAAAACTTAACCACCGGCTATATACATGCACAAGGGAGTTTATTCAGAACACAACTCTAAAATGAAATCATTAATTATAGATCTCCTAGATATCAGAGCGTAATTAAGATTTAGTTATCCTTTGGTCCCTAAACTTCAAAATCCTAAGTGTTCTAATACCCAAAATTCATCATCAAACTCTTAAGTTTTCCAAAGTGTTGAACTTTTAAACTTCCTTATCCTTCCATGACTTTCACTCATTCTCATCGGCTTGTCAGAGTTCCCTTTTCCCAAGTTCCTTTCATATTTCATCCTTGACCTTGATCTTTTAGTCACTTATAAATCAAAATTTTCTTGTCTTTTAGACTAGAAATTTTGGATATCCTTTATGCAAGTATCTCATTTGGACTTCCCCTAACTCCCTAATTCCTAGATTTAATGTTTTTGCTAATTAATCTATTAGATTCATGTAGTTGTGGCATTACCTCTATCCAAGTACTATTTTCTTGACATGCCCAACTCCTGAACCCTATCAATCCTTCATTCACTTTTTAGAGAGAATTTTTCCCATCCCTTTACCTTGGTATTTCTTCGAGTACTCCAAAATTTTTTTGCCTAATAACTTCCCTTATGCTTCTTGTTAGAGTTTGAGATGTGGGCTTCCCTTCAAAGTGGTACCATGTCTAAGTCATCTTTGAACCCCAATCCTTAGCATTCCAAAACTCTTTTATCTCATCAATACCTTTTTTTAGCTTCCCTCCATCGACATGACTTCCCAATCACCTCTAATTCTCATATGATCTAACTTCATGATTGACATGAGTTATGAGGTATTCTTGATCCTTGAACCATGATAGTTTGAAAACCCTATTTTCTCCTATATTGTGTCACCTACTCCCCTACATGTCTAGAAGGTCGTTTATGACAATATATTATGAAGTGATCACAAAAAAGGTTTTCCTTGCTCAAAAAAAACTATTCATAAATTTGGCATGGATTTGCACATGGTTTTCTAGTGATAGAGGAGAAAAGGAAATAAGATGCATTATTAAATTGATATGGCCTTGTAACCACTAGATCAAATTTGATGGTGCCCAAAAAAATATTTTTTATATAGGTTGGCATTTAATCGAAAGAGAAAAATGTTATGAATGAAAATGTCTTAATATATTTTAATGGTTGAGAGTAGCTTGAGCATTCATGCCATTTCCCTAGACCATTTTTAATAATTTTTTTGGGAATTGTTTTTCCTTATTTACATAGATCTAGAGGCTGTCATTGATCAGCATGGTGGTGAATCATAGGAGATTGATTTTTCATGCTTGTAGGTACATCTTCAATTCTCAAAATAATGATTTTGGCACAAAAGTTTTGGATTTGACGACGTTGAAAGCATGGTTCTTCTTGACAAATACAATGTGACCACATCTTTTTTTCTCATAGTTGCATGCCCTAGTTGTAGATTTATTTATGAGTCTCTATTTATCTTGTAATGATTTGTTCTTTTTTCTTTTTTCGAGCAAGCTCATCTGAGTCTAACTATGAACTATTTTTAATCAATTTATGTGAATGTAACCAATTCCATATTTGTATAAAATATCTATTATAGCTATGTAAACTATTTAAAAAAAAACAATAAAAGACACTACTTTTGTT
Source organism: Sequoiadendron giganteum (assembly GCA_007115665.2). NCBI lineage: Eukaryota > Viridiplantae > Streptophyta > Pinopsida > Cupressales > Cupressaceae > Sequoiadendron > Sequoiadendron giganteum. The sequence goes on from CM021104.1 coordinate 427,604,701, forward strand.
TCATTTCTACATTATGTCTCCATTATTTTTTAAGAGTTTTAGGGGATTCGAGGAATCCCTAAGTTCATGTATTTGTTGTTCTTTATATCAGTTTATGTTAGTTTATATCTAAGAGGTGTTATAATTTTTTTTTGCTTTGTGTAAATAAATGCCAAATAAAAACCTTTCAAGGCTAATATGTGAAGCTTTTAAATTAATGGTGGACTAATAAGTAGACATGCATCTTTGAGATAAAATGATGTTTGAAGTTTTAAGCTCTACAAGATAGATCCAAGCATATTAGACTCATATGCAAGTTAGGGTTTACTCTATCAAAAGGGTTTTGTTTAGATTTGACTCTATGTTGTAAGAATAGGCATTGTTTCGATAGTTAAAGACTAGCCATACATAATCCATTAACAAGTAAAACCTTAAATGAATTAATCTTTTTTATTCTTGTATCAGCATGAATTTGCACCCCTAATGCAAATCCTCTTTTGACCCTTAACACTTTAGAAAATCAAAAGAAGAGGTTTAATTCCACTTAAGCCCACTACTTGCATTCCACTTGGCACCTGTTTTGTGTGTCGGTGGGGGCATTTCTGTCGAGGATGTCCATGTGACGTGTAGATGTCCGCACGATGCGCTTACGTCCCTGGCATATTCCTGTGGCTGAAGACTATAGAGGCGTTACATTTTCAATTGGAAGTCGAAGAGTAACGTCCCTCTTCGGCTGGCCAACCCGAATATAGTCGTTTTTCATCCATCCCTTCATAATCTTGACTCTTCCATCCATAGCTTTTTCCAGGTAGAAGTTTGCAAGATCATTTGAGCATTTTCTCCACCATTTTGCATCCATTTTCCAAGCTTTGCAACAATACCATTCACTCCATTGCAACAATCCACTACTCTGTCACTTCAAAAGGGAGAGCATAGGACAAACACCATGGCAACAGAGGCTTTAGTCCCTCTCGTTCACTCCTTAATGAGCCTTGAGTGCTTTGGACGGAGGTGGTAAGCTCCTACCATCTCTCCTTTTGCTTTCGTTTGAGTGAGCACGTATTGCTTGTGTTTTGTGTTACGTAGCTTGTAGTTTCTTTCCTTTATCATCTATTTCTATTATTCCAGACTTGGTTGTCTGTGGAGGTGGAAACACCAAGACAGGGGTCTGATGAGGCAGGCCCCTATACAACCCCAACAATTTCTCCCTTTATTGTGTGCAGGTGGAGAAAACTTGGAGTGAGCTGGCGAAGAGAGCATTGTATGAGATCGTCTTTGTCACCTTGGTGGTAATACATTTCCTTTATTGTATTTGTATCTGCATTTCTCTTTACTTAATCTTGTTTTATCACTTTAAACATCTCTAGACTAGGATGGTACTCTCACCTTCTGAGTTTGATTTCTACCTTTTTGGTTCTCTGGCCATACGGATGCCAGCACACCTGTGAGACGCTAGTGTGTCGCATTGTCATCCTGGAACTGTGCTTCCGTCCTCAGACATAGAGCTGTCTGAGACACGAATCTGATTCTAAAGGTCAACTCATCTAGTCTCCTTCCAACATTTGGGATTGCAGAGTGATCGAAGGACGCATAATCCTCATCATTATCATCCTCATCATCCTAACTATCCTTTAAACCAAGGTGGGTTAGGGAAGCCTTTCTGCTCTTGGCCTTTTGTGACCTGTGGCCTTGTAGTGGGTGGTCCCCCTCTCTCACATTTTTGGTGAACCTGACGTGAACCATTTTGGTTCTATTCTGCGATACGAAAAGCTCCTTTCCTCGTATCCTAGGCGTGTTGTAGGTGTGAGTGTTGTGAGGCTCTCACCTCACAACCCAACCTGCGACCCTTAGTAGGCATAGTTGGAAGGTTCCAAAGTATTGTGTAACGAAACCTTAACTGGGTCACTACCTTATCCCGTAAACCTTAGGGGGCTCTGTAGAAGTACCATCTAGTGCGCGTGATGGCCTCTTTCGTTAATAAACCTATTCCCTCTGCATAGACTGTGAGTAGCGGTAAGAGCATAACCTTTACTTCACAGGACTTGTCGATGGGCTTTAATAGAGATCCATCTCCTCTTTACATTCCTACAAGGATAAATGGGAACACTGCAGCATGAGTTCTTATTGATCCGACATCGCGAGTGAACATTATAACTAAGATCATGTTGATTAATTTCCTGCATAAGGATGGGTATGATGCACCTGAAAGTACCATCTGCACACATGATGAACTTTTTGTACCTCCTATAGGGAGTTTTGTCCTATCAATCCTTTTTGGACCTAAGTCCGTAAGCCTTAAGTTCGATATCATCCTAGGGTCCGAACTCTTCAGAGTGAAGCTAGGCATCCCCTGGCTCGTGGCTATGAACACAGTTCCCTCGGTTATACACAAGTGCCTGAAGTTTGTTCATCGAGGTTTGGTGCACGTTGTCCATGACACCGGTTATAGACCACCGGTTGCACGTGGTAGCTACACCCTAGACTACTTTTGACCTGCCTCTCTTGGTCCTCTCCCACCTAGGAAGGACCTCCTACACTGTACGTATCAAAACTATAAGAAGTGGCACGCTAGGCCGAAAGTGAGGTACCCTTTTTTGACTTACAATATCTCGCATAAAGCTTGCTTAAAGGCTGATAGTGATGCCACCAAGGCCCGTATAAGAGAAGAAGAGAAGCGGTCTTGAGATCCTCCTTCTTCCTCTTCCACGGTTCAGCCTAATGCTTCCTCTCGTCCTGCTGTGGTACCATCTTCTTCTGTCTCACATTTGTGAGAGAATCCCATGGTGCCTGCTTGGTGAAAGGCCAAGCGTCTTGCATTTGAGTTTCCTATCTTATCGACAAAACCTAGGCCCGTCTGGTATGGAAGGAAAAAATCCCCCCATGGAGAATCCTCTTTGTCTCGGCCTCCTACTACTCTTGTCCTTAAAAAAGTAAATGGGAAGAGGCCCACCTTCGAGGTGCTAGAGTCAACTCCTCCCGTCATTTCTGAGCCTGCCCCTCCTCCTTCCATTCAGGAGTCTTCCCTTCCACTAGAGACAGTCATGGAGGACACTCCCATGGTTGAGCAGGATCCTTTGGTCCCTTCACAAGTTTCGGCTTCCGGTGTGAAGAGTCGTAGAAACCGCCTTGTGCATGAGTGTAAGTGTCGATGAAAGGCTCTCCTAGCTGAGAAAGCCTCTTTACATAAGAAGGAGGAAGAGAAGACCACATCTCCTGTTGTGTCCTCCTCTTTCCCTCCTTCTACCCCTGGACCTCCTTCGGCTCCCACTGTGAGCGCACATGTGCCCGGAAGGGTGCAAGCGTTCATCGCTCCTTCGGCGGAGCCGCCCTTGTTGACTTCCATGCCAGATGTCTTGCCTTTCCCAAAGCCCATGGACATGGTGAACACTTTAGTTGTGTCCACTACGGTTCTTTCCTCTTCTTCCTCGCCACTCCTTGTTTCATCCGTGGGGAGTTCACCTCCCTCGATGAAGAAGAAAGTAGAGCGTTGCCCCTCTAGAAATGGAGGACGTAAGAAGAGCCCACCTTCTTCGAAAGGTGGCCCCAAGCTGACTTGTTTTGTCTTAGTCACAAAACTAGTCCCAACCTCCCTCGAGTTTTTCACTTCTCTCGAGTCTCTTGGTGAACCTAGCAGTGAACCTCGGGTACAAACTCCTCCGTCTACCGAGGTGAAACATGGAACTCCTATTAAATGCATGTTTAACTCGGTGGACAAAGTCTCGACACTGTCAGCAATCCTCGCTAGGTCATTGACCCTGGACCCACAAGAGCTAAGCGATAGAGACCTTATAGGTCCCTCGACTTTGGCCCTTGTTGCGGGAGGATTGGAAGCTCCTCCCCTTAAAATTACACCATTGCAGGCTCATCTTCCTTCCTTCGAGGATTTAGAGTGGGAAGTCGATGAACTCCTGGTCGACCAGTGTTAGGGGGAGACCCTCTTCTTGATCTTTAGATTAGATGTGTGTGTGTCATGACATGTGCTTCCCCCGTAATTGTGCTACATGTGCTTGGATGACCCTCATCATCCATGTTGATGCATGGATATAGGCATGGTGTTGGTGTTGTAAAATTTCCTTTATATGTATCTCTATTCTTCTGTGTTTGTGATTGACTTTCAATAAATTGGGGACGATGCAAAGCGTCGGGAGCATTTAGGCCTCCTTCCATGTTGACCCAATTTTTTATTTTACTTTGTCTTTTGTGCATTCTTCCTAATTTGGTTGGGGATTGATGATCGTTTTCCTCTTACCGTAGTTACCTATATATATAAATAAAGGTAGATCTGACTGTGTAACCAGATCCCCCTGTGCCCTCTGTGCGTGACTTGTTTTCTTTACTTTTCACTTTATCTTTCTCTCGTCTTTCCTTGAGTTGTCCCTTTTATGTGTGACAACGCATCTTCTATATTACTTGGTCTTTAGAAAACACATTTATTGCCAAACGAATATTTTCTTGAAGACCCCTCACACACTTCCCCGTTAGAATTGCATTCTCAAAGTTTAGAACCCTAACGAAATGTGTTTCCTTCATCATGGGTTCATAAAGAAAGGACTTGGAAATCCTCCTCCGAAGTGGGAACGGTCTTAGTCTTCCCCTCGCATGAGCACATCTCCTTCCTTTCAAATTCCTTGATGAAGTGAACGTCTTTCAAAAGGATTTCTTGATGAAAAATCGACTTGAGAAGGAAGGCATTAAGCTTCTTGAACAACGTGTCCCTTGAGTGGACCCTGCCTCTTCACGTCGGGTTCCTGAGGGACCCCTTCAAAAAATTTCAACAAAGATCTATGGCGTCTAGCTTGGGGGCAGCCCAACTAGCCATGTTTCACATCTCGACGTCTAGTCTGGGGGCAGCCTGACTAGACCATCTTTGCATCCTTACGTCTAGCTCGAGGGCAGCCCGACTAGACCTTACCTTTCAAACAATTCGTCCCTTGAGTGAACCCTCCTTCCTTTTGAAGGGTTCCTGAGGGATCCCTTTGAAAGTCTTACAACTTAGCAATGGTCTGTGTGACTATCTGTTCATTGGCCTGCGCGACTACTTCTTGATGTGTTCTATTTGCGGGTAAACATGTCGCCACCTTTGGCTCTACGGAGTCCCCTTTTCTCAGTCTCCCTCATGTGAGAGTTCTTGGGGGATACCTTCCTTGCAGATCTGCGGGTCTATGAGGTAATTTTCTCAGTCTCCCTCATGTGAGAGTTCTTGGGAGATACCTTCCTTGCAGGTCTGCGGGGCTGTAAGGTGCTTTTCTTGGTTTCCTTCATGTGAGAGTTCTTGAAGGATACCACCCTTGCAGGACCGTGAACCTATAAGGTACTTTCGTACTTCAACTTTGTAGTCCACGAAACTATGAAGTCCTTTCCTACACTTTTGGGTTCGCCAGACTGTGCTCTACTTCTTCGTCAGTTTAGGTATACATCTCTTACTCTATTATTTCTTTACTACTCTACTTTACCGAAACACTCATCAATACTCGTGCTCACTAAAGTGGGGGAAAAATGTATCAACATGAATTTGCACCCCTAACGCAAATCCCCTTTTGACCCTTAACACTTTAGCAAATCAAAAGCAGAGGTTTAATTCCACTTAAGCCCGTTGCTTGCATTCCACTTGGCCCCTGTTTTGTGTGTCAGTGGGGGAGTTTCTATCGGGGATGCCCATGTGGCACGCAGAGGTCCGTGCGGCGCGCTTACATCCTTGGCAGATTCCTGTGGCTGGAGACTGCAGAGGCATTACATTTTCGATTGGAAGTCAAAGAGTAACATCCCTCTTTGGCTGGCCGACCCGAATATGGTCGTTTTTCATCCATCCATTCATAATCTTGACTCTTCCATCCATAGCTTTTTCCAGGAAGAAGTTTGTAAGATCATTTGAGCATTTTCTCCACCATTTTGCATCCATTTTCCAAGCTTTGCAACAACACCATTCAATCCATTGCAGCAATCCACTACTTCGTCACTCCAACAGAGCGAGCACAAGACATGCATCGTGGCAACAGAGGCTTGAGTCCCTCTCATTCACTCCTCCATGAGCCTTGAGTGCTTTGGACGTAGGCGGTAAGCTCCTACCATCTCTCCTTTTCCTTTCGATTGAGTAAGAACGTATTGCTTGTTGTGTTTTGTGTTATGTAGCTTGTAGTTTCTTTCCTTCATCATCTATTTCTATTATTCCAAACTTGGTTGTTCGTGGAGGTGGAAATACCAAGATGGGGGTCTGATTGAGGTAGGCCCCTATACAGCCCCAACAATTTCTCCCCTTATTGTGTGCAGGTGGAGAAAACTTGGAGCGAATTGGCGAAGAGAGCATTGTATAAGATTGTCTTCGTCACCTTGGTGGTAATACATTTCCTTTATCGTATTCGTAGCTGCATTTCTCTTTACTTAATCTCATTTTATCACTTTAAACATCTCTAGAATAGGTTGATAGTCTCACCTTCTGAGTTTGATTTATGTCTTTTCGGTTCTCTAGTTGTATGGATGCCAGCGCACTTGTGAGACGCTAGCACGCCGCGCTGTCATCTTGGAACTGCGCTTTCATCCTCAGACAAAGAGCTGTCTGAGACATGAATCTGATTCTAAAGGCTGACTAATCTAGTCTCCTTCCAACATTCGGGATTGCAGAGTGATCAAAGGACGCATAATCCTCATCATTTCCATCCTCGTCATCCTAACTATCCTTTAAACTGAGGTGGGTTAGGGCAGTCTTTCCGCTCTTGGCCTTTCGTGACCTGGGGCCTTACAATGGGTGATCCCCCTCTCTCACAATTCTATTTTATTATTCTTTTGTTCATACTTGAATTAAGGGTTCACGGGCCATGTAGAAATAAGCCCTATTTTAAAAGCCCTTGCATTGTATGTTTGAAAAAAATATTTTCTTTTCATTGTGTAAGATACTTTTTTATATTTATAATCCAATGAATGTTGATTGCCCTTGCAGAGCCTAAAATGTAAGAGAGGTCAAGCTATCTCTCATTCATTGACCCTTCCTTTTAGTGGTTTTGGTCATAGAAATTCACAACTCTTTCGAAAATATTGAAAGCAAGTTGAAGAACCAACATTTAAAATGATCCATTACAAAATGAAACATTGTAGAACTTATTTGATAAATATGTAAGTCAAACCCATGTCAGATATTTCCCTTTGTTATATCATTGCATTTACAGGTTGCTCTTGATATATCTAAGAGGTATAATTAGAATTCAACCTAGATTAAAATATTTCCAAGTCTCTTATCCAAATCAGAACGCTTTGATACCCTGATCTTGGTTTTGTCTCTGATTTTATCCACATAAATAAATATACTTGAGAACCTTTTTTCAATCCACAACCTTGCCATACGTGAATATTTAATACAGCTACACATATCATTTAGCATTCATCTTAGTTTTCATCGATTTCTGTGGTTATGGGCTTTTTGGGTAATTTATCTCTCCACCTATTCTGATTATGAATGCAAAACTCAATTAACTAAACAACTCTGAGAATTAAAGTTAATAAAATGTGATTGAGGCAATAGGATGACATGTTCTTGTTGCGGGGTTGAGCCTTAAACTTGCCAATTGAATTTGCTTGGAAGTTTCTTAAAGCCATTTTAGTACACCATCGCTGTATTCCATGAAACCCAATTCTCTAAGGAATATTGTCAAACAGTTCACGTGCCTTGTCTATCTTTTTTACGTTTTACATACATGTCGTCCACAGTAGTTACAGTGACTTTCTTCTGACAAAATTTCTTGACCCCCTATGTTTTGTTGGGCATTTCTTTCTATAAATGCAAAACTCAATTAACTACGTAACTGTGAGAATTTCTATTAATAAAATGTGATTGAGGCAATAGGATGACATGTTTCTGTTGTGGGGTTGAGCTTTAAACTTGTCAATTAAATTTGCGTGGAAGCTTCTTAAAGCCATTTTAGTACACCATTGTTGTATTCCATGAAGCCCAATTCTCTTAGGCATATTGTCAAACAGTTCACGTGCCTTGTCTATCTTTCCACATTTTACATACATGTCGTCCACAATATTTACAGTTACGTCATCTGAGAAAATTCCTTGATCCCTTATCGTTTTGTTGGACATTCACATCCCATTCCAGAGCTTCTATGTTGGTGCGTAGGGAGGATATTGACTGGTGATGTGAAACCTGGCTTCCAGAGTTATTGTTGCTCAATATTTTTTAAAGCTTTTTCAACAAAACCATTTCGTGCTTATCCTGCCATTGTGGCATGCCAGTGCACTAGGATGAGGCTGGTAAAGGTTGAGGAATTCTGCACTTCACCTGCGAGCTGCTTGATACTTTTTGGTTTTGATTTAATTCTATAAGCTTGGCATTCCATGACACCACATTTCTTTGAGACATCTTGTCAAACATTTCTCATGTCTTTGTAATTTTGTAAACGTTTCTACAAAAGTAGTTGCACCAATAGCATCTGACAAACTTTTTTTTTCTGGTATTTATGGGTGTCTGTATCCTGTTTCAATTAGGGGAAAGATTTCGATAGTTAAGTATCTTAACTTCAAAATTTTCAAAATCTTAACTTCGAATTTCTCAAAATCTTACGTGGAAATTTTAAATCACTCTCAATTTTTTACATCAGTTTACTTGGCAAGTTCCATGCTTATAATTAAGGTTTCAGGGCCACATCATCAAATATGATGCCACATCAGGATGCTTTTTGTCAAGATGTCCAAAAAGCCCTAAAAAAATGAGATCGATACTTGTGCACTAAATCATGTTTTATTGGTGTACTGATGTGACATCATATGATTTGTTGCTTTTAGATCTAAGGAATACATTTCATTCAATTATGGGTAGTGATCAATAACACTAACAATTTTAAAATCACAACTATTGGTCCAATATTGTTAAAAATATTGGACATTAAATCAACAAATGGTATAACAACTATTAGAACATGTTGAGGTACTAGATCTTCTCCCCTACTCCTTTGGGAGATAGGCCGAAAGCATGCTGTCTAAGATTGTGGGGTTTGATCTTAAACCTACCAAATACATTGGCTCGAAAGTTTATTAAACTTTATCAAATGTAAGTTACTTTTCATTAAGAAAAAAGATTCAGTAGTTGATCATGTTTCAATAGTTGTGATACTATTTGTTGATTTAATCTCCAATATTTTTAACAATATTAATAGTTGTGACTTTAAAGTTGTTAGTGTTGATCATGAGTGTTCATAATTGAATAAAATTTATTTCTTAGATCTTAAAAACAAAAAATCATATGATCGCATATCAATGCAGCAATAAAACATGATTTAGCGTACAACTACTGGTGTAATTCTTTTTGGTTTTTTTTTGACACCTCAACTATAAACATGCCGATGTGACCTTGAAACCTTAGTCATAAGTAAAGGACTTTTGAGAGGCACGAAGTTAGGGTGCTCAACTACTAGATCTTCTCCCTAAATGACATTTCCTTGTAATATAATATCAATTAGTTCATGTGCCTTGTCCATGCTCCCACATCATTATTCACATGGTTGACAAGGTAGTGACAACTTAATCTTTGAAGGAATTTCCTCTAACTCAATAGATGTCCATACTTTATTTGCATTGGACATTCTTACTTGTCAAACTAGATTTAAATGTCTCTCATTATTTGTTCTAAACAAATCTTTAATGTATAAAAATCTCTATAAATGTTCACGACATTTTATAATAATATATTTTTTTAAACTTATTATTTAATTTTACTTGATTATTTACTTTATTATACACACTCCATCTCTAAATTTATATATAATTCATCTTTAAACTTAACCATAGATGTTATAAACTATGTAAAAAAAAATCATAAATACGAAATGATTCATACCCTATTGCAGACCTTCTGGTTGGCACACGAAGAGAGGAGGTTAAGAAAGGTTGCGGGGTTGAGGCCTTAAACTTGCCTATTGAATTTGCTTGAAAGTTTGTTAAAGCATTTTAGTGTATATCACACCATTGCTGTATTCCATGAAGCCCAATTCTCTTCGGCATATTGTCAAACAGTTCACGTGCTTTGTTTATCCTCCAATAGAATCTAACAAACTTCCTTTGTCCCGAAATTTATGGGAAATAGGGTGAGAGCATGATGACTAAGGTTGTGGGGATTGGCCTTCAACCTGGCAGATACATTGGCTTGAAACTTTATTAAATTTTATCAATAAATTCATTTCGATCATATCATTACTTTCCACTAGATGGCATTTCTTGGCCTTGTTCTATGCTCCCATATGATTACTCACATGGTCTTCTAGGGAATTTTCTTTATATTATAGATGTCCATACTCTATTCACATGGGGTGTTCAAATTAGAATGGAGTGTTTTCCATTATCTGTTTTAAATAAATCTCTAGTCTGTCAAAATTTGTAAAATGTTTATTAAATTTTGTAGAAAAATATATATTTTTAAATTGTTATTTAGTTTTTAATGTATGGAGTTAAATAAATCAAAATATTCAATTGCAAATAAATTTAAATAGTTCACACAAATCAGTGGAAAACATATTGTATAGGAAAACAATTTTTTGCAATAAATATACAACTTTGGTTTGCAACTTGCAACCAATAACTTCAATTTCAACTTATTTTTTCAAATGGAATTACAATCAGTCCAAAAGGACAATGGGCTACGACAAGCCCTTACAAGACTCCTGGTAATCACAATAGCTTTGCAACAAAACTTCTCTCCAACACCTATAACAACAAACCACTCTCAACAATCACAACTCTTCAATCTACAACTACTGGTGATGTTTATGCCACTGCAAAACAATCTCCAATCTGCAACAACACTATCAAAACCTTTCTTGGAGGTATGTTTTACCCTCTCTCTTGTAATCTGAAAAAAACTTCTTTCAAAAATAAAATTGATTCTTTAACACACGTCTAAATGAAATTAAATGTGAGTTCATTTGGTTTTAATTTCTTTTCATTCCAACCCGCTTTGAGAAAATCAGTGCCCATCTCAAGGAATCTCAAATAAAATTAAAATTCATCAATTAAAATGAATAGAATAATCTTTTCAAACATTCAAACCTATTAAATATGGAAGACAATGCTTTTATGGCTTTCTTGCTTTCATGAATAAAGAAAAAAATAGTTTTTCCCAATCTTAGTGTCCACCTTCAAGATCCTTATTTTTCAAGAGTTGTGGAATTTAAAATTTGGAGTTATAAGTCAAATTGTAGGTCTCCTAAAAACCCTTGCCTTAATTTCTTTTTCTGGCTTTTTTGCTTTAAAAGCATATTCTCCACTATCTCTCTTTATCCCGTCTTCTTCAAATTTACTCCAAATTTTAAATTCAAATTTTCAACGTGGAATAACATCCAAATGTACATCAAATTATGAATTTCATAAGAGAAAACATGAAATTCAATTCACACCAAAAATTGCAAATAAAATCAAACATCTTTTTGTTGACACAAGATAGCCACTATGCCATGGATGCTCCCCCATCAGACACCTACAATAGAAAAGAAATGTTTCATGAGTGACTCATAAAAAATTATAGAAATAATGCTCATTTTGAACCCACCTTTTTGCCTTGTCCAATGGAACCTTTCTATGCATCAAATTTTGCAAACTTAGAACATAAGCATGTTTCATTCTTCCTCTACTACCCATTATGTAATTCAAAGCATCAAATTTTCTTCCCAAACAATATACTTCATCAAAATTAGAACTAACAATGAAAATTATACCCCCTCCCTCATCAAAAAAAATGTATTCATTTACCTCATTTTATGTTCTACCTTTTTTAATCTCTTTCCACTATGTCCCCTTCATGAAATTTCATTATTTCCATGCCTTTTGAAAGACATGACATTGTTGCAACCTTCTTTTCTTCACTTAAAACAACATTACTACTGCCATGAAAAGACTAAATTTCCATATTACTTGACAAAGAATCATGATTACTAATCAAAGCATTTTCACCTCCACTGTTCTCAAGCAAAGATTCTCTAGAATACTCTTCATTAACCTTTTCACTCCACTCTTCTAATTAAACTTTATCAAAAGTAATTTTTTCTGCAAAAAACTTTTCCATTCCTTCACTCTCTTCCTCATCAAAGGAAATAATAAAATTAGACTTTACCTTACCCTCTGCTACTACCTTCATTCCACTTGATATTTTTGCTTCAATCTGAGTCAACAAGTCACTTTTCTCATCTTCCTCATAGTTAGTGTCAACAAATCCAACATATTCATATTTCATACCATCTAAAAGTATAATTTCATGAACCAAACAAGACCTTGCATTTCTACAAACCTTACCCATTTATTCTTTCAATGGCTTTAATTTGTGTTTCACTTCATTCTTCATCAACATGTATGTGTTGCCATAACCATCATGCACTACCTTCCTATCAAATTGCTAAGGCCTTCCTAACAAAATATGATATTCATTCATAAGAATAATATCACATAAAATTTCATCTCTATAGCCTCCTATATTAATATTTATCAAACTTTGTTCGCTAATCAAAAATTTCCTATCATCTTGTAGTCATGCTATCCTATACGGATGTGGATGCCTTCTTCTCTCTAGCTGCAATTTTCTCACCATTTCTTTAGAAACAATATTGTTTGTGCTACCTCCATGTATAATGACATTACATACCTTGTTCTAGAATTTTCATCTTGTTATAAACAAAAAAAATATTTGAATTGATTTGTCATCTCTATTCAACAAGGTTCTCCTAGCCATTAAATTTTCACCATCTTCTGCTTCTTTGAATTGTGTTGAGTGGGCATCTTCTCAATTTATGTTTGTTGCTCTATTCTGATTTTCAATCCTTCTTCTTGGTCTTTTCTCTTCATGAGGACATTCATATTCCCTATGACCCTCTTCTCCACACTTAAAACAAGTTCCTTGAAAGATTTATCTCCCAAAATCTCTATCCGGTCTTCCTCTATCTCTTGAATTTTGATCTTTAGGACCATATGAGTCATCATACCTTTGATTTTCGTTTCTATCTTGGTCTTATTTATTCTGATTATTTTTTGCTACATATGTTCTTTCTTCAACCTCCCTTTCATGGACTCTTCCCTTCTGCTTGTTTTCAAACCTCTTGTTCATCCTTTATTCTATCTTCAATGCTATTTGATAAGCATCTTCCCTTGTCACAACTTTGACAAGTGCCATCTCTTCTTGAATACTTTATCTCAACCCATTTGTGTATCTTGCAACCTTTTCCTTGGTTGCCTCTAAATGTCCAGTCCTTATAAGAATTCTATGGAATTCTTCAATGTATTGTTTAACAATCTTGTCTTCTTGCTTCAAACCTTGCATCCTTTTGAGCAAGTCTAATTCATAGTCTACAAGAATAAATTGTCTCTTCAATCTCTCCACCATTTTATCCCATTTCGTAATTTTATATTTTCCTCTTCTTCCCATTTCTAATTGGATCTCTCTCCACCATATTGAGGCATGTACTTTCAGCTTGTCTTGGAAAATTTCACTCTATCAGGATCCTCTATCTCTTCAAATTTAAAATACTCTTTCATTTCATTGAGCCAATCTACCAATTCCTCTGGATTCAAACTTCCATTAAATGTAGGTACATCCATCCTAGGCCTTTTTCCTATCTTTGATAATGCAATTATTAAAGGATCAAAAGAAACGGTTGTTGCTCCTATACTTCCTTGGCTTTCAACTTGACTAGAATTCTTTGTGCTTTCATCTTCATCATCACTTCATGGGTCTCTCATTCTTGTAAATCTTCTCCTTATCTCATCTTGTAAAGTCTCAACCTGCCTTCTCAAGGCTCTAAAATCATCATATTTGACAAAATTATCTCCTCTTCCTCTTCCTATACCCCTACCATGTGGCAATCCTGTAGCAAATATCTCTACAACACCACAACTCACAAGTCCTGATGTAAACTATTTCTCTTCGACGGTCTATTTACACACTTGGGATCAACTTGCTTTGATACCACTAATGTATGGAGATAAATAAATCAAAATATTCAATTGAAAATAAATTTAAATAGCCCACACAAACCACTAGAAAACATACTACACAGAAAAACAACTTCTTGCAACAAATATGTAACTCTGATTTGCAACTTGCAACCAACAACTTCAATTTCAACTAATCTTTGAAACTGGATTTACAATAAGTCCAAACAATGGCTACAACAAGCCCTTACAAGACTCTTGGTAATCAAAATAAAAATGATTTGTCATCAACAAATCAAAGCTTTGCAACAAAAATTCTCTCCAACACCCGCAACAACAAACCACTCCAATACATTAAAAATGGCTAGGGTTGCAAACGACGGGAGGCCTTGTAGTGTTGGTGGCTAGGGCATGGGAGGGGTAGATATCTTGGCTGCATAGGGCACATTTGGTCTGAAGGGGACAACAAAGGTGTTTGCAGTGGATCAGGGTGCTGGGGATGCGAAGACCACAAACGACTGTAGAGAGCAGGTTGGGCAAAAGGGCCAAAATGGCTAATGGCTAGGGGAACGAGGATTTTTCAAAAGTGGTGGAAAAGACGGGGAGAACTGAACACATAAATCTGTGGCATAGAGGAGACCACCAATTGGTGGGTTTATTTCTATGGCTAATGCTATCTCTGTTGATTTGAAAGCTGAGACGGAAGAAGAAATTGATTATAATGCTTCTACCTTCTCCTCACATGGGGTGATCTGTCAGTTTAAGGGTTTTTGGCCCTCCCTCCCTCAGCTACACTCTTGGATATCAAAATAATGGGAGCCTTTAATCATCGATAAATTTCATATTTTCCCCATGGCTAAGGGGTTTTTTATTGCAAAATTTGGCATTGATCAGAATAGAAACAAAATTTTATGTGATCACTTTTTTAGCTGGGAGGATAAATTTTTGCTAATGATTAAACCCTGGAATGTTGATTTCAAACCTTCTTTTGAAACCTTCAACAAGATCCCAATTTGGGTTCGGCTTCCTAATCTTCCTCTCCATTTATGGACCGATTCCCTTTTAGAGGAAGTGGGTGAGGCTCTTGGATATTTTTTGTTGGTGGATGATGCATCCTCTGATATATTTGACTATATTGGTTGAAATGGATGTCTCAAATGGGTTGCCTGCTAAGATATTACTGAAAAATTCTAAGAGTTCTTGGATCCAAGCTTTGGACTATGAAGGGATTCCCTTTCAATGTAGAAGATGTTTTAAAACAGGTCATGATGTTGCTCAATGTGGTTTTGAGAAAAAATCCATGAAGGCTACTTGGTGTAAAGGTGCTTCTTTGCAACATTATATGGTTGAGAAGAAATTTGAGCAACCTAGGAGTTTTTCTAAGGTGGTTGCTTTGGAATCACAGGGCCTTGGGGAATTCTCTCTGAATGTCTCTAATGGTGGGGTTGCTGACACCATGCAAGACTACAATGTTGAAACCCCTAATGAGAAAGAGAGCAGGCCTATGGTTTCCATTTCTAGTGATAGTACTTTGGCTATCATTTCGGTTGGCTCTCCTAAGCTGGTCATGCTTGCAAGGAATAATATAGATCAAATCTATAAGGCAACGAGTGCAGGCATTCCTCTTCAGGATAATGGTGCGTTGACTTGGCTTGATAAGGTAGTGCAAGTGGAAGATGGCTAGATAACGGTAAAGGGCAAGAAAAATAAGTCCTCTAAGCCTCCTTTTGACATGACTCTCTGCTCCCACAAGAGTAATTCTAAATGTAAATCTTGATGGTTCTTGTTTGGGGGCTGTTTTGTGGCTTTGTAGTTGGTCATGGTTCTTTTGCCTTGGTTGCCTTTTTTCCTTGGTTGTCTGTGCTTTCTTGTCTTTATGTTTTGACAACCTTCTGGTTGAGGGTTCCAAATCCATTCAAAATCTGTTTGTAAAGGGTTTTGGGGTCCCTTCAAAACCTATTTTTACTTTAATAAAAAATAAACCACTCCAACAATCACAACTCTTCAATTTTTAACTACCGGTGATGTTTATGCCACTGTAAAACAACCTCCAATTTGCAACTATGTAATGTACCCTTTTAGCTTGTGTCACTTTCGGTGGATTAGCCTATTACTCGACCCTCGTAGGCTAATGCAAATGGTTTGAGGGTCTTGTTTGACAGATATTAGAGTCTTTTATTCTCTAGAGCTTTGGATGGTTCAAGATTGGTCTTTATCTGGTGTTTTAGGGCTCAGTTTTACACACTTACTATTTTTAGTCTGTTACCTCGAGGTTGAAATCGAGTATTTTTATTTATGTAAAGGCACCTGAAAGTGTTGTGGATGTAGTATTCGACCCCCTAGTTTAGACGACATGGAAAAAAAATGTTTACTAAGGGAGATATGATAGTTTTAATTATGATTAAAGTTAATCTTTAATAATAGTTAGTTATTTATTCAAAAGGTGCATCATAAAGCTATATTATAACTTTATGTATAAAGGGGCCATTTAATGACTTAAAGTACATTAAATGATATTTTGATTTGGGTGCCCATTTATGAGGAACTATTATAAAGCTATAAAATGAATATTTTAATATTATTTTAAATGATTGAAAAGAGCCTTCTAGAGGATCGACCTCTTCTTGGGAAAAATTATATAAAACATTAACCAAATTTATTTGGTATTCATTCAATCATTTTATTCTTATGCCTTTTGGTGATTTATTGTGGAGATAATAAGTGCTAGGGTTTTTGCATAAATTGATCATTGAGAATGAATACTCTCTTTGATTTTTGCATTCCTGAGGTTGTGGAAGATCTTCTGAAGGATTGCCAAACTGTTGGCTTCATCCAAAGGTCAAGTTTGAGCTTAATGGTGAAAGATTATACAAGTTTTTGAATAGATTGGAAGAGTTTACGGTTACAGATCTAAAGAAAATTTATTGCTTCCCTTATTATAGCTGAGAGCATTCATTCCCAGTCATACTTTTGTATTTAGAGGCTATACTTAGCATATCACAGCCAGTCGTACCATCACGAGGGTTGGAATTGTTCTATTCTTTCCAAATCGCTTGGCTTCTAGCATTGATATCACATCTCAACTGGGCATCCAAGTAAATTGCAACATATACAAGGGTTTAACGTTGGAGAAATTCCATTTTGTCTACTAATCGACCATCTAAAGGGGTCATAATTGTTGTTGTCACAAATTCCATAGTTTCAAAGAAATCTATTAGCACTACTGGGTATAGAATATATGTGTAAAAAGATTTCGTTAGAGATCTGATTTAATATATGGAAAGTATTCAAGAGTTAGTATATATAAAATTATATTTTTGTATCCATTGTAGTTTTATTTTCCTTAGCTTTCATTACTGCATTCATTTGAATTTCCTGGCATTTTTATTGAAAAATACAAAAAATTAAATATCATTCAAAAACCAAACAAAACTACATCAATTGCAGAGTGTTTAATGTTTGGAGAACAAGAGGGTTCTTACAGTGGTATCAGAGATTTTATCCTACCAATCTAGAGGGTTAAAGTAACATATTAAGCCACAAGAGGTTGTTCTACACAGGTGTTACACTCATAGAAGAGAAGAACAACAAGAAAACCCAATTTCAGGTACACAACTGGACATAATGGGTGATAGAAGAGGTGGAAGTACACCAAGAAATGAAGCTCATAATGAAGAAAGAGAAGCAAGATAAATCATGAGAGGTCTTGCAGTAGGGCATCAACATGTAGCAGATGTTTTGCAACAACTTACAATAACTATACAACAAATGAATACTCCTAGAAGACAAAATCAAGATCAGGAAGACAATGGAAGTGTTGCTGAGATTCCAAGAGCATAAAGAACACCTCATACCATTAGTAGACCTTTGCATCCTACATTTTTGAGGTCTGAACCAGAAGAAAAGAATGCTGAAGAAAATTAAGATGCATCATTCATAGATAATGTTATGTCAATGCGCGATGAATGCAATTTTTTACCACCACAAGTAAAGGAGCATTTGACCTTTGACTGATATATGATTCAAAGGAGGGAGCACAATAGAACCAGGTAAGATAGGAGACCAAGGAACCAAAGCACAAACCTAAAACATGCCACGAGCAAGTTCACACTTCCAACATTTGATGGTAGTGGGAAGGTCACAACAAGAGCTTGGATTCACAAGTTAGATACCTTCTCAACTCTTCGGCCTATGGTGGAGTATGATGCAATAAATTTTGCAACTTTGCACCTGGATGGTATAGGTCATTATTGGTGACACCATGGGATGGTGATCACCCTGCAACATCACCTCATCACCACTTACTAGGAATTCACTAACAAGTTGATTGAGTGGTTTGACAGAAAGGACCCTGAGTCGTATTTCAGAGAACTTGCACAACTCAAGAAAGTGGGTAATTTGGAGAGCTACATCAACGAGTTTCAAAGTGATGTAGGAGCATCCTTGGTTCTTTGCAATACTACATCAATCAAAAATATTTTCATTTCAGTTTTTTTCTTGTTCAGTTCAAGTTGGAAGATTCAACATTTCATCATATTTTCTCACCTAACTCTACAAATCTATGTTTCATCATGGACATGTTCGTTTTCCTTTATTCCAAGATTTTGGAACAATTGGACTTTTTTCTAGAAAGTTATTGCTTCCTGATTAAGTGATAGTTTCTAAAATAGAGCACCAAAGTAGTTCGAGCCTAATGACTAGTTTTGTCTCTTGTGGATCCTTCTTGTAACTTGTGAGTCCTTGTGAGGTGTTCCGAATTATTCCATGGAGTGTCCCCGACCTCAATTTTGGTACACACTTCATCTTATATACCAACCAAGGAGAAATTCAAATTTAAGGCCAACCTATTTCACACACAAGTTATGTTTCCTAAATTAGAAATTGTAACGATCTTTGGCCGATGCAAAGAATTCTAAATCTCTGAATGTGATATAAATCATTGTAACTGATCATTAGGAAATAAAATTAGAATGAATACTGGATTCGATGTGTAATATTTCTGCTTGTATTAAGGAGCATATAGGAATATTGTATTTCGAGCATGTTGTATCAAGCCTGTGAGCCCGATCTGTGAACCCGAATGTTGCTGATTGATTGTAACTGAAATTTCTGGTAATAAGAATGTTTGAATCTGCATTTTCCTCCATATTCCATGTGGCTTCTATTGTGTAAATCTTGCTGCACGGTTTGGACTATGCTCTTTGAGGACCCTCCTACGGTGACTACAATACATGAGAAAAGATAAAGAGGACGAGGCGGAAGATTTCAGAGAGCAATAATTTTTATTAGAGGAGGAAGAGAATCTTTTGCAGATCAGAATAAAGATAAGGAAGTCAGTAAGAATGATAATCCATATCGTAGAGATGATGGAAAATCTTACCAGAGAGGAGGATATGGTGGTTACCAAAATGAGGGTTATAGAAAATGTGATAGAGGATGGGAGAAAATTTTATTCAAGGGAACTTGTTTTAAGTGTGGTGGAGAAGGACATAGAGCATTTGAATGTAAACAATGAGAGACAAGCAAAAAGATAGAGAAAATTAGAAGAACAACCTTTGTTGAGGAGGATCATGCTAGATCATCTAATAAACCAGAAGAGGGAGAATTTTTGGTGAACAAAAGAGTATTGTGTCAAAGTGAGATGGATTAGGAACCGTTGCAGAGAAATAATTTGTTCCGGACCAGATGCAAGGTAGCTAGTAAATTTTGCAGAGTGATTATTGAAAGTGGAAGCTCCAAGAACCTGGTTTCTAAAGAAATGGTGACCAAATTGAAGCTGGAAAGATTGAAACACCTGAAGCCCTATTCAGATAGCATGGATTCAAGATGAGCATAAGATACTGGCAAGTGAACAATGTTTGGTAAAAGTGAAGATAGGAAATTATCATGATGAAGTTTTGTGTGATATCATGCCTATGTATGTATGCCATGTTTTGTTGGGAGGGTCTTGGTAGTATGATAGATAGTATACTCATGATGGAAGGAAGAAAACATATACCATTATTGCTAATGGGATGAAGCAAAATTTTTTTCCATTGGAGGATGTTCCTAAAGTTGAGGTTTCTACGAATGCTATAATTTTTTTGGTTGATGGAAGGAGATTTCTATATGGACTGAGACATGAGAACATGTGCTATGCCTTGGTTCCTAAGAAGGCTAAAGACTTGAAGCATGTAGAAGAACAACCAGAGGAGATAAAGGAGTTGCTAGCATAATATGAAGATATCGTTTTGGATAATGTACCTAATGGATTTCCACTAGTGAGAGTATTAGTCATTGCATGGATTTGATTTTTGGAGCTATTTTTCCTAATAAAGCAGCACACCGGATGACAATAGAAGAGAATGAAGAGTTGAATAGACAAGTGCGAGATTTGTTGAGGAAGGGTTTGATCAGAGAAATCTTAAGTCCTTGTGCAGTACCTAATGTGCTAGCACCTAAGAAGGATGGAGAATGGAGGATGTGTACAGACTCTAGAGCCATAAAAAAAATCACACTGAATTATAGATTTACTTTTCCCTGGATGGATGACATTATGGCTTGTTTGAGTGGAGCTAAATACTTTACAAAGATATATTTGAAGAGTGGATATCATCAAATCAAAATCAGAGAAGGGGATGAGTGGAAGATAGCATTCAAGAAATATGAAGGATTGTATGAGTGGTTGGTGATGCCTTTTGGACTAAAAAATGCATCGAGTATTTTCATGAGGCTGATGAATGAGGTATTGAAGAAATTATTGCGTAATTTTGTGATTGTCTATTTGGATGAAATCTTGATTTGCAATAAGACTAGAGAAGAAAATTTGTTGCATATAAGACAATGTTTGCAAAGGTTGAGAGAAGAGAAGTTGTTGATAAACATTAAGAACTATAGTTTCATGAAGGAATAATTGGTATATCTAGGATTTGTGATATCTATGGATGGATTGGAGATGGATCCTAAGAAGGTAAGAGAAGTTTTTGAATGGAATACACTAGAAAGAATTGGAGAGGTAAGATCATTTCATGGATTGGCTAGTTTCTATTAGAAGTTCATTATGAATTTCAGTTCTATTTGCAGTCCTATGACATAAACAATGAGAGGGGATAAGAAAGATTTTAGATGGGCATCTAGAGCAGACCGGATTTTTGAGTATTTTAAATAGAAGGTGACTGAGCAGTGTGTGTTGGATTTACTAGAATTTAATAAGGTATTTCAAGTAGACTATGATGCAAGTGGAAATGCAATTGGAGCAGTATTAAGTCAAGAAGGAAGACCAGTAGCTTATTTTAGTGAGAAATTGAATGATGCTAGAAGAAGGTATTCAGTGTATGACTAGGAGTTCTATGCCATAGTTCAAGCCTTGAAGAAGTGGAGAAATTACTTGTTGCCTAAGGAGTTTTTATTGTATACAAATCATCAGGCATTGCAATATTTGAACAATCAAGGTAAGTTGAATTAGAGACACATGAGATGGGTGGAATTATTGTAGAGTTATACTTTTGTTTTGAAACATAGGAGTGGAAAGTTGAATAGATTCATTGATGCTTTGAGTAGGAGAAGGAATTCAGTGGTGGAGATGAGATTTGAGGTATTAGGTTTCGATGAATTTAAGAACTTGTATGAGGAAGACCCAGATTTTGCAGAGCCTTGGAGAGCTTGTAAAGAACTAGTCTTGGAGGATATGAGTTAGTGGTTGGATTATTTCATTTAGGAGGATATGTTGTTCAGAGGGAATCAATTGTGTATACCCCATAGTTCAATGAGGGATAGCTTGGTGAAAGAAAAACATAGTGGAGGATTGGCAGGAAACTTTGGAATTGATAGGACAGTAGCATTGGTAAGTGAGAGTTAATTTTGGCCATAGATTCATAAGGATGTTAGAAAATTTGTGTAGAGTTGCAAAATTTTTCAAGCTGTAAAAGGGATTAGTTAGAATGTTGGATTGTATAAGCCTTTGACAATTCTAGAGAGACCTTGGGAGGATATCAGCATGGATTTCATACTTGATTTGTTGAAGACTTAGAGAGATAATGATTCTATATTTGTGGTGGTGGATATATTTTCTAAAATGGAACATTTCATCCCTTGTAAGAAGACAACAAATGTAGTACATATAGAAAACTTTTTTTCAAGGAAGTGGTCAGATTGCATGGATTACCTAGGAGTATTGTTTCAGAGAAAGATAAAAAGTTTGTTGGTTACTTTTGGAGGACACTTTGGAAGAAGTTAAAGATAGATTTGAAGTTATTTCTACTTTTCACCCATAGATTGATGGAAAAACAAAGGTAGTAAATAGGAGTTTGGGGAATTTGCTGAGATGTTTGGTTGGGGAGAAGATTGGAAGTTGGGATTTAGTCCTTGCATAGGAAAAAATTTCTTACAATAATTCAGTGAACAGGAGTATCAGATAGACACCTTTTGAGATTGTTATTGTAGTTCATCGTAGAGGTATATCAAAGTTGCAAGACATGAATAAGATAAAAGGAGTGCAAAAGAAGATGAATTTGCAAAACATATGAAGAAAGTAGATACTCAAGTAAATCAACAATTGGAAGATATGAACCAAAAGTATAAGGAGCGAGCAGATGAAAAGAGGGGACATAAGGAGTTCGAAGTTGGAGATGAAGTGATGGTGTATTTGAGGAAGGAAAGATTTCTAGTTGGCACATATAATAAGCTCAAAATGAGGAATTTTGAACCCTATAATATTTTGAAGAAATTTGATTTAGGAAATGCTTATGAAGTAGAGTTACTGGATGGCATGGGCATATAATCTATATTCAACATTGCAGATCTACATCAGTACCATGACGCAAAATTTAGTGAAGACAATCAAGAAAAAATGGAGAAATAGTTTCCTAAACAACAATAAGATGAGATAGAAGAGATTTTGGATATCAGAGATGAGAGGACAACGCGTGGAAGAAAGTACAAAGAATATATTGTAAATTGGAAAGGTAGACCAGTGGAGGATTATTCTTGAATTTCTCATGCTGAGGTAGACCGTATTGATTTTCCTTTAGCCCAAGCAAAGTGAGGAACTCAATTTTCAAATAACCCCAGATGTCTGATGCAGGAGTATCCTTGATTCTTTGCAATCTTGCATCAGTCAAAAATATTTTCATTTCATTTTTTTCTTATCCAGTTCTTGTTTAGTTCAAGTTGGTAGATTCAACATTTCATCATATTTGCTCACCAAACCCTATGGATCTATGTTTCATCATGGACATGTTCGTTTTCCCTTATTCCAAGATTTCAGAAAATGATTGGATTTTTTTTGGCAAGTTATCACTTCCTAATTAAGTGACAATTTCTAGAACAAAGCACCGAAGCATTTCGAGCCTAACGAATAATTTTATCTCTTGTGGATCCTTCCCATAACTTGCAAATCCTTGCAAGGTGTTTTGAATCATTATGTGGAGTGTCCCCGACCTTAATTTTGGTCCACACTTCATCCTATGCACCCACTGAGGAGAAATTCAAATTTAAGGCTGACCTATTTCACACACACGTTACGTTTCCTTAATCGAAGATTGTAATGATCTTTGGTTGACATAGAGAATTCTAGATCTCTGAATGTGATATAAATCATTTTAAACATCATTAGGAAAGAAAATTAGAATGAATATTGGATTTGATATGTAATATTTCAGCTCGTATTAAGGAGCATATAGGAATACTCTATTTTGAGCATGTTGTATCAGGCGTGTGAGCCCAATCTATGAACCTAGATGTTTTCAGCTAATTGTAACTGAAATTTATGGTAATAACAATGTTTGAATCTGAATTTTCCTCCATATTCCATGTGGCTTCTATTGTGTAACTCTTGTTGCATGATCCAGATTGTTCTCTTTCAGGACCCTCCTACTATGACTACACCACAAAGGCTCTCTGTGATGGTGCCTAGATTTTCAAAAAGGAGGTTAGTTATTTTGTTCATAGAGGGATTAGTTGATCCCATGAGAGGATGGATCAAGGATTTTGATTCCCCTTCATTACATGAGACAATGAAGAAGGCACAAATTATGGAGTTGGATACCCCAAAAAAGAAGTTTACTCCTAAAGAGATTACTTCTAGCGATGAGAGACCTCAACAATTTGCTGATAAGAAAAAGAAATCAGCAACAAAGGTGGATGAGGAGTCATGAGAGGAATTGAGGAAGAATGAATTGTGTTATTGGTTCAAGAAGCCTTATAGTAGAGAGCATGACTATCCATTGAGGCCTAAGGGCAAGGTCAACCATATGATGTGGGTTTATTATGAGGATTTAGATTATAAAAATTTAGATCAACGAGCTGCTCTAGAGGATGATGAGGTTGGAAAATCCTCTGTGGAGTTTGGACCTAATGAATTTTTTTCTCCCTTGGCCTTATTTGCTAATATACAAAAAGGGACTTCATTCAAAATCAGGTGAATGATTAATGAGGAACGTTGCATTCATATTCTTGACACTGGAGCAACGCATAATTTTATTGATGATGGGTTTGTGGCTAGATGTAGAATCTAGACAAAGGACTTTGTTGGATTTAGAGTTAAAGTTTTTGATGGATATACCCTCACTTGCACCATGCAGATATATAATCTCACTCTGTTATTCAATGACTATGAGTTGCAAGCTATCTTTTATGTGGTTAACATGGGTGAGATGAACATAGTGTTAGGCATGAAATGACTCCAAGAAATTGGAGAATTTACCGTCAATGTATCTAAAATGGAGATGCAGTTCAAAATGAATGGTAGAGGTTAGGTGTTGAGGGGAATTGCAGATGGGAGCTTGTGTCATATCTCGCTTTGTAGAGAGGAGTGAAAGGGGGTAGAAGGAGATGGTACAAGAGGAGGCGAGTGAGTCAGTGAAGGAGTTTGATTCTACTCATTTCTTAGGATTTGGATATGGATGATTAAGATCAACATGGAGTAGTTGTGCAGTTCGTGAATAATCCATTGTTTGGGTCTGATGTTGGATTAGTTTATGACAATCCACTCTTCAAGATTGATGTTGATCTTCCTCTAGGTACTAATACAAATTTGGTCAATAATCATATTGTTTGGGATCCTTATAGTGCATTAGGATTTCAGGTAGGGCTCACTGAGGAGTTTTATAGTGTGTACACGATGAGGAGTGCCTATAGTTTCATTTTTGATTCACTTGTACATGATTTGTTTCAGATGCACACGTGGTAGAAAGTTGGTATGATATCTTACCTTGGGTAGATATGGGAAGAAAACCTTGTTAGCATTCTGAGTCACTTCCCCTTGAGGCTCATACTCTTGAGATACCTGATATTGAGGTGGGCGTGGTTCATAGTGATTTGTCACTTGTTCTAATGCTAGTACTATTGCAGGAGTTGGTTGGTGATATTAGGGACATTACACAGTTCTTCCCTTGGGACCCAAGTGGAGTGATATTTCAGAGGGTTTCCTTTTGGTAGTTGATATTGCTTGGGGACAAGAAATTTCATAGAGGGTGGAATGTAATGTCCCGTTTTTAGCTCGTTCCATTTTTGACGGATTAGCCTATTACCCGAGCCTCGTAGGCTAATGCAAATGGTTTGAGGGTTCTTGTTTGGCATATATTTGGGTGGTTCAATATTGACCTTCATTTGGTGTTTCAAGGCTCAATTGTACACACTTACTATTTATAGTAAGTCACCTCGAGATTGAAGTTCAGTATTGCTATTTATGGAAAGGAACTTGAAAGTGTTGTGGATGCAGTATTTGACCCCCTAGTTCAGATGACATGGAAAATAAATGTTTATTAAGGGAGATATGATATTTTTAATTATTATTAAATTTAATCTTTAATAATATTTAATTATTTATTCAAAAGGTGCATCATAAAGTTATATTATAACTTTATGTCTAAAGGGGGCCATTTAATGACTTAAAGTACATTAAATGATATTTTGATTTGGGTGCCCATTTATGAGGAATTATTATAAAGTTATAACATTCAAATTTAATATTATTTTAAATGATTGAAAAGAGACTTCTAGAGGATCAACCTCTTCTTGGGAAGAAATATATAAAGCATCAACCAAAGTTATTTTGTATTCATTCAGTCATTTTATACTTATGCCTTTTGGTGATTTGTCGTGGAGAGAAGAAGTGCCAGGGTTTTTGCATAATTTGATCATTGAGAATGAATACTCTCTTTGATTTCTGTATTCTCGAGGTTGTGGAAGATCTTCTGAAGGATTGCCAAACTTTTGGCTTCATCCAGAGGTCAAGTTTGAGCTTAATGGTGAAAGATTATACAAGTTTTTGAATAGATTGGAAGGATCTACAGTTGCAAATATTAAGAACATTTATTTCTTCCCTTATTATAGCCAAGATAATTCATTCCTAGCTTTACTTTTGTATTTAGAGGTTGTACTCAACATATCACAACCATTCGTACCATCACCAGGGTTGGACGTGTTATATTCTTGCTAAATCACTTGGCTTCTAGCATTGATACCACATCTCAACTAGGCATCCAATT
The DNA here is from genome assembly GCA_007115665.2 of Sequoiadendron giganteum. Classification (NCBI taxonomy): domain Eukaryota; kingdom Viridiplantae; phylum Streptophyta; class Pinopsida; order Cupressales; family Cupressaceae; genus Sequoiadendron; species Sequoiadendron giganteum. The sequence goes on from CM021104.1 coordinate 427,631,049, forward strand.
CATCTATAGCATATGCAAGGGTTTAAGGTTGGATAAATTCCATTCTGGCTACTAATCGACCATCTAAAGGGCTCATAGTTATTTCTATCACAAATTCCAGAATTACAAAGAAATCCATTAGCACTGCTAGGTACAAAATATATGTGAAAAGATTTCATTAGAGATCTGATTTAATATATGCAAAGTATTCAGGAGTTAGTATATATACAATTATATTTTTGTATCTATTGTATTTTTATTTTCCTTATCTTGCATTACTACATTCATTTGAATTTCTTGGCATCTTTATTAAAAAACACAAAATAAATCAAATATCATTCAAAAACCAAACAAAACTACATCAATTGCATAACGTTCAATATTTGGAGAACAAGAGGGTTATTACAAACAAAACCATCAAAACCCTTCTTGGAGGTATGCTACACCCTCTTGTTTCTTCCTTTGTAATCTAGAAAAAGCTTCTTTCGAAAATGAAATTGATTTTCTTTAACACAAGCTGTTATCTAAATGAAATGAAATGTGAGTTCATTTGGTTTTAATTTTCTTTCATTCCAACCTAATCTCAGAAAATCAATGCCCATCTCAAGGAATCTCCAATAAAATTAAAATTCATCAATTAAAAAAGAATAAAATAAGCTTTTCAAACCTTCAGACCTGTTAAATATGGAAGATAATACTTTTATGGCTTTCTTGCTTTCATGAATAAAGAGAAAATTAGTTTTTCCCAATCTCGGGATCCACCTTCAAGATCCTTGATTTTTAGGAGTTGTGGAATTTAAAATTTGGAGTTACAAGTCAAATTGGAGGTCTCCCAAAAACCCATGCCTCTATTTCTGGATTATTTGCTTTTAAAGCATATTCTCAACTATCTCTCCTTATCATGTCTTCTTCAAATTTACTCCAAATTTCAAATTCAGATTTTCAACATGGTATAACATCCAAATGCACATCAAAATATGAATTTCATAAGACAGAACATGAAATTCAACTCACACCAAAAATCACAATTAAAATCAAACATCTTTTTGTTGACACAAGTTAGCCACTATGCCATGGATGCTCCTACATCGGTTCTACTTGATCATTTACCATATTATATTGGTATACACAATTTATCTTTAAATTTAGTCATAGATTCTATAAAATATTTATAAAAAGAAATCATAAACAAAGAAGATTTAATATAAGGAAAAAATATACTTAGCAATTTTTCAATTCTTTCTATGATACTACCATTGTAATTATGTCATATAACCTTAACAAATTTTATTGAGGTATAAGTGATCAATACATTATTGTTGAAAAATTGTAAGTTTTAAATTAACCAAAGTCTTAGTAGAGAAACCACCACTAGAAAGTTCTATTCAATGTTTAAAAAGTAGAGTTTTCAACTCTCCAAAATTGATTAAATGATTTACCAAGATGCAAATTGAATGCCTTCCATATAACATTAATTTCATATGCAAACCTAAGATTTCCTTGTTGTAGGTTTGTAATGATTATTTTGGTAAACTATAAATAAATAAGGATGTAAAACCCCTTGACTTTTGAATTGATGCCAAAACTAAATGTGAAGATGAGGACAAAAAGTTAAGGGAAGCTTGTTGAGGAAACTGCATTAACAATGAGTACAATTTGTCTTGGAAATTATCCCTGCCACCAAGATTAAATCCAAGTTGGAGCATTGATTTTGAGCCATTGGATCATTTTGATCTTGGCCATTGATTGTAAAAGTGAAAATGTATTATCTTTTAGAGGAGTTGTATAAATATACAATTGAAATTCTTTGTGAAGTTTGGTGAAAAATTGTTGGAAACATATTGTAAACCTGAATTTGAGACAAAGACTAGGTATTTTCAAAAAGTTTTATATTTTCTAGTGGTTTTCTCCAAAATCAAGTGTTTTCATTGTATAAATAGCACCAAATTGATGAATATTGATGATTTTTTTATGTTTTCATTATTTATTGTAGTAGCTTCTATGGATCACACCCTTAGCAGTTTGCACCTTCTTAAAGCTTGAATCCTTGTTTTCATGACTAAATCAAGAATGGATAAGTTTGTATATATATATATATCCATTTTTTAGGCTAAAATATGTATTAAATCTTGGATGTTTTAGTTTTTTTCTCTCTTAAACCTCTCTTCATTCCCTATCTTTCACATATTATTTTTATATTTGAATAGGTTAAGATTAGATTAGGATTCTAAATTTTCATATTAATGTTGCAAGGTTAAAATCTCAAGTTTACAATTTGATATATTGTTGGTTATGAGTGGATATTTTATATTTTATGACAATAAATATTTAGATCAATTTTGGATCCAAATATGAAAAAAATTGATTGTTTATGTACAAATTAACCCTTCAATGTTTGAAAGTTTTTCAAGTATTGTAGGTTCTTGATTGGAACACCAAATACTTAGGTGATTGAGTAATCATGTAAATGACCATGACCTAGTTATAAAGAGCTTTGGGGTAGTCAATTTCCATTAAGGATTTGATTCCTTTCAAGAGAATATGAGTTCATCTTGGATTTTTACCTAAGTTGAGAAGTGTGTCAAAATGCCTATCAATATAATCCATTATTATATGGAGCCCCTGCCATATTCTTTGAGGTCTAAATATTTACTTTACATGTATGTTTGTGAGTGCTATTTAATTTGCGATAGGATTCACATGTACCTTAAAGTAGACACAAAATATAATGGTGTATTTTATGCACCCATGCCATTTCCCATTTATTTTTATGCCATTATTGAGAGAATATCTTGATATATTTACATATCAATAAATAATGTGTCTTATCCAAAGTCAGGGCCATTTACCTAGCCTTTTCTCATCCCCATATAGATTTATTACCACACACTTAGACTTTACCTTATGCTTATACACACATACTCTAATACATTCATCATATTTATGAATTTATCATAATTATACATACACTTACCTAGATATAGCCATTGGCCACTTAGATTTGGAAATTTAATCATCTAGACTCATTTTTATAGTCATGGGTCAACCCTATAGTCACATACTTGACCTTTTATTTTCTAAAATTTAAAATTCAAATTTGGCCAATTGGCCTCCTTCATTTCTTTCCTAGAGCTGACTAAGTACATTTTTTACGAAATTTGATGCTATACTATTTTATTATAAGATAGTTATTGAATTTATTTCATATCTCTCATCTCTTAAGAATCTCAACATTTCCTACAATATTAATGGATCTATCAATACAAAATATTTAGATTTGGTGCACTAAAAGGAGTAGTGAATCTACACATATCATTCTAGGGTTCTTTCCTATTATCTTTGATTTCTTTCATATACTTTTAGGGAATGACCTAAGAGAACACATCTCCTTGGAAAATAATGTAATATGTTCCAATGTATTTCTATCTATTATTAATCATCAGATATTAGTGCAATTACCATGACAAAAAAAGTTCAACCAAGTGAGTAGTAGTATAACAAAACAATGTGTAAAGTTGAATTTAGATGCAAAGGAAACAATAATGAATACAAAATTGACCTATATTTGTAGACTTGAGCTTATATAGAGAAGAAAATTTGTGAAGGATTCAAATAATTTTATTGATATTGAGACCAAATTTCCTAAGGAAGAAATTATCAAATTATAGGATCTTCATGAATGTCACACATTCTGCAATCAACGAGTTAAGCATCTTTCTCCTTTGCACTTAATTTCCTAAAATAACTATTGCAAGTATCTTTTTTTATCATTCCCAACAACCATTATTTAATATAGGTTGATTATGCTCTGTTGGTTGTATCTACTTAATTAACTTAGGGTAACCATAAGGAATGTTTATTTTTATTTGCATTATTTTATTTTATTGTATTTGCTATGTAAGGATTAGATTTATATTAAATATATAGAAAGAGATTACATCCTTCTACCATGTAGGTGTTCAAAATGAAGATATTTTTTGCTTGATCCCATAGCCCACATAACCACCACTCGACCAAATATATACCAAAAATTACAAAAAACTTGTTGGATCCTAGCTAGTCGAGCTATGGAAGTAAACTGAGATTGACCAGCTAAGCTTCCTATACAAACATCATTACATTTTGTATGGACTATAGAGAGATAAAACCAAACATATTATATGCACCCATTAGCTTGGGAAAACAACTTGAATTCCTAAGCCCATTCAACACCACAGACAAGGGTGAGTTTGAGTTCCTTCTTCAAGTAGTTAGCTCTAATTGTAGCCAATTGTTTATGCCTTACAAGCGCCATACCTTTGAGATCCAATAGAAATGGATAATATTTGATCACCTCCTCTAGAACTTTTAGAAGAGCTGTATTGCACAGTTGGGGAGAAACGAACTCAGAAGTTGCAACATAAAAATATCCCCTAAACCCACCAATAGGTCATATTTGAAGAGCTTCCTCATCATTTCTCATACCTCAAATTTTATCACCCAGATATCTAACACAACTAGAAATCATGACATGATGTGGGTGTCTGTTAAATATGCAAGATATTGAGAGGGGGGGTGAATTAGTATCTCCTTTAAATTATTAAACAAACACCATCCAATTAATCCAATGCATATGATAATTAAGACAAGTATAAGCATTAACTCAACATGAAGCACATGACACAAAAACACCAATATTTTTACGTGGAAAACCCAGAATGGGAAAAAACATGGCAAGGATTAACTCACAATATAGTATAACTAGTTATAAGATATTACAAAAGGGTGGCTCATTTCCAAGACTCATTGTCCAAAATGGAGGCTTGCTGCCTACAAAAATTATAGAAACAAAAATGGCTAACCGCTAGAATTGAACTGATGAAAGTACACCTCAAAGTGCAAATTTAGTTCCTTTGAAGCTCAAAAAATTCACATGCCAATAGATTACTCTTCTCTCTTTTTGCTTCCACATACAATCTACTATCATTTGCATACCTCAACTCACATTCATTACTCTTATCTCCAAAGACATCGTGTATATATATCTGATTTTCCCATAGATAACAATCAGGTTAGCTTCACAAAAATTCTCAACAATAATTCAAATGTGTGGAACACAACTATATGTCAACATGGATTACACAAACAAAATTCAATCCATTCCATCTTCAACTGTTTATTAGGTCGGCCAACAATAGACCTAACAAAAAGTAAACAACAAAAAATTGATGATGTCGATAACCATGATCATCTAAACGCATGATATATCATCCATGCATGCTTCTACCAACTAAATATCATTTCCCAAAAATTGAAGTAGCAACTATCACCTAAGAGGAAATCCAGAGCAAAATACCAAAGGATTAACCTGCATTATCAGCTCAAAATACCGAATCAACATTACTTTGAATCTTGCAGTTGCAACTCATATATCATGGTGACATGAATGACATTAAAAACTATATCAAGATATGTGATCTTATTCATTCTTCCAAAAATCTCCCCCTTTTTCATTGATGGCAACATGTGCCAAAAGAATTTACAAACTTCCTATGTATAGAGTATACTTTATTTATCCTTCCACTCTCCCCCTTTGATATCAAGGACAAAGGTTGATCAAAAACATGAAAAATATGTACACAGGTTCCAAAATGCACAACAGACATAATTAAGCTACTAAACTCCCCCTAAGGATTTTATCAATGTAAAAACTAGAAAAGTTTTACCTAAAGGAGGGAGCACTTTGCAGTTCCTGAAGAATGTCTTGCTAGGCCGCTTTACCACTCTCCCAAATTTTCTTGGTAGATATCAACATTTTTTTCAAAGATTCTAAGGAAATAAACTTTCTTCAACCTCATCTGGAGTATCTGGGGCCAAATTGATCTTATGCAAATTCTCAACATTAGCCAAAGCATTGGCTACCAGAGCATACTCCATCCTTACATTGTCACCAAGCAGACCAAATATTTTGATTATCCCTTCTTTTTGCTTCTGTAACATGAAGAATTTTTCTCTATGTGCAAAAATGGAATTCCAAGTTGATCTATCTCTATCCATGGATACATTGTAGGTACTAGAAACAACAATCAATAGAGACTCAATGGAGTCCATGAGATCTTTTATACTTTGTGGGGCATCATGCCACCTTATGCAATAGGAAAACATAGAATTGGCTTCAGATTCATAGGCCTTTACAGATTCAAGTCTCTTTTCTACATTGGTGTGTGCCAAAGCATACTTGTCATGAATGATCAATAGCCTTTTCTCATTCAGTTTCTCTTCAAATTCCTATTTTTTTTTCTCACCTAGTCTGGTAGCATACTCCTTGAAGGAGTCCAATAAAAGTTTCAGGTTTTTAATTGGAGTGAGAGATGTGTCCACAAACATTTTAGGTGTGACATCTTGTAAATTCTTAATAACATCTTCAATGAGCTTAGTTCCCTTTTGATGCATTTACAATATTTCTCTTCTACCGGACGCATGTAATACATCACCTAACACTATTTTATGTTTAGGGGAAATCTTGTTCAAATCCTCATAGCCTTTATTCATTAGAAGTTTAAGGAGTTCTAGAGGGATTACCGACTGAAATTTGGTCTATTTAGATAGCAGGCCCTTCAAGACATCATCATTGGAGGAAGATTCTCTAGTGGAATTTTTTGATTCTACAACCTACTGAGATACTTCTTCATTCTTTCCAGTAATATAACTTGATTCCTTATTTCTATCTTCTTCTTCCTCTGTTTTCTCCTCCTCTTCTCTATTTTCTTCCATCTCCTTTTCTTCTATATTTTCCTCTTCTACTTTTTCTTCTTTTTTCTCATCTTATTTTTCATCTTCTCTCCTCTCTTCTTCTGCTTTATCTCTTTCTTCAGTGTGTACCGGAAGGGTGGCATCATGAATCTCTACTTCAACATTTCCTTCAACCTATCCTTCATTTTTTTGGAGCCTCATTAGCAACATTAGTTTCCGGTAGAACATCTATACTACCTATTTACGAAAGGATACTAGAGTCATTCGTTTCCAGAGGTATGTTTTCATCAACAACACTAGAAGGAGGATCTTCAATAATTTATGTAGAATCTTCTTTTTTTGATTCAGGTATAGTACCAGATGCACCAATCATTCCATACTTTACAGTTGTACTCTTGATAGTATTTATTGTTTCTTTCCTCATCCTTTTGATTTCCTTCTTGTCTCTAGTCATCAGAGTATTGACTCTCTTCTTTACCTAGAACAAGTTAGCACAAACCTTCTTCAAGGTTTCTAGATCACCCGAAGATAGAGCAGACACAATCTCCTTATATGCCTTCTTATTTTCTCTTCCAACTCAACTGCTTCTACTCTTCTCTTCATCAGTATTTCCCACAAATTTTTAGGTACATCACTTTTAATATTATCCCACTTAGCTTCCAATATAGTGACATATTTAATGATAGCCATTATTATTGTTTCCTTATCTTATACATCCACTAGATCATAAAGTTTTTCTATAGGTTTCACCATATTTTCTTTATGCACTAAATTATTCACCGAGGTATCTAATCTGAGAGGGGAATCGAGTCTTACGAGAGAGACGTTCTATTATTCCTTTTCCAATGAAACCTCTTCTACAAATTTGGCCTTCTTTGCATCAACTCCATTATCACTATCATCCTGTTCATCAACATCCTCTAAGGAGGATACATAGTGAACTTTCTTTGATCCAACACTAGTTTCTTGTGATGCTCCTTCACTGGAGGAAATACTTACCCTTCTACCCTTCTCTTCCTTGTCAACTTATAACTTAGGTCTTCCTCCTCTTCTTCTTGTTCATCAGTGACACTGAGATTCTTCTCCCTTGTGGCCTTTTATTTTCTTCCACGATTAGCAGGCACTACTGAAGGGACACATTTTCTTTTACCTAATCTAGTAGTGGGTCCAGAAGGGGCCGAGCCTTTTCCTTTGTCAACGGTGTTGGGCTCAATCTTTACTGAAGCTAGTTTGGAAGGACGGATCCTACCAGATCTCCTTACACTAGGTGATTCTCTAGACTTTTGTTCTCCAACGTATCTTCCTAGTACTATCTCTTCATTTGTGAAACCATATTTTTTGAGCATTTTAGTTACATTTTCTTCCTTGTATCTTTTTTGTGCTCCAAATGAACTTCTAGAGATTTCTCTGCATATGTTCCAATCCAAGGTTTTTTTGCATCTTTTGGAATCTTCAATAAGAGTTGTACATATCCTTTAGCTTATTCTTCTATGATTTCATATCCCAAGGGTTGAATCCAGATAGTCTAGGGCTCAACCGCTTCCACCATGCACTCATTAGCAGACACATGAAATATAATGTCATTTTTATACTTTTCAACAATCTTCGTTGGGATTATGTCTCTCTCATTCATATTTTTCTTGAATACGTAAAATAATTCCATCAAGGAATTTCTTATATTTTTCACATCACCCAAATTATGCATATGATCAGAGATTTGATGGGAAACTGGTCAGGATGGGTCCCAAAACATTGTTTTGAATTTTCCCAGAAGCATTATGAGGAAATAGAATAATAGGAAAAAAATCAGAGAACCAAACTTGAAAGGATACTTCTTTTCCTTCAACATTCTCAGATTCTCAAATAGCTGTTGTCTGAGAAGCTCACATAAATCATAATTTGCACCGTTTATAGCCATGTCAAAACTAGTATAAATTTTTGTGGTAGACACATAATTCTCTTTGTTGGTGAAGTAGATATTGTGACCAATCATTATTGTTGTGTACTTCATGGTTAAATTAGTGATAGGTTTTTTTGTGAGATCCCTCTTGTCATAAGTTGCACCAGTGAGTTCCATCGCCACTTCATTTTTCATTGCTTTCAGTATAGGTACTGGTCTGGTGTCACAGATTCCAATGACAACTTTGATCACTTCCTTAGTTATCAAGTGCGGTTTATGGATCCACAAGAATTGATCATGCATTCTGATGAGGACCAGTTTTACATACTAATCATCCACTGTGGAACAAAAAATTGGGAAATTATTCCAACAATCCAAATTATTTGTCACAAGATTCAAGTACTCAAGTTTCACCAAGAAATCATCTTCAGTGATTTATTTTAGCCATAAGTCAATCAACTTGGTGTGATTGAATTCCTCGGTCTTAACCCTAATATACATTCTTGTATCCTCTGTCAGTATGATGCCATGAGGGATCAAAGAGAAAGCATCCATAGGGTCATCTTTGAAAACCTTCATTGAGTATTTCTTGGAGGAGGGTCTAGGAATTTTTGTTGTATTTATGACTACAGGAGTTTCCATTTTCTATATACCGAGATTTTAAAGGATTCAAAAAGAGAATTTTAACAAGCTCACAATTGCATAGATTTGAGAAATACCCTTTTCTTCACAAATAGTCAAAACTAGGGTTTGCACCCGACACACTTCAATTTTCTCCAAGTCGCTCTTCACCTCCTTCATATGCACAAGTGATCGAAAAGGCTTTATGATTTTTCTTTATAGATCAATGTGATGCCCTAATTCACATTAAATGTGATAAAATTTGAAAAGATGGCAAAACCCTTCAACTGCACTGAAAAACTCTAATATGCTTTACAAGCAAGCATGCATACACTTTTTCTTCCGATTTATTTTTTAGAACCTCTGCCTATTCATCTTTAACATCTCCACATGCCAAGAATTGACACTCTTGAAATCAGGGGGTTCAAAATATTTTTTGGTAAAGCTCCCCCTAAGACCATGCTAGGCCTAGTTGTTGAAGGAATTGTTTGTACCTCCTAAAGGCACATATGCATCAAAATATTTTGATTCTTTTTTCTTTTTCCATATCTTACTCATTTCTTGCTTAACTTCCTCTTTGTCAACCTTCTTCATAGGTTCATTCTTCTTTATTAGAGCAAATTGTTTTCCCTTTTTACTTCTACATACCTTTGAAATATGTCCTAGTTTTTTGCAGTTGTAACAAAATATATTTGTTTGATTTGTTTGACTTCCACTAAAACTTTTTCTGCACTGATTCACTTTATGCCCATATTTTTTGCAAGTATAAAAATATCTAGTAAAGGATTGATTCATTCTTCCTCCATTAAACCAGTTCATCATATGATTTAATTATTCACTATCTCTATGTCCAAAATTATTACAAGCATAGCATTGTCCAAAGAAGGAACCATAAAACTGATTCATACTACTTCTCTATTCAGTTGCCTTATGACCAAACTTGTTACATGAAAAAAAAATTCATTGAAAGATGGATACCTTTATGCATTTGGCTGTCTGATAGGTGGTTTCCTTCCTGGATTTATTTTTTGCTTCCCTTTATCTTGAGTCTTTTGATCATCTACAAATTTTGAGCTTTCACCCACTTCCAATCCCAATCCACCTTTGTCTTTAGAGAGTTTTTTTCCTACAATCAGTTCATCAAGTTTGGTAGAGTTTGCCTTGAAATTATCTTCATAGAATTTTTCTTTTTCTAGTTTTGTTCTTAGGCTTACCACTTCTTGTTCAAGCCTAGAACATTCATCAAACTTTCTCTTCACTTATGCATTCAATAATTCTTCAATTCTCTTCTTTTCTTCTACTTGCAGCTTCATTCCAATAACATCTTCATTTTCTTGTTTCAATTGCTCACTTACTTCTCTATGTCTCTCTTTGAATTTCTTTAATTTCTCTTTCAACTTCCAGATACATTCATTTGCTTCTTCAATATTTTCTTTCAGATCTCTATTCTCATTTTTCAGCTTTATCAATATCATCAAGGGCAGTCTAGAGCTCTGCGTTATCACCCATTTATTCAATCTTCAAGAGCTCCCTCAAGTTATTAGAATTCTCCAAAGGAACCAAGCTCTGATACCAATTGTTAAATATCCAAGATACTGATAGGGGGGGGGGGTGAATCACTATCTCCTTAAACTTATTGAAAAAACACCATCCAATTAATCCAATGCATATGATAATTGAGACAAGTAGAAGTATTAACTCAACATGAAGCACATGACACTAAAACACCAATATTTTTACGTGGAAAACCCAGAAATGGAAAAACCACGGTGAGGATTAACTCACAATATAGTATACCAGTTATAAGATATTATAAAAGGGTGGCTCACTTCCTACAAAAATTATAGAAATAGAAATGGCTAACCACCATAATTGAATTGATGAAAGTATACCTCAAAGTGAAAATTTAGTTCCTTTGAAGCTTAAGAAATTTGCATGCCAAAAAATCACTCTTTGCTCTTTTTGCTTCCACATACAATCTACTAACATTCACATACCTCAACTCACATTAATTACTCTTATCTCTGAAGACATCTTGTGTATTAATCTTATTTTCCCATAGATAACAATCAGGTCAGCTTCACAAAACTTCTTAACAATAATTGAAATGTGTGGCACTCAACTATATGTCGGCATGGATTACACACACAAAATTTAATCCATTCCATCTTCAACTACTTATTAGGTCAGCCAACAATAGACCTAACAAAAAGTAAACAACAAAAAAATGATGTCGTCGATAACCACGATCATCTGAATGCACAAGATCTTGTCCATGCATGCTTCTATGAACCAAAAATAATTTCCCAAAAACTGAAGTAGCAACTATCACATGAGAGAAAATTCCAAGAAAAATACCAAAGGATTAACATGCATTATTGGCTCAGAATACCAGATCAACATTACTTTGAATCTTGTAGTTACAAATCATATATCATGGTGACATCAATGACAAAAAAAAATATATTAAGAGATGTGATCTTCTTCATTCTTCCAATAGTGTCAACACAACATGTTTCACTATTCTCCAGAAACCCTTACCCCAAAATCATCTTTATCACCACCACTGTGAGATAATTGATGTTGAGGAGAATACATTGGTCTATAACTGCCACATGAAAGTCCATATTGCTCACTGTCGACCTCCTATAATGATTTAACAACTAGGCCTTCACAACTGTGATTTAGATATTGGACATCTAACCTGAATATCTATCTCAATCATCATGAAGGTGCATTTAAATTATCAACCCAGGGATGTAAACTTGAAATGGGTCAGCATTGTATGTGCACTAGGAATCCAAAGTAGCCACATTCATCCTACAACTAAGAAAGACACAATACTAAAAGTAAGTTTCTTGGAAGGAAATAACATAAATGTTGAACATCAACCAATAACTAGACAAAATTGAAATGCATGACATAAATAAAAATCAGAGTGAACAAAAAGGAAACTACTCTGTCTGCTTTGGCTGCAGGAATAGTCATGAAATGGAATTCTAGTGGCTGCAGGAATAGTCAGTGCCAAATTCTTAGCTAATTATTGAACATAAAATAACAACTAAACTAAACTAAGGTACAAGACATAATACTCCCCAAGTGGCCCCCCTTGGATAAGTATTCTCTAAAACTAAGGTAAAACCAGATGCATGAACTTATAACTTCATTTCAGTCATTGGAAAACATGAGTACAATTGAGCAACATGTTTGCATTACTAAAAAGCTTAAGAGTGTGATTACATCATCAAATTAACATTCTTTAACCAGAGAGATAAAAAGGAACATCAAATCCTTATTTAAACACCTAGCAAGGTGGTCAACTCTAGTGGACGTGGAGGATGCCACATTAGGGAAAACATGGAAAAGAGCAAAGGCAGCTACATATGTACAAAATATGTCAGGAATGTTTTCCTTAATGTGAGTCTAACACACGGTAATGCCTATATTTTCTCAACAACAATTAAGACCATTACAAGGCGGTTACAATTTGATTTGCATGAGGAATCTCTAGTTGCCAAGAGTCTTCCCTCCATTAAATGTCCACCTTGTTTATTGATATGGCACACGACCAGCTAGTAGAATCTTCTTGAATTGTAGGCCTCTAATTATTTGCATTACAATGTTAGTACACATAAAAAATACATATCCATAATCATATTAAAGCGACATTCATTAATCACATGCAAAATTAACACAATCACTTCATATAGCATGCTAATATCATTTGAAAGTTATGAAAATAAGTTCATGTCCAAAGTCTATAATTTTAAGGAAATGTTATAACAATATCAACTCCCAAATATCAATTTCTTATGAAAAATGAAGGAAATGGACAAAAACTCTATCAATAATTAGACCATAAACTAGACTCATCATTCCCACCAACCTAATATCATGTTGGTCCCCCAACAGAGGAAGAGTTGTGCTTTTTTTTGGTCAATGCCATGAAATTGGCAACTACAAGCTATCCTACATCAATTTTTGTTGTGTCTAAATTAGGATCCCAATAGAACCCTTGTTGTCTGTCCAACCTATTCCATATTTTTATCTCATCAGCTATGTCATACCTATAATACCCGAAGTTTGGCACATGCCATAGTAGGATAGGTGGCTGAAAAATCAGTGGAAGCCAAAATTCTCCTTTTGTTCTTCCAATCTACATATATCTATCAAATCTCTTAAGTGTTGTAGCATAGTTGTCCGTAGAATGAGGATTGCTTCAAATAATTAGTTAGGCTATTCCACCTTTGTGATAGGTATCCCATTACATATTATCCTGCGGTTCTTGTCATCTCCTCATATTCTTTATAAACTACCTTTCTCTCAGGGAGGATCCTACTATGATAGCTTGGCTAGTATAGAATTATGTGCCAATCCTTAAAAATGTCTCTTGGATGTCTAGATTTAGCCCTAATGGGTAGGGGAATGTTGGATTATATTTTCCTATAAGCCCTGTACTGCTATCCCCAACTTGCTTTGTTCTATATCCAAGACATGAATGCCCTTAATTAGACATCTCCAACATATAATAGTGGATTCCAATCATGGTCTTTGGTCACAACATAATTATGTAAATAAAATTCACACAAAAAAATTCTTCATCTTAGGAGGCGCAATCTGATAAGCATTAAAAAATATAGTAGGGGTCTCAATGAAGGGGTTCAAACCTGAAACAATTCTTGCTAGCTTAAAGGAAAGATGATTCTCCTTTAAATACAAAGCATAGACCCTTGGAGGAGCCCTAGACTCTAATAGCTATGGTACTAAATTTTTCATGTCATCCACCTTCTTCTTTAAAACAACAATTTCTTCATTCTTATCCTCAATCTCCTCATCTCTCTTTTCAATTTCCTTCTTTAGCCTACATTTTTATGCTTTCCATTCTTCTTCCATCCTTTGTACTTCTTTCCATAAGTTCAGGACTACCGTGTTCATTTAAAAATCGGAGGGCCTATGCACTCCTACCATCATTTTACTTGACACTTGTGTTTTCTCTTGGTAGAGTACCAGCTGCAAGGCTTCTTTTTGCTCAACCAATTTTGGCTGCAGGGGTGATGTTTGTTCTCTCAATTCAAGCTGCAAGGCCTCTTGTTCTTATTCTTGCTCATGCTACAAGAATTCTTGCTGTAGGAGTTCTTGATTTTCCTCACACTTGGTTTTTAACTTGTTCTACAATATTGGCAGGATTTGCCAATGTTAAATTTTTTGCTTCCAAAAATATGTCCTTTTCCTCAACATTTACCTACTCCATTGGAGATTTTGTATCCTCTCGTGGTATTTTTCTAGGTTTAGGTCTTTCCTCCAGAGGTACACTAAAGGCTAGCCCAATTGATCTTGATTTTATGGTAGGGCCTTCATTTTTTTATTTTGCTACAAGAAGAACAGTGTCAACCTTCTATTTCATGGAGCTTGACACTTCTTTTTTTGCCATTTTCCTTTCTTTAGTTCTGACTTCTTCTTATGTGCCCTAGTTCTCATTAGGGTGCCAAGAGGAACAACATCATAAGAATCAGGAGAGGAACTCTCTTGATTGGAATGCTCTGCATCAAAAGAACTAATCTCAATAGTTTGTTTGGGTGTAGGAGGCTTTCCACTAGGTCTTGCATCAAAATTTGAGGCACTAGGAGTGGACCCAACATTTATCCTTATCCTACCAACCCTTCAAGGTTGATGAAAAACCCTAGGTCGCAAATGCTTTAGTCTAATTTGATCAATATTCAAAAAATCTTCTTTAGACACATCATCCAAAGACTTTTCAACTAATAATTTGACCAGACAATGGTGGGAAAAATAATTGTCCCTACCTTTTTGGGTCTCAACCACCATGATTGAAAGAAGGTGGTATAGCACGTTTGGCACATTCATTCTCCTTCCATGCTTCATGTGGTTTAAGAGTTTTAAATGCACGGAATGTAAATTCAACTAGCAACCTTCGCAAGTGATATACTTCACAGCATAAAATACTACCTGCTTCCATAGCTTGGATAGATAAGTCCTCTTCGCACCTTGTTTTTCCATGCTCAACGGAGGGTCATTAGGTTATGTAAATTTGGCCCTAGCCGACTTGAAATCTCTGGTAGTAGGGTAATGTTCATCATGGCAAGAAACCCTATAACTTCTGTAATTTTTTCCTTTGTAGTTGTGACTCCCAACCCTTTTACCGTGGCCTTTGCTTTAGACAATGTTTGAGCGAATTCCAATGAAAAATCTTCATCAAAACCAGTCAGCGTTAAGAAATAATCTAGCCATCCACAATTTCTAAACTCAGTTAGGCAAGATACATTCTCTAGTAATACATCATGATCTGTGGGTTCATTTTGAATTAACCCACCTCCCATTGTCTGCAATCAAATAGTCACTCAACAAAGTTTTTCTTCCTACAATCTTCATCTGAACACTAAACTTCTCCTTCCTACAACTCTGCTAAATTTCAAATGTTGATGTCATCTGAATTTTACCTTTTTTGTCTTAATATTATGACAAGAGCACTTAAATCAATAAAGGAGTAATAAATGCAGGCTATGATTAAGGAAAATGGTGGAGGTGGATTTTCATTTCACCCATACAAGCTATCATCTCACTCAAAATTCAAATTGGCTCAATAAATTAAATTTTATTGACGTGAACCAATACGAATAGACATGTAGACATGGCATTGACACGTCCCCCTAGCCTAAATTTTCACGTGTCCTCACATGTGAGGTGGAATGTTGATTTGATAGGGGTAGGGAATAATTGCATTCTATGGTAAACGTCCATATTAAGTCACAACAATTAAATAAATGCACTAGAAGATAATTAAGATATAACAATTGATGTGCATGTACCTAAATTCGTGGAAGATTTATTGCAAATATTATGGAGAAAGTACCGGTCACTTTTCAAGAAATCAGTTGAGCAATTAATGAAAGCGAAGCGGAATGAGGTGGAATGGAATGAAATGAAATGATGGTGGCGAGGTGGAAGAGAGAGAAAGGTGGAATGAATGTGTGGATAGTGGAAGAAGTGGACCCCCAAAAAGTGGGAATATTTATTATGAGAAGTTACATACCTTAATTAGCCAGAAGAAGGGACACGAAGTCCACTTCCTTCAGCTACAAGAAGTTCGGGTGTTGTATGCTGAGTGAATTGTTGTAGGAACTCTTCCTTAGAAATTGTCTTGTGATACAATCTTAGGTGATGACCATTCACTAGCAGCTTAAACTTGACAGGGTCAATCGTATTAAGCTGAAAAATTCCATTGGAAAATACTTCAGCCACCTCATATGGTCTGATCCACCTTGTCTATAATTTTCCTGCATTATCCTAATATTGTGATTCATAGAGCAATGCCCAATCTCTAGGCTGAAATTTTTTATCCTTAATGAATTTATCATGCCACTTTATTCATTGATTTTTTAATACCTCTGTGTGATGCAAAGTTTCCTTCCTCATCTCATCCAAAGAATTCAACTGCATGATTTTGTCTCTTTGTGCTTCAAAAATATCCATTCCCAATTCTACTACAGTCCTAAGAGTCTTATGCTCAAATTCAATGGGCATCATGATTTTCTTGCCATACAACAACTCAAATGGAGTGAATCATGTAGTTTTTTTCCAAGTATTTTTGTAAGCCCAAATAGATTTTGGTAGCTTGCTTCCCCAATCCTTTTTATGGATAGCCACTATTTTTGTTAGAATGGATTCAATTTCTCTGTTGGTCACCTCAACTTGTCCATTGGCCTAGGGGTGATAAGGAGTAGACTTCTTATGCCTAATTTTTTACTCATTGACCAGTGTTGTAACAAGGGTTGAAGTGAATTGAGTCCCTTGATCAGTCACTATGTCTCTCAGAACTCCATATTGTGTAAAAATTTCCTCATACAAAAATTTTGCAACCTTTTTATCTCTTGCATGTTTTATGGCCTTAACTTCTACCCATTTAGTTACATAATAAGTGCATACCAAAATATATGATTTTCCTTTTGATGGAGGATCAATGGGTCCTACAAAATCCTATCCCCACTTATCAAATGGAGTGATTAATACCTAGGGGTAAAGTGGAATCTCATTAGATTTGGTTGGCTGGACCATCCTTTGGTGTCTGTCACACTTCCTTCTATATCTCCTTGCATCCTTGTGGAGTGTTGGCCAATAATATCCTGTGTTCAAAATCTTCATTATTGTCCTCTTGGATGCAAAATGTCCTCCATAGGGTTCATTGTGGCATGCATGTAGAATATCATACATCTCATCTTCTCTCACACATCTCCTCATGACCTAGTTAGGTCTAGTGTAGAAAAACATCCAACAATCCATGAGAAAGGAAAATATTTTTCAATGAGCACTCTCCTCTCTTTTGGAGAGAAGTGGGGAGGGACTCTCCCTGTGACTACAAAATTAGCTATGTCAGAATACTAGGGTGTTTGCATACTGATGGAAAATAAGTGCTCATTAGGAAATAATCATCTATGAATTGATTTTCCTTTGATGTGGTCAGCCTTGAAATAAAATCTGCAACAACATTGGTCTTCCTTGTTTTATCCACAATGGTTATGCTAAACTCCTGTAGTAGCAATAACCATCTTGCTAGCCTTCCTAAAATCAGAGTTTTATTCATGAGGTATCTAATGGCTACATGATCGGTGCACACAAAGATTTGGTAGCCTATTATGTAATGTCTGAATTTATTTAAAGCATATATCACAACTAACATTTATTTTTTTGTCACTGTATAGTTGAATTCAAATCCTTGTAGATTTTTGCTGACAAAGTAAATGGAAATTTCAATAGCTCTGTCTTTGTGTCCTAGGATTGCTCCTATAGCATAGTCTAATGCATCTCTATGGATGTGAAAAGGAAACTCCCAATTAGGTCCCTTGAGCATAGGAGCATGAGTTAAAGTTTCTTTCAAGTCGTAAAATGTCTTGTCACAGTCTGTTGTCCATTGGAACTCAACATCTTTGGTTAGGAGATTATACAATGGTGTTGCAGTTTTTCTGCAGTCCTTGATGAGCCTCTTTTAATAACTTGTATGTCCTAAGAAACTCCTAACATCATTTTGTTTTGCAAGGATATGCAGATTGGTAATCACCTCAATTTTTGCAGGATCTACTTGAATTCCTTTGTGAGAGATTTAGTGGCCAAGAAATACACCTTCCTACATCATCATGAAGCACTTTTCACTATTTAAAGATAGAATTGTGGTCTTCACATATTTATAGGACTCAATATTTTCCAATGTTTCATTGAAATTAGCACCATAAGTAGTGAAATCATCCATATAAATTTACATGCAATCGTGAGAGATGTTTGAAAATATGCTAATGACTTCCCTTTGAAAAGTTGTAGGCGCATTACATAA
This sequence comes from Sequoiadendron giganteum, assembly GCA_007115665.2. Taxonomy (NCBI): domain Eukaryota; kingdom Viridiplantae; phylum Streptophyta; class Pinopsida; order Cupressales; family Cupressaceae; genus Sequoiadendron; species Sequoiadendron giganteum. The sequence continues at coordinate 427,649,624 of CM021104.1, forward strand.
GCCAAATGGAAGTACTGAGTAGGCATAGGTTCCCCATGGATAGATAAAGGTGGTCTTCTCCTATTCCTCTGGTGCAATTTGGATCTGGTTATAGCCACTAAATCCATTAAGAAAAGAAAAGTGTTGCTTTCCTATAAGTGAGTCCAAAACTTGATCTATGAATGGTAAGGGAAAATGGTCCTTTTTGGTGGAATAGTTAAGTTCTTTGTAATGAATACAAACTCGCCCCTTCCCTCCTTTTTTGGGAACAATCACCAATGGGGACACCCACTGGCTATCTAAAATAGAGTAGATAAATCCTGCATCTAGCAATTTTTGCAATTCCCCTTTTACTATTTCTCTTAACATAGGGTTAATTCTTCTTTGTGGCTACCTCACTGGTGTACAATCATCTCTTATGTATATCCTATGAGTATAAATTTTAGGTTCCAATCCCTTCATATCGTTATATTCCCATGCAAATTCATTTTGGTGGGCCCTTAGTAAGTTTTCCAATGACAATTGTTGTTCTTCACTCAATTTACTGTTGATATTCATATGTTTCCCTTCTGATACTTGCACTTGTGTGTTTAACTCTACCATATCTTCTTCACTAATTTTTGGTACCTTGAGTTCATGTGGCAGAAATGCATGAAACATACATGTTGCTGCAGGAAGTTCAGCTGTAGGAAAAAATGTCTATAGGATAACCGATTGCAAGATGAGGGGCTGCAGGATGAGTGACTACAAGATGAGTGTGCAAGAGTGTCTTCACTGTATCAATAGAATTAGATACATGAGAGGATGATGCTTCCTCTTCCTCGTAATGGTTCTAAATTAGGTTATAAAATACTTCATCTTCATCCTGAAGCTGTAGGAAAGGACTTCTCCTTAACATCATAAGCTATGCCACATAATTAACTTCCTCGGACTCTTCACTAGCATGTAGCCATACTGGATCATCCTTATCATGGGATGGATGAGCGAGAGGGTAGAGAACAAGATTTTTGGTGCTCTTTCCATTAGAAATGGTCATGTATCCTATTCGACATCCAATATAAGCATCTACCATTTCTAACCACGGTCTTCCAAGAATAATGGGATACTTGTCTAGTGTGGCTTTAGGAGAAAGAATCATAAAATATGTTGGGTACTCCCAAGATTCTAGAGTTACCAATAGATCTTCCACTATAACATCAAGCTTAATAGTAGAACTATCAACAAGTTGTAGGATAGTAGGAGTAGGTCTCATGCTTACAATATTTAGTTTTTGCAGGATGTCCTTGGTCATTACATTTATTGTTGCTCCCAAATCGATCAAAGCATTCTTTATCTGCATCCCATTCATAACAACTCCTACCACAAGACTCCTTGGGTCATTATACTTGTGAACAATCACTTTCTGAGGCATGATGTCAGCAAGTTGTCCCACCACATGAACTGAAGTGGGGTATTTATTCTTCCTGCCTGGCTTCTTAAGGCATGCTTCCTTGATTTCTTTGCCATATATGGGAACATCTTTTATGGACTGAAATAGAGGTATCTAGACACATATATGATTCAATTGATCTAGAATGTCAAAATTTGTGTCCTCCTTTTCTTTCACAATTTCCAACCTTTGGGGAAATGGTGGTTCAAGTTTAGTCTGCTTGGTTGGGACTGGTACACAAATTTTAGGTGCACAAGGCTGAATGGGGACATTTAGAGGCTCCTCCTCTTCCACAATAAGTTTAGTGATAATGGGTGTAGAAGGAGCTGAAAAAGTAGTTCCTGAACATAAAACGATGTCACTTACACTCATATTATATGTAGTGAATTGATTTGGATCAACAGAGAATACTGACTGCTATTGTGGTTTATTATTTCGGTTAGGTGTGGGCTACACTAGTAGCTGAGTAGGTTTAGGTGCATTTGAATTTGAATTAGCAAGAGAAGGAATTATAGCATGTTGTTGGGGCTAATAAGGTGGCTGCATGTAATTGGTGGTTTTTGCTGCTAGTTTCTTAGAGGTGGCTGCCAATTTCCTTGAAAATGTTGCCAATTCCCTTGAGGTTTTTGCCACTAGGGTGGAGAGTTTTGGTGATTGGTCCAAGAATTTTGAGGGTTGATCCAAGGCTGTGGTGGATATCCTCCATAATTGGATGGATATAGGGGGTTTCCACTGATTACTAGATGAATAAGAATTGAAATGTGGGCCAACAAAAGATAGTGGATCTGGTGGCATACCCTATCTTGGAGCCCATGGCCTCCTTTGTGCAACATAGTATACTTGATCATCTTCTCCTTGAATTGGTTTGAACTCGGGTTTCATATGCTTGTTGTCAATATCAGCTATCATCTTGCATCTGTAATCCTTCTTATTTTGTTTGCAATGAGGGAAATATTCTGTGAACATTGCCTCTACCTCCTCTTGTTTCTTTTTGGCCTGAAGTGAATCTCGTTGAGTAGCCAAACTATTTATGATGTCTTACTTGAAGTCTTCCAGTAAGTGAGTAATCTACATCCTTAAAACTCCACTGGTATATGACTTACCCATAGAATATTGGTAATCTCTCCCCTTCTTTAAAGCTTCCCTAGAATAGTTTTGACATATCTTCTTGATATCCTCCCAAGGAACTTGGGTGATATCTCCTCCTCCCATTAGGTCCAAGGAATTTGTGCAGCTATTGTTAATTCCTCCCAAGAAAAGTAGCTTTTTTGATTCTTCATTGAGTGTATGGTGTGGAGATTTCTGTAGGAAAAATATAAACCTTGAAATGTAATCCTCCAGGCTCTCATATTCCTTTTGCTGCATCCTAAAAATGTCATCTCCTCTCATGTCATTTGCCCTGCAATACTCTTTGTATTTCTCAAAGGACTTTGTCTTCATGTCCTCCCAAGTCTCCACAGTATCTTTTCCTAGGTTCATGTACCATCTTAATTAATCTTCTTTCAAAGTGGTAGGGAATAACTTAAGCCTATGGGCATCAGTGGTATAGTCATAACTCTTGTAGAGTATATCAAACTCAAACAAGAATGTATTAGGATCCTCTGTGAAAAGTCCATAAAACTTAGGAAGGACTGAAGCATGGATATTTTTGAGGTTGTCTAATTCATTAAGATGAGCAATGGGGAAAGGAAAAGTTGGTCAGTCAGGTCTGTTAGTTCTATTTCCATTTGCATCACCCATGCCTACTTGATGAAGTTCCAAAGCATAGGGGTCTTCAATCAAATTTTGATCTTCATAGGAAACTTCAAAATTGGCCAGATCTAGAAATGTATCAACAAAGAGGTGTGGCTCTTCTTCTTCTTCTTTTCTTTGAAGGTTCTGATACTCAACTATCTGTAATAGATCAAGATGGTTAGGAAGGAACCTCTCACAATTATCTCTTCTCCTTTCTATATGCATACAATATCAACTCACTATTAGTCAGCTCACACAAAGAATTGGAAAAAGAATAGGGGGGTCATAACTCTTCTAAATGAGGGGGTATACTAAGAAGAAATTCCAGAAATATTATAGCAAGAAAAACTATCAATGACTCCAAAGAACTTCCTAGTTTGACACCATCCCTGACAACGGTGCCAAAAATGTCAGCCTCCTATAATGATTTAACAACTAAGCCTTCACGACTGTGATTCAGAGATTGGACATCTTAGCTATCTCAATCATCATGAAGGTGCATTTAAATTTTTGAACCTAGGGACGTAAACTTGAAATGGGTCAGAATTGTATGTGCACTAGGAATCCAAAGTAGCCACATTCATCCTACAACTAAGAAAGACACAATATTGAAAGTAAATTTCTTGGAAGGAAATAGCATAAATGCTGAACATCAACCAATAACTAGACTAAATTGAAATGCATGACAAAAATGAAAATCAGAGTGAAAAAATAGGAAACTAGTTTGTCTGCTTTGGTTGCAGGAACAGTCACAAAATAGAATTTTAGTGGCTAAAGGAACAATCAGTGCCAGATTCTTAACTAATTACTGAACAAAAAATAAAAACTAAACTAAACTAAGGTACGAGACAAAATACTCACCAAGTGGGCCCCCTTGGATAATTTTTCCCTAAAACTAAGGTAAACTCATATGCACAAACTTATAAATTCATTTCATTCATTGGAAAACATGAGTGCAATTGAGCAACATGATTGTATTACTAAAAATATTAAGAGTGTGAGTACATCATCAAATTAACATTCTTCGACCAGAGAGATGAGAAGGAACATCAGAGGCTTATTTAAACACCTAGCAAGGTGGTCAACTCCAGTGGATGCGGAGGATGCCACATTTGGGAAACATGGAAAAGAGAAGAGGTGGCTACACATGCACAAAATCTATTAGACATTTTTTCCTTAATGTGAGTCTGGCACAAAAGTAATGCCTATATTTTCTCAACAACAATTAAGACCATTACAAGGAGGTTACAATTTGATTTGCATGAGGAATCTCTAGCCACCAAGAGCCTTCCCTCCATTAAATAACCACCTTGTTGACCGATATGGCACATGACCAGTTGGCAGAATCTTCTTGAATTGCAAGCCTCTAATTATCTACATGAAAATATTAGTATGCACAACAACTACATATCCATAATCATTAAAGTGGCATTCATTAATCACATGCAAAATTAACATAGTCAGTTCATATAGCATGTCAATATCATTTGAAAGTTATGAAAATAAGTTCATGTCCAAAGTCTATATTTTTAAGGAAATGCTATAAAAAGATCAACTCCCAAGTATCAAATTCTTAGGACAACTGCAGGAAATGGAGAGCAACTCTATCAATAATTAGACCATAAACTAGACTCATCACTCACCACACTATTGAGCTGGATCAGAGCGTCTGTTTCGATGCTCATAAGCATCTCCATAGACTTCTAAACTATAAATTTAGACTGCTCCACCATTGAGAACCCCAACAAAGCCATTAATTCTCTAATTCCTTTGGTAGAAACAAACAACAACAATCTGGGTAACTATGCCACCTTGAGTCAGATGAAAGTCATGGGACACCTATGTATTTTCGTTGCATTATTATTTTGTACATGTGTGTGTGGACCCAATAAATTGCAACCCAGTTATCTTTGAAATGCCCACACCAAGATCTTGGGATGCTCAAAATGTGATTTTTGAGAGCATGTGATAAGACTTGTGAAAGCTTAACCAATCTACCATAACTTCACCAAACATATTAATAGTATGTTGCCATAATTTGATATGAACAATGCATATATGGTGGTGATAATTAATGATTACATTTATCTATCCTAGCCATCACCGCCATAGTTGATACGATAATTTAGATGTGGCCTCCATAAAAGCATTGATGATGTTGCTAACTGTGAACTCCAGATCGTTTGAGTTTTAGCTAAGCCCAGACCCAAACAAAGAACTCCCTTTGGCATGCTCGTGATTTTTCTTTCCACAAAATGGTGGAAACCATTGATATATTTAGTAAGGCGACATTTAATGCAATACACTTTCCATCACTAGGAAAATTTAGAATTCTAGTCCAACACTTTTAAAAAAAAATCCACAACAATGCATGTGGAAAGACGCTCACTCAACCGCAAACATTTTTATTTGAATTATTATGCAACTAACAAAGTGAGTAAATTTTATTTGTATAAAATTATTTTTAATAATTCCTCTATATATTTTTTGGTAGTCTATATCAACGCTTGAATTTTGAAAAGGAAAATAACAAATCCTTTTAAAAATAGCCTTATATTAGTAGATAAATAAGTAATAGTTAGATCTATTATAGAATTCTATGAGTTGAAATAATAAATTTAAAATAAACAAGTACACTTAAAAAAAAAACAAAGATGTATTGGTTACTTTAGCACCATGAAAAATTGATGGTGTTGGACTATATCTATACTCCCAAATGATGCTCTAATATTAGATTATATTTGGATCTTTGATGTTCTAATAGTAACACATAAAAAAGTTATTCCGATCTAGGGTAAAATTATGATACAAAATAGATCTAAACTAATTGTGTAGTCTAAAGTATATCTTTGTATATGGAATTATTTTTTTCCATGAAATTCACGTAACAAATTTTATGATTGAAATTTGATTCACCATACATTTTGAGTATTTAGACATTTAATGAATAGAGTGATAGATTTCTAAGCAAGGCGCATGTTCTACTTAGTGAAACTCTTAGTAGAAGTATTTAGTGACTTGTAAAAAAAGATCAAAGATAGCAAGAAACATTTTAATGTGCCTATCCATTGATAATTATGTATATACTAATGTGGTAGTGAATTCTTAGATGTCCTTAAATAATGATATAAGTATGTGCCTAAGGTCCAAATTCTAGATCTCAGATCTTCTTGATGTGAACACAAATTGGGGTTTATCCTTTTGTAAGACACCTTAGATATAATGTGAAGTACTTTATTATTCAAGTTGAGATGAAACAAATTGTTGGAGGTGAAAACCATGAGATCAGTTTAAAATTTGAATTTAAAAATTTAAGGCTCAAATTCACACCAAAAATTTAAATTAGGTTGAAATTTGCATTGCAAAAATTATCTAGGTAAGGCGAATAGATAAACTAGAGATTGTAGCGAGATCCTTGGGATGTGTAGAGGTAGAATTAGACCATGATTAATGAATATACCAATTATTAGTGTAAAAATATGTAACTTGTATGTTATTTATTGCATAAAGGATAACCAAGTCAAAATGAATCCAAAACTAATGGGAAAAGTGCATGGTGTGCAATTTTCACCATCACATTTCCCCGCACTTTTACTTTCATTTTAAATACCATGAAGATGCACGCCAATCTCATAATGTATTTTTCATTAACTATAGTGTTTATAGACTTTGATATCATTATGAAATATAGTGTGAGGTGTGTTGATCCATTTTTAATGATTTTAACTAATACATAGGTATTTTAGATAGATACATTAATATCAAAACTTTAAATATTTATTATATTTATGATTAATCTTCTTCAATAGGCATTGGTGTTTATTTGATTTTGGTTCCATATGTAGTATTGAAGTTAGTAATTTTCAAAAAATATTGCTAATTTATTTATTTAAAATTTGTTGATGTAGGGATCGTCCACACTTAATTAGAAGTGTAATTATGAATTTAAAAGGAAATATGGTTTTACTATTGAAGTTCAAGATGATTGGGATTACAAGGGGAAAACTAGTTTTATTCCATGTCATTCTTTTCCATGATCTTGTTGGCCTAGCAAGGTCTTATGCTATTTTGATGTCCTAGTTTTTTGGTTTCTTAAATTGTTATTATTGTTGCTTTCACATTTTATAAGAATGGGGCCTATTGTGTTTTCCTAAATTTAATTTTTGATATTTAAGATATAAACCTTTCGATTGCTTCATCCTAATTTTTAATTTTAATTTTTTAATCCAATATTTGGCCGCCAAGCATACATCCTTTCCTAAAAAAATTAATGCAGTAATTTAGAGAGGAGCCTTCTCAAGGGAAAAGTAATTCAAAAAGTGGGTGTGAAATGTTTTGATATTTAATTTTTAATTATTTTTCATTGGATTCACGATATGAAGGTTTTTCTTTTAAATTCTAGTGTTAAATTTTAAAGCAATAATGCTATTAAATTAGGTCCGAAATCTTACAAAAAAAGGCTCTATATGATGTATAAAAATAAGGGCCTTTCAAAGAAAAGAGGAAAGGATGGATAAGGATGAGACACAAAAATGAAAAGAGAATAAAAAAAGATTAGAATGGTAATAAGAATGAGGAATAAGTGTTTGGGACTTAGGAATAAAATGAAGATGTTGGGTTTTATTTATTTTGTTAAATAATTGTGAATTATTTAATGCTTATGTTGAATTTAACAATCACTTGATTATAGGAGCATTTTAATGAGTTTTAATGGGTTTTGTTTATGAGTTATGTAGTTCAATATAATTTATCTTTTCTTAGCTATGGAATTCCTTGTAAACTGACTATATAGTAATGATTTTGTTATTAAAATGATGGTGTTGTTTATTGCTCAATTTTTATGTATTTGTATCTAGGTGCAGTCTTGAGTTAATGGATATAATCTTGACTATTACAAAACACTTGAATTGTTTCATTTCTATCGTATTATAGTATTGGGGTCTTATTCATGTTTGAAAAATTTATGGATAGTTTTGTGGATTTGATACACCTCAATTTACTCAAGAGGTTATGTTGTATGCAAAATATTTTCCCCATATCCTAATGGGTAAGACACAAGAATGGAAATGAAGGTTAATTTCCTTTATGTGCAACACTGTCCTAACTTGGAAAGGTTTTCCCATATTTCTTAGATATTAGGGGTTGAGTGGAGGTCCAAGGTAGGTTTTAATTGTATCAATACACCTCTAACAAGAGTCCATATTATTAGGAAGGAGATTATGGATATGGTAAGGATCTTTTTTAGTACTCGCAATTATTGTTGTTTCCTCTCTTGTAGATTTCTTTAATAATGGTGCAAGATGTTAGAAGTATATTATTAAGGAATATACTTTTTTTTCATGCTATTGTAAAATAACTATGGATTTTATTTTGGCATATATGGTGAAACCATAAACTAAAGGGAATATATATAATAATTGAGTTTTATTTGCAAACTCTACAAGGGAGACTAATAGATATTTTTTAACATTATAGGTTTCATTTAATTATTGGAAATGATATCAATGACAATGGCTTCTTATATCTTCCTAATTAACAATACATGTTCATATGTCCATGGACATATGTAAGGAGGTTATGGAGTTTCTCTCTTTTGGGTCAAAGAATGAATTTTTCTACTTGATTATTTTTTTATGTGTTATTGTATGACCTTGAGTACTTGAGAGATGACACAATCTTAAGAATTTTTTCATGACTCTAAGAATTTAATTGTTGTGCATTTAGTATAAGAGTGTTCTAGTTATTATGATTTTACATCATTGTCACATTGTAGTATAACAATGAAATTTTCTTTTAAAAAAGGGAAGGTGAAATATGGTTTTGGACTATTATAGTACAACTCATGGGTTAAGCTTTTATTTAAGACCCTATGGTTAATTTTCTAAAACTTTTAAGATTATTTATAATCCTTAAATGAATCCTTTTGTGTATTCATGGATTCACTTTAAAATTATTATTGATGATATGGTCATAGTAGTTCTTGGATGGAGAATTGACTATGTTATATAATAATAGAAATTTATGTTTACATATAGGTAAAATCATCCTACTTGATAAATAATGAATTTAATTTTGGGTTTCTCTATAAGACCTTACATACACTATAGATGGAAAAAAAATTTGTAGATTTTTTATTCAAGTGATGGATCTTAGTCTAATAATTTTTCTGTGTATGGTCTTATCTTAGGGATGATGGATAGATTAAAAAACAACTATGACCTTGTGATATTCTTCTTTAATCCTATGTAATCTCAATTGTGTTGAGTATCCATACTTTTTATATTGGAGATTGTTGCAGTGTTATCATTGATGTCAATAGGGAGATTGTTACACTATGTTGTCTTTAGTGTTGTCATTTATGTCAACCTATGCCAAAATCTAGTGTGGTGTTGAGAAAGTGTTGTAGATGGAGAGACTGTTAGTGTTACAGAGTGTGGTTGTGATGAGAAGTTTTTTGTGATGTTGGTTATGTAGCTAGTTCACGTGGTTTCTGAGTGCTTTTGAGAAAATTTGAAGAAGAGAGTGTGGAATTTGATAGATTTGTGTTATTTTTTGTGCTCCAAATTTCTTCATGGTTGAATATGTGCTTGTGTGATTTGGATGAGATGATCAAAGGTTTTCAAAGGTTTTATATCTAGAGTTTAAGGTTTTAGATTATGTGACAGTGGAAGTTGTGTTTGACAATATGTTTGACTGTGAAGAAGGTTGTTTGGGAGAAATGGAATTTATCTGTATTTCTCCACATTGAGGTTTCTTATCTCATGGATTGGGAATATGATAATATTGTATATATCTACATTACTTTGGGGTTTTGTGTGTTTAGTTATTCCACAAGGTTGGTTAGTGAGCTGTATGTTTGTGGCATTGTGGCTGGTTGCACATGATGTTAAGTATTCTCACTTGTAGGTGGTTGTGGTAGTGTTGTAAAATATTGTAATGATGTTGGAATATTATAGGATGTTGTGTGAAGTTTATTTGTGTTCTACATATTGTTTTTAGACAATAGAGGGATGTATATGGTTTCTTGTTAGTGATAGTGCAAGTTTGGTTGACTTGGCATGCTAGTGCTAATTGTAGAAGTTGTTTGTTATTTATGGAAGCTTGTCGAAGTAGATTTTTGTCCAAGTTAACCTTTGGCATGGTATTCACTTATTTTAACCATGAAAGTGTTTAACATCGACCTATTTATTGGATACACATTTGAGGTGCATACATTTCATTAAGGATGACCTAAAAAAGGTTGTTTGAGGTCATGGAGGATATATAAGTAAGGTTAATTGTTTGAGATGTATGGTGTGTTGTGAGATGTGACTGTGATTGAGTGTGGTGATTTGAGTATGAGCTTAAATTCCTAAGGTTACTAGATGTAGTGAGTAGAAGGTGACTAGATTAGTAAGGTTAATTTTTTGAGATGTCTGGTGTGTTGTGAGATGTGAATGTGATCGAGTGTGGTGATTTGAGTATAAATGCCTAAGGTTACTAGATGTAGTGAGTAGAAGGTGACTAGATTTCAATGAGCCCAAAGTTGTTGGAGGTAGTGAGCTGAAGGTTGTGGATGGTGTAGAGTTGTTGTGGTGGATCTTATTGTTTCTATGAGGTATTGAACCTTTATGTAACAATATTGTTCTATTCTCTCTTTTTTTGGATAGTGAGTCCTTTAGGTAGTGATCCATTTCAATAGTGAGCCTATTATATTCGATGTTTTTCATATATATGTGAGTTATTCCTCACTACATTTTTTATTTGCTTAGGGTTTTCCATTTAAATTTGGTGTTCTATTATGTATGGTTGTTGATGTGTTTACGTTTCAACTTGTTTACAGTCATGCTAATGCTTAATAAAGGTTTAAGATTCATGAGGGTTTGAATTTTTAATGTACAACTTATTCACCCCCTCTTAGTTTTACTATGTGTTTAACAATTGGTATCAAAGCTATGGTTCCTTGAAAGAAGCTTAACCACTTGAGGTAGATCTAATGGCACATAGGAACGATATCAAAGTGATTATGTTTGATGGATCAAATTATGCTTTCTAGAAATCCAATATGAAATATTTTTGTCTCTTTAGGATTTGGTGTTTAGAAGTTAGTTGAAATTGGATACAATATGCCTACTACTCCTTTGACAATTAATGATGAGAGAAAAGATTATGAGAATAATGGAAAAGAAAGGAATGTTATCTTGAGTGGGATTTCTAATTCAAAACTTGTGAAGGTGATAAGCCTCAAAATTTCAAAGAGATTTGGAAAATTCGTAGAGAATTTATGAAGGAGATGATAGGGTGAAGCAAGAAAAGATGCAAAATTTCAAAGCCAAATTTGAAAAACTAAGGATGTCAAAAGAAAGATATTGTTGGCTATATGCTTAGAGTGGATGAAACTGTCAATGCCATCAATGGTCTTGGTAGAAAGCTATATGGAAGTGAAGTTGTGAAAAATGTACTGAGAAATCTTCCTAAAGCTTATAGTGCTAAAGTTTCTGCTATTGAGGAAGCTCAAAATTTGGATCAATATTCTAGAGATCAATTGTTTGGTGCTTTAACTACTTTTGAATTAAGAGAGTTTGACCAAGATGCTCCAAGGAAAGTGTATAGGAGTGAATTTATACCCCCCTTACAAATTCCACTTTTACACCCTTCTCCTTAGAAAAATCAAACCCGACCATGTAATTCCACATCATTCGTCCATACTTTATCCACTTGGTGCATGTTTATAGTGTCGATGGGGGAATTTTTGTCAGGGACATGCACATGGTAAATAGATGTTTGCATGGCACACTGCCATTCTGACAAGATTCATGCCTTTGGAATCTGTAGAGGCGTTACATTCTCCAATGGGAATGAAATGTAATGTCCTTGCGCTCTTCAACTAACCTTTGAACAACTCTTTCCCTCCCAAAATCATCTTAAAATGTCTATTCTTCATTGTCATTCACTCTCTACACACTTTGGAAATTTTGAAAGATAATTATCATATTATCTCATGCATTTTAGCTACTTGCTGCACTATCAACCATACCAACATCATATAATTCTTCACATCTACCACAAAAGTTATAACTTGGTGTCTTGTGAAACTTCCTTCGACATCATTATGTATGGCCATGTCAACTTTTCCATGGTCATAGACTTGCATTCCTCTCTCATTGGCCTTGAGTGCCTTTGGTCGAGGGTGGTAGTATTTTCTTATCATTAATTTTTTGTTGGGTTTGAGTAGAATAATGTTTCTTGTAGTATTCGATATTCTTCATTTCAAGAACTTTATTTATCGCATTTCTATTTCTCTTTCTATCTGGTTGTTTGTGGAGGTGGAAACACCAAAATAGAGGTTTGACTATGGCAAGCCCCAAAATAGACCCAATATTTTTCCCCGCTTTGTTGTGTGTAGGTACTTTGTTTGTGTGGAGCTTATGGGAGAGTTAGACCCTTCATAATTTTATTTCTTACCACCTTTGTTCACCTCCCTTTCATAATATTCCTTATGTTATAATAGTCTCTTTATTATTTCCTACTTTTGTTATCGTAGTAAACCCTTAGCTAAGGTATTTAGTAGGTTTTCTAGTATTTTTTAGTGTCTTTTACACTTTTTGTTTGTACGGACTCCAACGCACTTGTGAGGCACCATTGCACCACCCTATCATCCCTGTCATGCATTTTTGCACTCTGGTAGAGAGTTATCTGAGGTACATTCTAAATTCTAGAAACTCGCTCACTTAGTCCAAACCTAGCTCTTGGGATAGTAGAGTGAAAGAATTATTGAGAGTGCTCTTCATTCTCTATCCTCCAATTCCTTAAATACCTATGTGGTTGAGGTAGATTAGGACAGCCTTCAACTCTCAGCTCTCCATGACCTGGAGTCATTGAGTGGTCATTCCCCCTCCTCTACATTTTGGTGAACCTGACGTTAACCAATTTGGTTATGTTTGGTAGTGTTGAAAGACCCTTCCCTTGTATCCTAGGAGTGTTGTAGGTGTGAGTATTGTGAGGTTCCTAGCCTTGCAACCCAACCTAAAACCCCTAGTCACATATTTGGAAGGTTCCCTAAGCATTACATAACAAAAACTTGAGTGGGTCACCATCTAATTATAACACCCTTGGGGGCTCTTGTGAAGGTTCCATTTAGTGTACGTGAAGATGGCTTTTTTCTTACATCTTCCCATCTCGTTTGTGCAACCTACAAGTGGATCTCCTGTCATAACATTTACCTCATAGGATTTATCAATAAATCTAATAGGCAACCATCTCCCTTATATATCCCTGTATGTATCAATAGGAATATCATAGCGGGTTTTCTCGTTGACCCTACATGGGTGAATGCCATCATAGAGGAGATCATATTGATTAAATTATTACATAAGGATGGATATGACAAGTCTAGAAGCACTATATGTACACATGATGGGATTTTCATTCCTCCCATTAGCTGTATCACCTTGTCAGTCCTAGTTGGGCCTAGAACAATGAATGCACTCTTTGACATCATCCCAGAGTCTGAACTATTTAGAGTGAAGTTAGGCGTTCCTTGGTTGATTCCCATGAATGCAGTTTCCTTAGTATTCCATAAGTTCTTGAAGTTTTCCCATGAGGGATCAGTGCATGTATTCCAAGACACCAGTTGTAAACTAATGATAACACATGGGGGCTACCCACTGAATCAATTCTAGCCTACCCCTATTGGTCCACTTCCTCCTAGGACAAATCTCTTATATCAAAATTATGTGAAATACAAGAGTGGGGGCATAACACCTAAAGTGAGATACCCTCCTTCTCCCTATGTCATTTCACATAGAGCTTGCATGAAGGTGAAACATGAGGTTGCCTTGACCACTTGAAAAAGGGAAGAGGAGAAGTCCACTCAGGGATCCTTTTCTTCCTCTTTTAGTGTCCCACTTGTCGCTTCCTCTTGCCCTATTATGGCACCATCCTCTTCCACTCCTATGCGCTTGCTAGGGAGTCTAATGGTGCTCAGTTAGTGAAATCCCAAACGTCCAACATTTGAACTTACAATCTTACCCATAGTGCCTTGGACCATTTTGTATGGTAAGGAAAAGGGTCCCCATGGAGCATCCTCTATGTCATGGCCTCCATGGCCTCTTACTACTCCTACCTCAATGATAGGAGTCCCTCCCTCCATCAGAAACAACAGTGATGGATACTCTAATGGTTGAATAGGAGTCTTTTTTCCCTTATCAAGTTGTAGCCTCTAGCTCTCGAAGTCATAGAAACTATTTTGCATATGAGTGATAGTGTTGGAGGAAGGCTTTAGTTGCTAAGTAGGCCACCTTACAAAAGAAGGAAGGGGAACCAATAGCTCCCACTTCTAAATCTTTTGTTGTGTCCTCCTCTTCCATTCTCCATGCTTCAATTCCCTCCACCTCAGTATTGCTTCCAGATCCCCCTATGAGAGTTAATGATCCTCATGTGAAGAGAGTCCAGGTATTCATTGCTCCCTCGGTTGAACCTCCCCTTTTGGTGTCCCTTTTGAACATCCCACTACTTTTTGAAACCTGTCGACATGTTGAATACCTTAGTGGTGTCTATTATGGTTTTCTCCTTTGCCTCCATGTCCTCTACTTCATCTATGGATATTTCATATCCTTTAATGAAGTGAAAGATGGAGGATGAACCGACTTGCAATGGGGGTTAGAAGAAGGGCTAACCTTTGTGAGAGGGTAGTTCTACATTGGCTTGTGTCATCCTAGTGATGATGGAAGCCCTGACATCCCCAAAGTTTGTTATTGCTCCCAAATATTTTGATGAGTCTAGTACTGGATCTTGGGTGACACCTCCATCACCCATTGAGTTGAGACATGACACTCTGATAAAGTGCATGTTAAACTATGTAGACAGTATCTCGGCCTTATCAACAATTTTTGTAATATTTTTAACATTCACCTCCCAAGAACTGAGTGAATAAGACCTTGAGGGACCTTCTTCCTTGGCTCTTGTTGCAAGAGGGTCGAAGGGTACCCCCCTTGATATTCCACCCTTGTAGGCTTGTTCGCCCTCCCCTTATAGTGATCTATACTGGGAGAACAATGACCTATTGGTTGATGAGGACTAGGGAGGGAACCTCTTCTTTATCTATAGATTAGATTGTGTGTGTGTATGTATTGTATTTGCCCATTCTTGTGTTATGTGTTCTTGGATGACCCTTGTAACCCTCATAGGAGATTGAATAAAGGAGTATTTTTGTGTCGTAAAAATATTCTATTTGTCCTATCATTCTTCTCTTTGTCGTGCCTTGATTTTTGACAATTGAGGATGATGCAAAGTGTTGGGGGAATTTAGGCCTCCCTTCCATGTTTACCCAATTTTTTTATTTCATATTGTCTTCATGTTCCTTCTTCACATGGTTTGATATAGTAGGGGTTGATGATAGTTCATATTTATAGTATTATATCTATTTATCTATATTTGTGAGCAATTTTGACCTCGAAATATTTATCTCTTGTTCATTATGTTATTATCTTTCCTATATGTGCATCTTTCTCTCTTCTTTTCTTTCTTTGTGATGTTGTGGTGCTCATGTGTTTTCCCTTGTGTGCACAAAAACATTACCACAGTTACATCTCACCATGTTTCATGGGCCACAACATCACTTTTTATTCTTTATTTTCTCTCCTTAGGAAGCTATGTGCCTTTGTGCTTGGAACACACCCTCCGAAGGGGGGATCTCATATCACTTTGATTTTCAAAAGATGCATTCAGTGGCCAACGAATCTCTTCTTGAAAATCTTATTTTTCAAATTGCATTCCTCAACAAGAACCCCTAGCAAAATAATTTTCATTCATCATGGGTTTGTAAAGAAAGAATTTGAGAAAATTTCCTCCAAGTAGGGAGCACCTTCCCCTATAGGAAAATTTCTAACCTTCCCCTTGTGAGGGGGATTTCTTCCTTTCAAATTCCTTGATGAAGTGAAATATTTCAAAAGGATTCCTCGATGTTGAATTGATTTGTGAAAAATACTGTTGCATTTTCAAACTGAGCATCCCTTGAGTTGACCCATTTTCTTTTGAAGGGTTCTTGAGGGATCCCTTTGAAAGCTCTTCCATCAATTTTTTGACTATCTATGTGACTATTTGCTTGATTTCCTATGTGGATTCCTTTTATTTTTTGACTTGTTTTGTCTATGGATTAATATGTTACTTTGCAAGCATGCCTGAGAAGCTGTTTTCCAATCTGACTCTGCAGATTCCCTTACATCAGGCTTCCTTCAGGACTGAGCACCTAGGGGGAACCTTCTTTACAAGTCTGAGGACCTGTGAAGTGATTTCATCCTGCAAGATCTATTCATTGGTGGTTTGTGGGCCTTCGATGCACTTTGTTCAATCCTCCTCAAGAGAGAGTACTCGTGGAGGTATTTGTTTGCCTTTCACTTTTGAGCATGCCAAATAGTTGTTTTCTTTCTCGATGGTTTAGGTATATTTTATTGTAAATATTTCAACTTTCTTTACTGAAAAATCATTGGCATTCATGTTCACTGAAATGGGGGAAAAATGTATAGGATTAAATTTGTACCCCCCTTGCAAATTCCCCTTTTGCATCCTTCACCTTAGAAAAATAAAACCTGACCATGTAATATCATATCATCCATTCACATTCCATCCACTTGGCACCTATTTATAGTGTTGGTGGGGGAATTTTTGTCAGGGATGTCCACATGGTGCACATACATTTGTATGACACACTACCATCCTTATAGGATTCTTGCCTTTGGAATCTGCAGAGGCAATATGTTCTCCATTGGAAATGAAATGTAACACCCCTGCACCCTTCATCCAAAATTTGAATGGCTCTTTCCCTCCCAAACTCATCTTAAAATTCTATTCTTCATTCTCATTCACTCTCTACACACTTTGGACATTTTGGAAGACAATTCTCAAATTCTCTCATGCGTTTTGGCTACTTGTTGCACTATCAAACATCCCAACATCACAAAATTCTTCACATCTACCAAAGAAGATACAACTTGGTATCTTGCAATATTTCCTTCAGCGTCGCTATGGCCACATCGAATTTTCCATGGTTGTCTACTTGCATTCATCTCTCATTGGCCTTGAGTTCCTTTGGTCGAGGGTGGTATTATTTTCTTATCATTAATTTGTTGTTGGGTTTGAGTAGCATAGTGTTTCTTGTAGTATCTGGTATTCTTCATTTCAATTACTTTCTTTATCGCATTTCTACTTCTCGATCTATTTGGCTATTCATGGAGGTGGAAACACTAAAATGGAGGTTTGACTGTGGTGAGCCCCAAAATAGCCCCAACATTTTTCCCCCCTTTTTTGTGGGTAGGTAATTCATTCAGGTGGAGCTTGTGGGAGAGCTAGACCCTTTGTAAGTTTATTTCTTACCACCTTTGTTCTTCCCCCTTTCATAATATTCCTTACATTATATTAGTCTCTCTATTATTTCCTTCTTTTTTCATCATAGTAAACCCTTAGCTAATATGTTTAGTAGTTTTTCAAGTATTTGTCTATGTCTTTTCACTTTCTATCTGTATAGATGCTAGTGCACCTATGAGACACCAGTGCATCTTGTTGTCATCTATGTTTTGTGCTACTGTCCTCTGGAAGAGAGTTTTCCAAGACATAGTTTGAATTCTAGAAACCTAGTCACTTAGTTCAAACCTAGCTCTCGGGTTAGTAGAGTGACAAAAGTATTGAGAGTGTTGTTCATTCTCTATCCTCAAAGTCCTTAAAAACTTCCACAATTGAGGTAGATTAGGGAATCCTTCAACTCTCAACTCTCTATGACCTAGAGTTGTTGAGCGGTCGGTCCCCCTCTACAAAAATAAAATACTTTTAAGCCAACAAAAAAGATAATGATGAATCAAGATGATCTTGATGAGATGGAATCAAAATTTGTAAGAATATTTGAAAAGGGACACTAGAAAATGGAAAGGTAAGTTACTCTTTAAGTGTTTCAATTATCGAAAGATAGGTCATTATGCTTCTAAATATCCAATAAAAGTTACAAATAATAAAAATACATATCATAAAGGTAAATCTATCAAGAAGAGTTATTATGTTAAAGAATATAATGGTGTATTTGATGATAAGGAAACATACTATTCAGATGATGGAAGTGGTGAATTCTTGTTCATGGATTTAAATATTATAACTTATTCTTCTAACCATAAAATATGTATGCGGGAAATCTATTTAAAAATAGGTCACAATTTTGAAGGAACTATGTTGATTTGTTTTCATGAACGAGAGGACAAAAACTACTAGATAATTGATAGCATATGCTCAAATCATATGACAGGTGATAAGAGTAAATTTGTTAAGATTGAAAAGTATGATGGCGGTCTTGTTAATTTTGGTGATGATACATCTACTAAGATCTATGGAAAAGGTTGAATTAGTTTTGATGGAAAGCATAAAATAGATGGTGTTATCTATGTCAAGGGACTCCAACCTAATCTTCTCAATGTATGAAAAATTTGTAGCAAAGGATACAATTTTGTGTTTCAAGATGATGGTTTTGAAATCAGAAAAGGAAGCTCCAAAATATTGGTTGCAACTTGAACAAGGATAAAAGGAAATTTTTATCAGCTCAAATGTGGTGGTGTTAAGTGATTTATGTCTCAAATAAATGAAATTTAGCTATGGCATAGAAGAATGGGTCACATCAATTTTGATAGACTATTAAAGATCAATTCTACTGAAGTTATGAGAGATCTGTCAAAAATTACAAATCCTATCAATGCACTTTGCAAGGAGTGTTAGTTTGGAAAGAAGACAAATAAGAGGTTCAAAAATAAAGAATATTCTACTACAAGAACTCTGGAGTTGGTGTATACAAACCTATGTGGATCTACTAGAATAAGAAACCTATTAAGGAGATAGGTATTTTATCTTGTTGATTGATGATTACTATAGAATGAATTGGGTGGCATTCCTCAAAGAAAAATCAGAGGCTCTAGATAAGTTTAAAGAATTTAAGTATATTGTTGAGAGTGAAATGGATTTGAAAATCAAATGTTTGAGATTGGATAGAGGTGGTGAGTTCACTTCCAATGAGTTTAACAGTTTTTGTGAAGATCTCGGGATAAAGAGACATTTGTCAGATCCTAGGACTCCTCAGTAGAACAAAGTTGTGGAATGAAATAATATGATAGTTCAAGAAGCAACAATAACCATGATGAAGGAAGAAAATCTACTAGAAGTTTATTGGAAAGAAAAAAATCATAGAATAGTGTACATTCTTAACAGAGGACAAGCAAGAGTGAAGAGGTTGAAGACTCCCTATGAACTATGGTATGGAAAACCTCCTACTATGAAATATTTTAGAGTGAAAGAAAATTTTATATCATGAGAGATGAAGAGAACTTGGGAAATTTTGATGCAAGATTAGATGAAGGAATATTCCTTGGATACTCTACAAAGAGCAAGGCATATTGGTGCTACAACAAAAGGCTAAAGAAGAGAGTTGAAACTGCAAGTATCAAAGTAGATGAATAATCACATCAAATTTTAGTGTTGATAGAAGGATATGAATTTGATGAACCCTCTTGTGGAGAAGAAGAAGAAGAAGAGAAAGAAGCTCTAGAAAAGAATCCTAAGACTCCTAACTATGTGAAAAAGAATCATTTTGAAGATCAAGTCATTGTAGAAAAGAGCAAAGGTGTGCTAGCAAGAAGATATGCTATGGTAGAGGAATGGGTAAAATTTTGTTTTCTTTTTGAGGTAGAACCTAAAATAGTGACTAAAGCATGGTAGGATGAGAATTGGATCAAGGCTATGGAAGAAGATTTGAGGAAAGTTGAGAAGAATCAGACATGGGAACTAATCCCAAGACTAAAAACAAGAATGTGATAGGAACTAAATGGATTTTTAGGAACAAGTTGAATGAGAATGAATAAGTTATCTGAAATAAGACTAGGCTTGTGTGTAAAGGCTACTCACAAGTGGAAGGAATATATTTTAAAGAGACTTTTTCTCTGTTGGAAAGAATGAAAGCCATTAGGATGTTTTTGGCTTTTGCAACACATAAAGACTTCAAGGTAAATCAAATGGATGTCAAATCTGCATTCTTGAATGGTGAGTTAGAAGAAGAGGTATATATTGAAAAAATGAAAGGTGTTCAATTATTAGAAGATTCTAATATGGTCTTTAGGTTGAAGAAAAAATTATATGGAATCAAACAAGATCTTAGATCTTGGTATGCAAGATTGGATAAGTACCTATTGTAACAAGGATTCAAAAAGGGTACTACAAATTGCAATATTTACTTCAAAGTTGAGAGAGATCAAATACTGATTGTGGTTGTGTATGTTGATGGCATAATCTTTGAAGGAAATGAAAGAATGTGTAAAATTTTTATAGAGGAAATGGAAAATGAGTTTAAAATTTCAATATTTGGGGAGATTAATTTCTTCCTTGGGTTACAAATCAATCAATTTGATAAAGTTATATCCATCTCACAATAAAAGTGTGTCAAGGAAATGTTAAAGAAGTTTGGAATGGAGGACTCCAAACTAGTATGTAATCCCATGGTTATTGAATGTAAGTTGAGAAATAATGATGAATCTCCTAGGATAGATCGAAGAAAGTATAGATCAATAATTGGTGGATTACTATATTTGACTGCTACTAGATTCAATATCACGTATATAGTATGTCTTGTGTTAATATTTCAAGAATATCCTAGATAATCGTATGTGGCAGAAGTAAAAATGATATTTAGATACTTGAAAGGCACTCTAGACTTTGGTCTATGGTATCCTAGACATATTGACTTCTCTTTGAGTGCTTATGTAGATGAAAATTGGGTAGATTGTACAAATGACAAAAGAAGTACAAGTGGAGGTGATTTATTTCTTGGAAGAAAATTGGTTTCTTGGTTGAGTAAGAAACATGATTTGGTGTCATTATATATTACAAAGATAGAATTTATTGAAGAAGCATCGTGTTGCACATAGGTTTTGTGGATGAAGCAAACGTTAAAGGATATCATAGTATCATATGATGAAACTATTTTCACCTTGTGTGATAATACAAGTGCTATCAACATTTCAAAAAATATAATAATGCATTCAAGGAAAAATAATATCTCTATCTGGTATCACTTTCTAAGAGAGAAATTATTGAGGGTGAAGTGAAGTTAGAATATGTGCCTACAAAGGATCAAATAATTTTTTTTTTTTACAAAGGATCTTCAAAAAGATACATTTGAGTATCTCTTGAAAAATATAGGGGTTATTTCCCCCCCTTTCAACTAGATACAAGTAGGTGCATCTATCTAGGTGAGAAATTCAAGATTTATTATTTGTCTTGGACTGATGAAGGATACCTCTCAGGGCGAGTAGATAGTGGTGCATTTGGTTGGTGAAATCACAGTGAGCATATCATGTTCCCCTAAGAGGGAGACAACAATGGAAAGGAGAGAGAAGTGGAGAGAGAGTAGTAGAGAGAAGAGAAAGAGAGAAAGTGTAGTGGAGAGCAGGTGAGAGAGTGTTTCTTGTAGGTGTTGCTTGAAGTAGTATCTATAGGTATTGACCTTTACCATTAATGTCAAAGGGGGAGAAAAAATTCTAAAAAATAGGGAGAGAGTGAAGTAAGAGGAAAAAAATTATTTCAAAGAGGGAGAGAAGATTGAAGTTTGAAACATAATAAATGCCCTAGTAAGGGGGAGTATTGCTTGATCTAGAGTTGATATTTTCAACTGGTGTTACCATTGTAGTGTTTCTTTTGTTTTTGATGGTTTTTTAGAGCTGGTGTTTCCATCAATCAAAAAGGGGGAGATTGTTGGAGATTTTGGTAGTGTTGTCATTGATGTCAATAGGGAGATTGTTGCATTGTGTTGTCTTTAGTGTTGCCATTGATTTCAACCTATGTCAACCTCTAGTCCGATATTGAGAAAGTTTTGTAGATGAAGAGATTTTTAGTGTTATAAAGTGTGGTTGTGATGAGAAGGTGTTTGTGATGTTGCTTGTGTAGCTAGTTCACGTGGTTTCCAAGTTCTTTTGAGAAAATTTGAATAAGAGAGTGTACAAGGTGATAGAGTTGTGTTCTATATTGTGCTCCATATTTTTTCATAGTTGAGTATGTTCTCATGCGGTTTGGATGAGATGATTATAGTTTTTCAAAGGTGTTATATCTAGATATTCAATTTTTGGATTGTGCAACAGTGGAAGCTATGTTTGATAGTATTTTTTATTGTGAAGAAGGTTGTATGGGAAAAATGGAATTACTTTGAATTCATCCACATTGAGTTTCTTGTATTATAGATTTAGGAATGTGATAATATTGTTTGTATCTACCTTCCCTTCAAGTTGTGTTTGTTTAGTTGTTCCAAAAGGTTGGTTAGTGAGTTGTATGTCTATGGTATTGTGGCTAGTTGCATAAGATGTTAAATATTCTCACTTGTAGGTGGTTGTGGTAGTGTTGTAAAATATTTTGATGATGGAATATTTTGGGATGTGTGAAGTTGATTTTTGGTCTACATGTTGTTTTCAAACCTATAGAGGTGTGTATGTGGTTTCTTGTTAGTGTTAGTATAGGTTTGGTCAAGTTGGCATGCTAGCACTGATTGTGAAATTTGTTTTTTATTTATGGAAGCATGGTGAAGCATGTCGATGTAGATTTGGGTCCAAGTTAACCCTTGGTGTGGTTTGAATTCACTTCTTTATGAAGATTCCATTCATTAGATAGTTTTCTTATATTTTTATGCAAGTTCATAAACATTCTCAAACACTTATCTTATACATATTCCTACACTATTCTATCTTTTATGCTTATTATGCAACCTTGAACCTAATATAAAGTATATGGAAATATGGTTATAATGTGATGGTTGTTGCATAATTTATGTGTGGATATGTATGAATTGTAATGGATATCTATGCTTAGCTGTGGTTGTTAGTATTGTGTGCATGTTTTGTGAACTAACTCTTTGCAGATAGAGGAGGCAAACTATAGCTTGCATCAACTTTGAGGTGAAACCCACAACCAAAGGAGTTCCTAGACAACATAGCGGGGGAGGTTCCAAAATAAATTGAGCACACCAACTACATCATGGAGGCACTTAATGAAGATGATCGTGCATCATTATGATGTCCAATAAATATATTGAAGGAGAAAAACCCTGTTGTAGTTAGGAGTCTAATGTGATTGATTCAAACAATACACATTCTAGTTTTGTTACAATAGAGTCTAAGTTCCACTCGGACTCTTCTTTCTTTTTCAGTTATAGATTGATAAGTATTTATCACACTATGATATATAGGGAGTGATGATTTATGATTTCAATTTAGATTCTTTATTTTAATAAACTCCCCTCCTTCCTATATGTATGGCTCAATGCTTGAGGTATTAGGAGTTTGTTAATTTTGTTCAAGAGAAGATATAGCTACCAAATAATTTCAGTTAGTTGTTGTTCTTATGGAAAAAATGTTTATTGTTCAATCATGATTTCATGAATATGATATCTTAGTAGAATCTTAAGTGATATTTTGGAGTTGTGCAATTAATGATATTGATTTATTATGAATACATTAATCTAAGAAGCTAGATTTGAGTTAGATTAGTGAAGGTAGTCACTTGAGAAAGGGCCACTCAAGGTAACTATCCTTCACTTCATTTTTTGTGTAATTACTTCTATTGTAGTAGTTATTTCATAAATGTATATTAATTAGATTCCTTATGTTATTCATGGGTAATTATTTTTTCACATTTATGCTTTAGTTTTCTTAGATTTTTTTCTACTATGGAGTGTAGGTTTAGTTATCAGTATCAGTTAAAAACTAGAATTTATTTCTTGACAATAATTATTTATTGTCTTATACTTTAGGTACCTATAGCAATAGTGCTAGCATTACTTTCTTTACTATTATATAGTTATATGATTTCTCAACAAGTGTAAAATTTGTAATAGGATGATTTAGGTAGTTTTAAGTCTTTTAAAGCATGTATAGTGCTAGTACCATCACAAGCTTACTAGCCTTGGTCGATAATTCAATGAAGGTCTTTCCAAAGGTTCAAGTGGAATGTTCAGCTAGGTTTTTTCTTTGAATTGTGTGATTGCCACCAACTTTAATAGACATTAGTAGGGACTCTACATTTTTTGTATTGTTGTTAGGGATGGTGATACTTTAAAATATTATCTTATGTTCTTTCAAAGCTTTCCTAGTTTAGAATTTTATTTTAATATTGCGAAAATTAGGTTTTATTCCTTCAAATACTAGAACATTTCATGAACATTGTACAAGAGCCATTTATATACAAAGTTATACCTATTATATGTGGAGGTAGAGAGACACTTTGGGAAGATTAATCCCCTCAAATCAAAAAGCTAGAGAAAATATTGGTGACCATAGTGATCATAGTGAGGGTATTCTTGAAGAAGAACTTTCTATTTCACCAACATCTACTGCAAACACAGAGGGGACCTTCCAAACCATGGCTAATGTAGTAGTGGATGATCCACCAGAACATGTGAATTTTTAATTTACAATTACCAACCAAGAGAGGGCTACTATTATGAAGAATATACCTCCTTCAACATTACCAATCTTCTATGGTTTGGTAATTGAGGATCCAGACACATTCTTGTTCGAGTTTGATGTCCTATATAGGAGCTATGACTACAAAAAGGATGCTCATAGGCTCAAGCTATTACTTGAAACTTTAAAGGATGTTGTGATGAGATGGTTTATGGGACTAGGTAGAGATGTTGTTCCAGATTGGAACACCATGAAAATAAAATTCTTGGAGAAATACCAAGAATATTGCAGAGGGATATAGGAGAAGAGATGATATTTTTAGAATGACTCAAAAAGAGGATGAAACATTGGAGGATTATGTAGAAAGGTTCCAATTATTCTTGAAGAAAAAACCATAGAATAGACTCTCAGAAGAATCCCTAAATCTTGTGTTTCTAAGAGGATTCAATGATGATTTCATGGATGCCCACAATCTTATTGGGGCAGGGGATATGTCACAATTTCCCTTTGAAGATATTTGCAAGGTCTATAGAAATTACCCAAGGACCTTTACCAAAAGTTCAAGGGGGAAAGAACATCCACCATTAGAAAGAAATATAATGGGGTTTCAAGAGTGGAGTTAAGTAACCTACTATCCAACATGAAAGAAGATATTATAAGACATCTAGCTATTCAATTGGACACTCTATATGTAAAGAAGAAATAGGAGGCTGAAGTAATACTTACTGAATATTGCCCCAATTACAAACAAAGGAAAGCCAACTACAAGTGTAAAAGGGTGACAATATTACATAATACAAATAAGATAAACTTGATTTTCAACCACTGGAAGGTGAAGATGGACAGTTGTTCTACATTTCACAAATAATTCCATGGAAACCAAGACAAGGTATGCCACAAGACCCTCTAAATTTAAATACATCATTTCTAGTTGATAATCAGAATTTATCTGGTTGGAATTCTTAGCCTTGGACAAATAACTAAAACCAATGATAAAACCCTTAGCTATGGAAAAACCTCAAAATACTAAAACCAAAAGAAACCAAATGTATGGCCACAACAAATTTTCCAAGGTTCCAATTATAACCCTCAATGGTCAATGTAGAAAAATTAGTGGCAACACTAAAATATGAATTACCAACAACCTTTTCTACCTTCTCAGCCACAACATGGGATATTATGCCCAATCCATAAAAACCAACATCTTAGCCACCAAGAGCACTACAATTGCTTTCCCAACCCACACCTAACCTCAATAACAAGCCTATCTAATATGCATAAACTAACAAGGCTATTCAATACCCCACTTATGGGATAGAGGTGAGTGATGTCCACCTCAAGTTAGGAAAACCACTAGCTGGAGCTTCATTCCCTCAAATCATTGATATGGTGGATGAGGAACCCACAATTGAAGCTTTAGATAATTCACCTCTAGAGCCTGGTTCAAATTAGGTAAACCATACTACCTCAAGTCTAAATCCTCCTTTCCCTGAGCGTTTATCCATTCAAAAAATCATACCCACGATGAGATAGACCTATTGGGTTAGCTTAATGATGTCAATTTTAAAATACACCTCATTCAATCCACCAAGGATATCCTAATCTATACCAAGAAATTAAGAGACCTTTATCTTTAAAAACTAGGGAGAAAGAGGAAGGACCCTTAGATAGTTCATGTGCTAGGGAACCTTACTGATATTATGCTAGGGAATATAACTGTCCCTAAATACCCAAACCTTGGAAGTCTAGTAGTGGATGTTAAGATAAATGGGACCCTTATCAAGAACACCTTGATTGACTTAGGGGAAACCATTAATGTCATGACTGAGGAGACAGTGTAGCTACTTTAGCTAGCCAACCTTAGACCTACACCAACTATTTTATAGTTGTCAGATAGGTCAACAGTGAAACTTGAGGGATCATTGAGGACTTATTCATAACATTAGATTCATGGGAGTATCCTATAGATTTCATGGTATTACAGCCAAAGTTCAACCTTGTATGATATCCACTTATTTTAGGTAGACCATGGTTAGAAACAACTGATGCATTCATAGGTTGTAGGTCTCGGAACATGATAATATCAAATGGGACTATGACCAAGAAATTGGTTCTCTATCCACCAAATCAGCCTCATGAAAATATAGAGAAAAATATATGGCTTACCTTGGATGAAGAAGATCACTATTCCCTACAAAATCTCATGACTATTGAATGCATCCCCCTATTGGAAACCCAAGATGAGGATGACTTAATTGACCACATCATACATAATAATTGTAGTAGGGGCCCACAACAACAAGATTGTCTTTCATGTTTGCATGACCCACTGCAAAATATCATCCCTAGAAATTCATCAGAAGAAGTGTCCCAACTATTCCATTCTATTTTTCCATAACAATGTGTCCCCAAAATTAGTAGACTTTATCTCCAATATTTACAATCACAATAAAAAACATTAGAAATCATGTCGGGAAAATTGTTGAACATCAATAATGGATTAACTGAGGAACAAGATAATTCCCTGAACACTGTGTTGCAGGCACATGCAACAAACTTTGCATGGGACTTCCATGACATGAAAGGGATTGATACAAAAATATGTGCATACATATGATCTCTATAAATGATGGTTTCAAGCCAATTAGACAACCCCAAAGATGAATGAACCTTGCCTTAAGAGAAATAATTAAGATTGATCTACAAAAATTACTTGATGCAGGCTTCATTTATTTTATTTTTGA
Organism: Sequoiadendron giganteum; assembly: GCA_007115665.2. Classification (NCBI taxonomy): domain Eukaryota; kingdom Viridiplantae; phylum Streptophyta; class Pinopsida; order Cupressales; family Cupressaceae; genus Sequoiadendron; species Sequoiadendron giganteum. Next base: position 427,676,959 of record CM021104.1, read on the forward strand.
TAGTCAATGGGTGTCACCATTAGTTATTGTCCCTAATAAATGAGGAAAATGGAGGGTATGTGTGGAATATAGGGAGCTAAATACTGCTACTAGAAAGGATCATTTTCCACTACCTTTCATTGACCAAGTGCTTGATTTCCTAGCAGGTAAAAATTGATTCTCCTTCCTAGATGGATTTAGTGGCTATAACCAAGTAAAGATAGCTCTAGAGGACCAAGATAAAACTATATTTACATGCCCTTGGGGTACATATGCCTATTAAATTCTTCCTTTTGAAATGTGTAATAAGTATATTCTTAGATTATGCTCATGACTCCATGGAAATTTACATGGACTACTTCACTACCTATGGAGAAACATATGAAGAGGCACTCAATAATCTAGAGAATATTTTTTAAATATATCAAGAACGTAATCTATCATTGAGTCATGAGAAATTTTTTATGATGATGACTCAAGGGATTGTTCTAGGGCACTTTATATCAAGTGAAGGAATTTAAGTGGATCCCCATAAAATTAAGATCATCTCTACACTTCCTCTACCACAAAAATAAAAATATGTAAAGAGATTTCTAGTACATCGAGACTACTATAGGAGATTCATTTAGGACTTCAGTAAAATTTCAGCACCTTTATTTGTTTTTCTCACCAAATACATTGTTTGACTGGACTATAGAATGTCAACACTCCTTTAAAGCACTTAAAGAAAGATTTGACAGAAGAACTTGTCTTAAGAGGGCCAAATTGGACACTACCTTTCCTCATACACACTAATGCTTCTGATTTTTGTATAGGAGTAGTATTAGGACAAAACGAAGGTAATAAGGGGTATGCTATCTACTACATCAACAAAAAATTACAAGGAATTGAACTTAACTATAATGTTACAGAGAAAGAGATGTGGGAAGTTGTATATGAAATCAAAAATTTTAGGAGACATTAAATTATTGTCTATCCATTCTTTATCCATATAGATCATAATGCCATAAGGTACTTAATGAACAAACTTTTGGTTGGGGGGATACTAGTTAGATGGCTTCTCTTACTACAATATTTTCATATAAAAGGTGTTGTGGATGAATCTTTTCTAGATGAGAATTTTTTTTCTCTTACTATAAAAACACCATGATTTGTTGATATTGAAAATTACTTAGTGGCAGGGAAAATACCATCACATTTCTCTCTTAGAGAAAAGAGATAGTTGGTGCATAAAAGCTTTTCATATTCTTAGGTAATTGGTTACCTATTCTATACTAGTATAGATAATATCATGAGATATATAAGAGAGGATGAGGTATTTGACATCCTAAGAGCTTGCCATGATGATCCATGTGGGGGTCACTTTGTAGCCAAAAGGATAGCATTTAAGATCTTAACAATAGGTTACTATTGGAAAAATCTCCATAAGGATTCAATAAAGTACACAAGGATATGTGACATATGTCAGAGAATGGGAAAAACAACAAGGACAGATGAGATTCCTTTATAAAAACAAATAGTACTAGCAACATTTGATAAATGGGGGCTTGATTTCATTGGCCCGAGTTCACCAGCCTCTAATAAAAGAAATATATTTTGGTTTGTATAGACTATCTAAAAAAATGGGTTGAAGTCACGGCATTATAATTTGCAAGAGATGGGAATGTAGGTAAGTTCTTGTATGAATAAATCTTTACTAGGTATGGAGTACCAAGAGAAATTGTAACTGATCAAGGTCCCCAGTTTACTTCTGAAATCATCTCTAAGTTGGTTGAAGAGTATGAAATAAGAAATAGTAAATCAACACCTTATCACCCCCAAGCCAATGGGTAGGTGGAGGTTACAAACAAAGAGATTAAGAATTATCAGACCAAAATAGTGCAAATTCATAGAAAAGACTAGGTAGCAAGATTACCTGAAGTAGTGTGGGCCTATAGAACAACATGGAAAAAAATTACAAGTTTCACACCATATGAACTAGTGTAGGGTAAAACAACCGCTTTGCCAATATAGCTTGAATACAATAAACTTAAGACAAAAATGGAATTAGACATGGATTTGACAACAACATAGAAGGAAAGGCTAGATAGTCTGAATAGGCTAGATGAGATTAGAATGGAGGCCATGCATCACACAAAGATAATTCAAAAACAAAGGACTAAATGGCGTGATCATTTTATAATTACTAAAAAGTTAAATGTGGGTGGTTGGGTTTTGTTGTATGCTTCTAGATATAAAGATCACAAAGGGAAGATACAATCTAGATGGTTGGGACCCTATGAAATCCAATAGGTATATCCTAATGGACTAGTGACATTTTATACCATAGATAAAGTTAGATTCTCATTGTTGGTTAATGGACATAGGTTGAAAATATACAAGAAGCCAGCCAAAAAAGATGATTTTCTTCTTTCTCTAATACATCAATATGGTCAAAAAAAGGGTTTTGATATAGAAATACTATCACAAGTCAAAAAATTAGTAGCATATACTATCGGTTCTCACAGTGACTCAGTAGACGAGCTACACAAATCACCTTATGAAAGCACTCAAGTATAATTTTAATCCTACTTCATGTGCACACACAACATAAGTGCCGCAATCAACAATATTTTTGAAGACCGCTTCATTATGTTGTAGGGACCTGTAGAATCATAAATAAAAGCTACCATAGTTCAGTTTAGGACTTGTTGATAAAGGTACCCATAGCCACTATCTGATAGAGAATTCAAAACTTTGTGCCAAATTAATTGTAGTTCATCCACATTCATTTAAATTTTTCCACGCATGTAGCCTTAAGCTTTCCATATCAATACATGTAGCTTGATTTATCCACTCCATGTTTCCTATTTCCAATTCTATGCATTCAAACCATCACTTCACATTCCATCAACTATACATATCACATCTATTCAATCACACATGACAACTTATCATTTATTCCATCACACATTGCAATTAACCAATGTAAAATCAAACTCATGTTGTGGAAACTCTTCCAATAGCTTCACATGTGCATAGTTATATTCATCTCATATGACAAGTACACATACTAAACTTTCATAATTAACATGGATTCCCAATTATTGCATTATGTACCCACATTTAAATTTTGCATGTTGTGTACTTATTAATCTTATTTCCATATTATTTAATCACACCCTCTGCTTAGTCACATGTATTGAAGTGAGGTCACTTCAAGATATTAAGTTGGGAGGAGATAGAATATATTCCAAAATTTTGTTTTCACCACCAAAACCAAAACATTGAAAAACCATACAAAGCCTTTTTTGCTTTATACCTTTTTGCACTTGCAACCTTTTTGTTGTCAATTCCATAGATTCTGAGCTAATTTGAAGCCAATTCAATCTTATTCAAATTGAAACAAAGGAGGAAGGGACATAATCGTTGAATTTGTAGTGAAAGAATTCTATGCAAGTATAGAAAATATAGAGGGTTTGTGGGTGGTTGAAATAAAATTTTGAGCTAAATTTCTTGAGTTTGAGTAGAGTTGGGATATTTTTAGAAGGGAACCGTTAGCACAAAAGAAAATATTAGAGGACAAGTCAGTTCTACCCATTTTCACAAGGGTAGGATGGTTAGATTACTTTTTGAAGTTGATAGATTTTAATGAAGATATGATAGGGAAATTTGCAACGACATTAAAACATGATGAAGGCACTGTTAAGGGCTTGAGAGTGGATTCTTTAGAGGCTGAAATTATAGAATTGTTTGGTCTACCAAGGAATGGAGGTGAATTCCTTATTAGAGAAAATGCAGTAGTTGTTGGGGATGAGTTCAAGGAGGTAGGAGAAAACCTTGATTCATCATCACAAGGTACGAAGAGATTGTCACTTCCATGGGTATGGGCCTCTTGTGCTTCTTATATTATTAAGTATATCACTTATGATGGTAGATGATCCCTCTTGTATAATGTGAATTTTAAGTTTCTAAGTCACCTCCGTCACAATAGATTGGTCAATGTATCGAATTTCCTTTACAATTTTCTAAAAAGCATGGGTCTGAATACCAAAGGAAGATACATGATTTAGATTTGTTACACTATTTTTTGGTAACCTTGTTAGTAAAAAGGATCCTTAGTGTTCAAAATTCATAGGTGTATTGGGAGATATTTTTAATTTGTAAATACATTAACCATATTCTTGAGGAATCAACAATTCCAAAAAACCTAGAGTCACATGTTGCATCTTTAAGAGAAAATCTTCTTGTTTTATCCACTGCTTCACCTACTCATAGTAGGGGGAATTAGAGGGAAAAAGTGTGTAAAGATCACCACAATAAAATTTTGATCAACTTTTAGAAAAATAGGTATATGAAACCCCAATAGCTTCTAGAAAAACACCTAAAACTAGAAAGAAGAAAGGTGGTTATTCTTCTACACCTTCAAAGGTGTAGAGAAAGAAACCCACTCAACCAAGGTAGTCACACTACTTGAGAAGGAAAGGTGCTATACGAGGTAGTATTAAGAAACCAGAAGAAGAAAAATAAGATGTGGTGATAGTAGGTACTGACTTAGAGATGAAAGACAATGTGTCAAAAAATGTGCATGTTTTGATTATACGAAAAAAATAAGCTTTGAAGGGATCTAAAACCCTTTACAACTTTAGGTACAAAATGTTGCTCAAAAGATACTACACTAAAACATCAATAGCATCCCACAACCCAAAACACTAGTAGAAACAAAATTTTGCTCCCAAGATAAAACACTAACCTATTAGCAGTAGCCAACCACAACAAAACAACAAAACAATAATAAAGTAATCGAGACCCAACAATAGAAAAAAAACATAAAACAAACAACATGACAATACTTCAAAATACTTAAGGTGTTGGCCACCTCAAGCTCTTGGTTCCTACTGATGGTGTTTTTATGCACATCTCAACATAGGTAATGCATAGGTGCATCACCTCTCTTGAAAGACAATCATCCACAATCAAATTGCATAACACTATTCCAAGGTCTGTCGGATGTCAAGTTTTGACCGTGCTTGGAATATCTCAGTTGATTTATGTGATTTTCTAGAATCACAAGGTGGACTTATGGATGAGTTACAAAGTGGGGAAGTTGGATCTGAAAATGGAGTTCTTAAGATGAGAGAGTTGCTGAGTGTTTGCTGCATGTTCAAACAACTATCTAGAACTCCATTTCAACATTAGATTTAGCTTTATAATGTGCAATGAACCTTGCCTAAGGTTACTTATTAAAAAAAAAGAAAAAGGGCAAGGAGGAGAGAAGGTTCTTGGATCTGAAACTATGAATGAACAGTGATCATGGAGGCTACTATAATAGACAAACTCCCTAAACTGGGTTTTTCTTGGCCAAGAGGATCCTACAGTTACACAAAACCAGTGCAATCTTATAAGGACTGCAAATTTTCAGTTTGCATAAACACATCATGAACATGCAAGTGAAATAAGTTGCAAAAATCAAATATAGAAGCCCAGGTTAACTTTGCACAGCATCTTGTCATCAACAAGTGCCAAAAGTATGGGTTGAAAACTCATCAAATATTGTAACAACAAACACCATCATCACTTCCATTCAAGAAACTAACAACTAAAACTAACTTGGAAGGTAGAACCATGCACACATAATGAGAAAACTCAAAAGTAACACCCATAGATCATACAATGTTGCTTTCTATTGCTGCGAAATGTTCTTACAATAGCTCTCCAACCCTTTAAAAATGAGGGGAAGGCCCCTATTTATAGTTTTCCAAAGCCTGAATGAATGGCTAGGATCGAATTACATTAGGGCTTCACCTACCCCACAATATTCATAAATTTAAAATAAATCTTTTGTCTTTTCCCTATTTTGTCTTGTAGTGGCCATTCACTATAGTAGTTTTGTCTTCTAGATGATTTCCCCTTTACTATAGCTGAAACTGCCTGAAAGTTGCCTTCTTCCTGACGGAATTGCAACATTCTTCATTGGATCAAATGGTTTTGTCGAATATTGGCATCAATAGATTGGTTGCCCCTAATTCGAGTGAACAACCCCCAAAGATCATCATCATTTGGTGAAAAGTAGGACAAACTTCCTTGCATTTTGTCATTGACTTCCTTGGCATAGGCCTTCTTCTGATCCTAGCTCTATTGACGGGCAGCACAAGGGGAGGTTGCAATAAAATGAATGGTGATAGAGTCCACGTGCCTTTCCTTGTTCAACTTTCTCAATGGGTATGCCGACGGACCCACGATAGGCTTCTTGGAACTTGCATGCAAGAAGTGTCGTAAGTTATTTTATACACAAATCAAGGAAAATGTTAATAAAATCTTGCAAAATCCTTTTTAGATCCATTCATGAATCATCAAAAGATCATAATATTCAGTGTGAATTTCCATTAGCAATTTATTGGAGAGAATTTGAATGTTCCGGGACTGAGAGGCCAAAATGTTGTTTTAGGAATGATGTTTTGAAAACGGCGAATAGAGCATGGCGACCCGAATGATATCTCCCAGCTCCAAATTTGGAATTTTAAATGTCCATGGAGGATAAGATCCAATTTTAGCATCTGGGTCAAAGTCTGTTTTCAAATTGGTGGAGCGCTTAGACGTTCCAGAAATGAGAGGCCAAAATGCCATTTTAGGAATGTTGTTTTGAAAATGGCAAACAAGACATGGTGAACGGGGCATGGCAAACCAGATGGTACCTCTCTACTACAAATTTGGAATTTGAAAGGTCCATGGAGGATAAGATCCAATTTTTGCATCTGGGTCGAAGTCTGTTTTCAAATTAGAGGAGCGCTTAGATGTTCCAGAAACGAGAGGCCAAAATGCCATTTTAGGAATGTTGTTTTGAAAATGGCGAACAGGGAATGGTGACCTAGATGGTATCTCCCAAATGAAAACTTTGAATTTGAAAGTCCCATGGAGGATAAGATCCAATTTTAGCATCTGGGTCGAATTCCATTTTCAAATTGGAGGAGCGCTTGGACGTTCCAAAAATGAGAGGCTGGAATGCCATTTTAGGAATGTTGTTTTGAAAATGATGAACAAGGCATGGCGACTAGGATGGTACCTCCTAGCTACAAATTTGGAATTTGAAAGGTCCATGGAGGATAAGATCCAATTTTAGCATCTGGGTTGAATTTTTTTTTCAAATTGGAGGAGCACTTGGACATTCCAGAAACAAGAGGTTAGAATGTCGTTTTAGGAATGCTCTTTTGAAAACGGTGAAGAGGGCATGGAGATCTAGATGGTACCTCCTAGCTGAAAATTTGGAATTTTAAAGTTCCATGGAGGATAAGATTCAATTTTAGCATCTAGGTTGAAGTCCTTTTTCAAATTGGAGGAGTGCTTGGATGTTCCAGAAATGAGAGGCCGAAATGCCAATTTAGGAATGTTGTTTTGAAAATGACGAACAGGGCATGGCAACCCGGATGGTACCTACTAGCTGAAAATTTGGAATTTTAAAGGTCCATAGAGGATAAGATCCCATTTTAGCATTTGGGTCGAATTCCTTTTTCAAATTGGAGGAGCGCTTGGACGTTCCAAAAACGAGAGGCCGAAATACTGTTTTAAAATTTTTGCAACTTCCTGAAACTTAATGAAATCTTGGAAATTCACTTGCGCACCACAAAACATTCTAAATCCATAGGAAACCTATCACATAGTCGAAAATGAAGGAAAAAGAAGAACCAAGCGAGCGGGGGGGGCGAAGCCCAAAAAACCCAAGACTTAGCCATTTTTAAAATTTAGGGGCAAAATATGGTCAGTCGAAAATGAGACTTTGAAGGGTGCGTTGACCAACTAGGACACCAAAATGAGGGGCACACAAAATGAGGCAAGAGAAAAGAAGCCCACTGGGAGTGAAAAAAGAGGGTCCCTGCCTACGACGGGGTGTGTGTGAAAAATATGCACAACAGATGGTGACTCACTGGGGAAATACTCCAGAGTATTTTGATGACAGACTGGAATAAAAAACCTAGAATCTCTGGTTTCGATCTTCATGTTCAACCAAAGGATCAAAACCACCAGTTAATCCAACCTTCAGTATGCTGAAAATCCAAGTGTGTGGAGTTTCATTAATTCCCATCCTTCAGTTTTTGCAAGAACCCAAGCTCCATCAAGTTAAGCTACGTAGTTTATTCTAACTCCAAAAGCATCTGAGACATTGCCTCACTACCAGTTAGGCATCCATAGCCCCCCCAACAAGGTTGTCACTGTGATTCTCCCAAAAATTTCTCTATTGCTAATCGGGCGTCCATATCCCCGGTAGAGTTGCTCGTATACTCCTGAATAGATGAATTTCTCTTCTTTTGATTTTCAATATTTTTCTCTTTCTTTTTTTTTTTTTCTCTTTTCAGTTCTTTTATTTCAATCCACAAGCAATGAAGCTCGTGCTCAGGGCTAAGAATCACAGTGGCACCAGAGCAAAATTTTAGATTTTTCACTTAACTAGACTTCACAAAGGGCCTACAATGACCGTCAAATTCTTAAAATTTGTGAGAGATATAAGATTCCAAAATATTTTAGAATTAGACCAACCAACAACTTATCCACTTTGAATCAAACATCTAGATTGCTTGATACTAACAAAAGATCCTCACCATCCACTCTGAAAAATTGATTAGAGTTGACAAATAAATACATAGAACAACCCTAGGTGATAAGAATGATTGTTGTGCAAACAGATGTGCCTAGCCAAAAGCAGAGGGACCCCAAGCAAAGCAGCAGCAAAGCGAGAGAAAATAAAAGCAAACAAAAGAAAATGAAAAGAAAACACCAAAACTAACCAAAGTGGAACAACAAAAGAAAACAAAGAAAAAAAACAATGAAGAAACTACTCCAAAGAAAGCAACCTAAAACAAACTAACTAACCTAACGAAAGCAGGAAAGCAGAGTATTTACAAGAAACCTACACTACTCAAAACGAGTTATGTACAAAGAACAATGTTTGGGTAAGGCAAGCTTATGTCAATGCTTATTGGATTTTTTAGTGCATGCACAAGCAGATAGGCAATCATTATCATTCTTAACGATGCAAATTCATCTGTATATTATGAAAAAATAAATTCAACGTTGCAACACTCAAGTTCAATCACCCAGTTAGGGAAAATCAGAAATTGAGAAGGCTCGCTAAACCCATGGTTAATCCATAAACATATTTGTCTCACTCCATTCCCATAATCAAAATGATAAGTGCAGATATGAAAATTAATAGGAGAAAGGAAGGATAGAACCTAGATGTTTTCACATGGAGGTGGCAACATTTGATAATAGAGAGCGAGCACTGCATTGTCGATCTTTGCATTGGCAGCTTTAGATGGAGACACTAGATGGTGAAACACTTCAGGCATCAAGTCTACATAAGGTAGGGAGAACGGGGCAGAAAACACTTCTTCCACATCTTGTGTAGGATTAGCAATCCCCCTTGGCTATTCTTCAAGAAGATAGACTTCATCTTGTTGATCTTCTACAAACCAAATGTCCACTTGATTTCTTTCCTCAAAAGGTGGCACATTGTCCCATCTCCTTTCCCAAGTGTCAAAATTATCTTCATGATGCTCAGTGTCATGGGATGATGACATGTATGAATCTTTCCTATTGTGTCCATCTAAATATGAAGGAGGATAAAAAATAATCATGGCAGAAGGATTCCAAGTTTTATCTTGTAGTCGACCGGGTGCTTCATCTCTATTGGCAACTATCTCAACACCCTCACCTTTGTCTTCTTCTCTTTGTTGTTCATGCAACTCATCATGATGCTCACTCATTTCCCCTTGCTCACTATCGCTATAGACAGATAAGGAACCCCTCTCCGAATCCAGAAACTCTAGTGCATCACTGTTCGAACGCTCAAGGAGTATGTCTTCATCGCTACCACCTTCTGGGATGTGGTCTTCCTCGGCATGGGCATACCTCTGCAGTAAAACTCCCAATGGAAAGAAGTCATCAACTGATGGCACCTCATCAAGGGAACCAAAATCCACTATGCAATCTCCCTCCAAGGAATTTTCATAAAGCCTATCATCCATGGTGCTCAAATGCTCTTGAAGAGGGAGAAATTCTTGATGACTGGTGGACAACCTTCTTGTTTGATCTACTTCATTTCTCAAAAGCTCAATATTGTATTGTTGTCTTTCTTCTATTGCTGTCCCAACATCCTCTTGAGGACTACCTTTAACTAAGTTGTCACTCGGCTTAGGCTCTTGGTCCTCATGTTCCATTCTTGAAGCCATGGAAGGAAGTGGTGTGCTCGACTGCCTTGCTTGTTCTCTAACTTGTTGGAAAAATTCTTGGCACATTTCGCACATGAACTCTGAGTGTGATGAATCATGGAGCCTGCACCAATTCGGCAACAAAAATTCCTCCAAATTCACCTGGTACTTCAGCTTGAGCTAATCCTCTGCTAATTTGGAGATGAGTTGGTCATATCTTTCCGCTATTGGGTCCTCATCATCACTTGCAAAATAAGCTTGATGGTAGACAACCACAGTGAGTGGTTGTTCCCACTCCTCCAAATATTCATTTTTAGATGCTTGGTCACTATCATTGATGAAGGAGAGGTCTTCTAATCTAATCTCAATTATGTCTTCATCATCATTTTCTATTATCCCAAGGCTGTCAACCTCTTCCTCTTGCTGATTTTCAACATCTTCATTGGCTGCCCCAACATACACTGCTGCAAACTTCACTGATTCATCCTCAATTTCCAATGGCTCCTCTTCTTGAGTGGAGGGTTGCCCCTTACTAGCAAAGGAGAGGCTTTACAACTCCATTCTTAGTGAACCTTCACCAAAGATTTTTTCTGTCCCCAAAAAATCAACTTCTTCCTTTTCATTTTCAGCTTCAAAGTTTGTTGTCCCAACATCGATTTTTATGGAGCTTCTTGGTCTATCTGCACTGTGCTATCCTGCAGATGTTGACAACTCCTTTTCCTCATGGAGTGACTCATCCTTATCTAAATTTGGCTGCTCCAACTTGTACAAACAACACCGTGTCTGAGTGATAATGTTTACACATGATGGACAAGTAAATTTTGAATGTGGTGCATTGTGAAATCTGCACCAACTTGAAATTAGTGCTTCCTCCAATCTTGGTCCATCTTTGCTACCCAAACATTCTTGGATCATCTCTTCAAATTCCTTGGCTACCATGGTTGTCAATTCTTCTTCGGGGTCTGCAAGGGCTAAAGGCTGATATATTTCCCAAAAGGGAATATCTCCTTGCAAGACTCTTTCAATTATGCTCAAGAAGGTTAGACACTCTAGTTCATTGTGCCTATGGGTGCCATGAATTCTACATCTATCTTCCAATGTAAACTATTGCAATGGCCTCTTCAATCTCCTATTTAAATTTTCATGTAGCTGAGTGATGCTGGTTTGCACATGCTTTTCCATTTCAACTGAGCTTCTTTTTTCCTTCAATTTTTTTTGATTTTATGTTTCAACATTAAAAGAGATCTCCTTATCTCAGATTTCTTCTTGAAAGAGCTCTTTTCAACATCCAACATTCAACTTTATAGCCTCAACATGTCATGCCCTCCTTCTAGCACCAATTTTTTTGATGGTGTTTTTATGCACTTCTCAACACAGGTAATGCATAGGTGCATCATCTCTCTTGAAAGACAATATTCCACAATCAAATTACAGAACACTATCGCAAGGTCTCTAGGATGTCAGGTCTTGACAGTGCTTGGAATATCTGAGTTGATTTATGTTATTTTCTGGACTCACAAGGTGGACTTACGAATGAGTTACAAAGTGGGGAAGTTGGATATGCAAATGGAGTTCTTAAGATGGGAGAGTTTTTGAGTATTTGCTGTAGGTTCAAACAATTGTCTAGAACTCCATTTCAACATCATATTTAGCTTTATAATGTGTAATGAACCTTGCCTAAGGTTACTTATTAAAAAAAATAAAAAGGGAAGGGAAGAGAGAAGCTTCCTAGATCTAAAACTATGAATGAACAGTGATCATGGAGGATGCTACAGTAGACAAACTCCCTAAATTGGGTTTTTCTTGGCCAAGAAGATCCTACAGTTACACAAAACTAGTGCAATCTTCTAAGGACTACAGATTTTCAGTTTGCATACACACATCATGAACATGCAAGTGAACCAAGTTGTAGCAATCAAATAAAGAAGCCCAAGCTAATTTTGCACAACAACTTGTCATCAACAAGTGCCAAAAGTATGGGCTAAAAGATCATCAAATACTGTAACAACAAACACCATCATCAATTCCATTCAAAAAACTAACAAATAAAACTAACTTGGAAGGTAGAACCATGCACACATAATGAGTAAACTTAAAAGTAACACCCATAGATCATGCAATGCTACTTTCTATTGCTGTAGAATGTTTGTACAACAACTCTCCAACTCTTTACAAATGAGGGGAAGGCCCTTATTTATAGTTTTCCAAAGCCTGAATGAATGGCCAAGATTGAATTAAATTGTGTGGCCCAGATTCAACTACATTAGGGCTTAACCTACCACACAATATTCATAAATTTAAAATACATCTTTTTTCTTTTCCCTAGTCTATCTTGTAGTGGCCAGCCACTGTAGCAATTTTGTCTTCTAGCTGATTTCCCCTTTATTGTAGCTAAAACTGCCTGAAATTTGCTTTCTTTCTGATGGACTTGCAACATTATTCATTGGATCAAATGGGTCTATCGATGATTGGCATCAATAGATTGGTTGCCCTTGATTCAAGCGGACAACCCCCAAAGATCATCATCTGGTGAAAAGTAGGACAAACTTCCTTGCATTTTGTCATTGACTTCCTTGGCATAGGCCTTCTTCTAATGCTAGCTATATTGATGGGCACCACGAGGGGAGGTGGGAATAAAATGAATTGTGATAGGAGCCTCATGCCTTTCCTTGTTCACCTTTCTAAATGGGTCTCCTGACGGACCCATGGTAGGCTTCTTGGAACTTGCATGCATGAAGTGTCATAAGTGCTTTTATACACAAATCAAGGAAAATGTTAAACAAATCTTACAAAATCCTTGCTAGATCGATTCATGCATCATGAAAAGATCATAATATTCAATGTGAATTGCCATTAGCAGTTTATTGGAGAGCATTTGAACGTTCTGGGACCGAGAGGCCGAAATGTTGTTTTGAAAATGACAAACAAGGCATGGCGACCCAGATGGTATCTCCCGGCTGCAAATTTGGAATTTGAAAGGTCCATGGAAGATAAGATCCAATTTTAGCATTTGGATTGAAGTATGTTTTCAAATTGGAGGAGCGCTTGGATGTTCCAAAAATAAGAGGTCGGAATGTTGTTTTAGGAATGTTGTTTTGAAAATGACAAAAATGGCATGGCAACTCGGATGGTACCTCCCGGTTGAAAATTTTGAATTTGAAAGGTCCATGGAGGATAAGATCCAATTCTAGCATCTAGGTCAAATTCCGTTTTCACATTGGAGTAGTGCTTGGATGTTCCGAAAACGAGAGGCCAAAATGTTGTTTTAGGAATGTTGTTTTGAAAACGGTGAATAGGGCATGGCGACCCAGATGGTACCTCCCGGCTGAAAATTTGGAATTTGAAAAGTCCATGGAGAATAAGATCCTATTTTAGCATCTGGGTCGAAGTCCGTTTTCAATTTGGATGAGCGCTTGGACGTTTCAGAAACAAGAGGTCAGAATGTCATTTTAGGAATGTTGTTTTGAAAATGCTGAACAAGGCATGGCGGCCCAAATGGTACCTCCCAGCTGAAAATTTGGAATTTTAAAGGTCCATGGAGAATAAGATCCAATTTTAGCATCTGGGTCGAAGTTTCAAATTGGAGGAGCGCTTCAACGTTCCGAAAATGAGACGTTGGAATTTTGTTTTGAAAATGGTGAATAGGGCATGGCGACCCAGATGGTACTTCCTGGGTGAAAATTTGGAATTTGAAAGGTCCATGGAGGATAAGATCTAATTTTAGCATTTGGGTTGAAGTCCGTTTTCAATTGGAGGAGCGCTTGGATGTTCCAAAAACGAGAGGCTGAAATATCGTTTTAAGAATGTTGTTTTGAAAATAGTGAACAAGGCATGGCGACTTGGGCTGAAAATTTGGAATTTGAAAGGTCCATGGAGGGTAAGATCAAATTTTAGCATCTGGGTTGAAGTATGTTTTCAAATTGGAGGAGCACTTGGACGTTCCAGAAATGAGAGGTCAGAATATCGTTTTGAAATTTTTGCAACTTCCTAAAACTTAATGAAACCTTGGCAGTTCACTTGGGCACCAAAAAAATCCCAATCCATAGGAAACCTACCCCAAAGTCAAAAATTAAGGAAAAATAAGAACCAAGCGAGCAGGGAGGTGAAGCTCGAAAAACCCAAGACTTAGCCATTTTTTAAATTTAGGGACAAAATATGGTCGGCAAAAAATGAGACTTTGAAGGGCGTGTTCACCAACTAAGACACCAAAATGAGGGGCACAAAAAATGAGGTGGGAGAAAAGAATCTTGCTGGGAGCAAAAAAAAAGGGGGTCCCTACCTATTGAGGGGCGTGTGTGCAAAATATGCACAACAGTTCCTATGCAGCCCAATCATGTCGAACGATTTTTTTTCTTAGCTTCAAAGGATTTCTTCCAGTCAGCCAACCCTTTAGCAGTAGGGCCTTTACCATTATCCTTAGCACATTTTTTCCCTTTACCTTTGGCCAATTGTTCCTTTCCCATTAGCTCAAAGAAATACAACTAATCTTCTTTAAGCTCACTAATTTTGCAAAATAGAACCTCAAAAGAGTCTACACTATTCTTCACTAAAATTTGACAAGCATGGAGAAGTTTCTTGATATCCACATTAGTGTCCAATACCTTGGCTTCTAAACCAGCCAATCGTTGCTCACAAAGGGACTTGAAGTCAGTGAATGAGCACTCAAGCTCAACATTTATATCAATTAAAATATCTGAAACCAAACCTTTCAGAATATTCTACAAATTCTCCTCCAAACCTCTTATTTTGATGTTGACCCTATTGAATTCCCGGAGAGTCCATTTAGCCAATTTAAAAGTGCCTATAGCCCCCACTCTCGCCATGTTAAGAAGCTCAAATATAAAGGTGGATTCATCATTAAGGTAGGAGATTTCCTCTGACAAGGGATCAACCTTAAAAGGCTCTAATTTTGCTTGTTTCTACTCAACATCCACCTCCTCCTTAATCTTATTCATGCCCTCAGATTCCACATTAGGAGACTCATGTACCCGAGAATCATCAATTTCCACCACCTTCTCCTTTGGATCCTTGTCCTTACAAAGATCGATGGTATCCTTAACCAAATCTATTGAGCATAGTTTTTCATCTTCGCAATGCACTTAGAAACCCTTCTAGGCTTGGCCTCCATTGTCTTCATATGATCTTGGAGTCCATATCTTAATCCTTGGGTGTGGAATCCCTAGCACCCACCTCTGTGTCATCACCATTAAAATGGGACTATGAACCATGTAAAATAAGATGCTTGGCTACCTGTTCTCCTTTAGGGTCACTTTTCTTCCTCTTTTCCAATGGGGCAGCCATAGGGGATGAAGTTACTTCCTCACCATCTTCCTTCCACTCCTCATCCTCATCCATGCTGGAAAAAAATGTGCATGTTCATAAAAAAAGGAAATGGTATATATCAAATATATCTAACTCAAATTCAAAGGATATTTTTGTTGCCAATAAAAGTAGAAAGAGAATCCTAGTTAACCCGTATAGTGAGGGTTTTGAATACATAGGGGTTGGTGATGAGAAATTTTTGAAAGATAAGGAATTGTTTTTAGAAGAAAGAAATGACAAAAAATAATTGCAAGAAGCATTAGAGAGGATCAAACAATTGGAAGAATTGGTAAAAACCTATGAGCAAAGGGACAAAGAAAGGGAAATGAAGATTCAGGAATTCAAAGTTAGATTTTCTTGCACAACTAGCAATAATATTAAAGCAGGAAATAAAGAAATTGCAACTAAAAATAGAAGAACCCCTTGGACACAAAAAATCCAACCTATCATACAACTATGTCCCTGGGATCCCAATTGTGGAAAGTTACTCAAGATTTTTCTAAGTAGAAAGAGGATTGGAAGAAGGA
Organism: Sequoiadendron giganteum; assembly: GCA_007115665.2. Taxonomy (NCBI): domain Eukaryota; kingdom Viridiplantae; phylum Streptophyta; class Pinopsida; order Cupressales; family Cupressaceae; genus Sequoiadendron; species Sequoiadendron giganteum. The sequence goes on from CM021104.1 coordinate 427,692,971, forward strand.
AAGAGAAGAAATGATCTCAAAGCATACTAGGGTATTAGAGATAAAGGATATTGAATTGAGAAGGTTAGAAGTTAAGGTGGAAGAAATAGCAGATAAATCCATTCAGATCGTTAAATGCAGACCTCCAACTAGAACATATGCTTTGTTTTTACAATAATTTTTTTTGAGTGTTTAGTTCAGTAGGTTAATTAGTAACCAACCAGTTTCTATGAGCAGAAAATTTGATTTTCTAAATGTCTTTACTGATGCCACACTAGAAGAACATGGTCAATTGTGTCAATATTATTTTCATAATTATATTGTGCCTAAAGAAACATATGGAACCCATTAATATTTGTGCTAGATTCACAATTAAGGGCATTGGCACCCTATTTCAGAAATGAAAAGTCTAGGGGTGAAATAATGCAAGAGCATGTGGAGAGAGAAATCAATTGCTCTCTCAATCAAGAAAGAATCTAAAACCCCTAAGGTGATCATAGAAGAATGGTTACAAATCTTGGACCATAAGGGTGTAGGTAGGAAGATCATGAACCTAAGAAAACAATATTATAGAAGGATGTAGATATTGATCATTGGACTTATCCACCATTCCTAATAGTTTGTGCAAGAAATATGGGGAAATTTAACTCCCAAATTGTAGAGGAAAAAGCTCCACTCCATTTAAAATTTTATAACCATGCTTGAGATAACAAGAAGGTATATGAATATTTCCAAAGATAAAGGATTTGAATGGGTGCCACTTACATTCTAGCCACCAATGCTCTTGCACCCGGTACCACACTAGATAGGGGAGAAGAATGAAGAGTATGAGAGAGAAGATGTTAAAAGAATGAAAAAACTTGTATGATATAGAGGATTCTATTTGAAATAGGTCAAAGGAGTGGATACTATCATAGACCTCAGGGAAATTACTTTGCACTACAACCTCTAGCACTAGTTAATTTTCTTGAGGACAACAAAATGGGTAGTTGGGGGGAAATGATGAGTCTAGTCATTAGATAGTTTTCTTATGTTTTTATGCAAGTCCATGGGCATTCTTAGACACTTATCTTATGCATATTCCTACACTATGTTATATTTTATGCTTATTATACAACCTTGAACCTAATTTGAAGTATATGGAAATATGGTTATAATATGATGGTTATTGCATAATTTATGTGTGGATATGTATGAATTGTAATGGATATATGTGCTTAAATATGGTTGTTAGTATTGTGTACATTTTTGGTGAGCTAAATCTTTGCAGATAGAGGAGTTATATTGTAGCCTGCATAAACTTTGAGGTGCAACCCGTAGCCAAAGGAGTTCCTAGAAATTAGAGTGGGGGAGGTTCTAAAAAAAAATGAGGTCAACAACTACAATATGGAGACACTTAAAGAAGATGATTGTGCATCATTATGATGTCCAATAATTATATTAAAGGAAAAGAACCATGTTGCAGTTAGGATTCTAACATGTCTGATTCAAATAGTCCATGTTCCAATTCTGTTATAGAAAAGTCTCAGTTCCACTTGGACTCTTCTTTCTTTTTTAGCTATAGATTGTTAATTATTTATCATCTTATAATATATAGGGAGTGGTGATTTATGATTTCAGTTTAGAGTCCTTGTTTTAATAAACTTCCCTCCTATCTATATGTATGGCTTGGTGGTTGCGGTATTAGGAGCTAGTTAATTTTGTTCAAGATCATATATAATTACCAGATAATTTCAATTAGTTGTTCTTATACATAAAATGTTTATTGTTCAATAATGATTTCATTAATAAGATATGTAAGAATAATATTATGTGATATTGTGGATTCAAGTGCAATTAACGATTTTGAGTTATTATGATTGTTGAAATCTAAGAAGCTAGATTTGAGTTAGATTAGAGGAGGTAGTCATTTGAGTAAGGGTCACTGAAGGTAACTATCCCTCACTTCATTTTTTGTGTAGTTACTTTTGTTGTAGTAGTTATTTCATAAATGTATGTTAATTATATTTCTTATTTTATTCATGAGTAATTCTTGTTTCAAATTAATGCTTTAGTTTACTTAGGTTTTTTGTCCTTCAAAGTGTAGGTTTAGTTATCAATATCAGTTAAATACTAGAATTCATTTCTTGACACTAATTAGTTACAGTCTTATACTGTAGACACTTGTAGAAATAGTGTCAACTTTAGTTTCTTTACTATTATATAGTTCTAAGTTTTTCTCAACAAGTGTAATACTTGTAATAGGATGAATTAGGTAGTTTTAGGTCTTTGAAAGAACATACAATGTTAGTACCATCACAAGCTTATTAACCTCGATTGATAATTCAATGAAGGTCTTTATAGAGGTTCAAGTGGAATATTCAGCTAGGTTTTCCTCTTAATTGTGTGATTGTAACCAAGTTTACTAGACATTATTAGGACTACACTTTCCACCACATAAGTGTTTGGTGTTGACCTATTTGTTGGTTGCACATTTGAGGTGCATATATTTCATTAAGGCTAACCTAAAAAGGGTTGTTTAAGGTCGTGGAGGATATATAAGTAGGGTTAATTGTTGGAGATGTGTGGTGTGCTGTAAAATGTGAAGATGATTAAGTGTGGTGATTTGAGTGTGAACTGAAACACCTAAGGTTTCTAGATGTAGTGAGCAGAAGGTGCCTACATTTCAGTGAACCTAAAGTTATTGGAGGCAATGAGCCAAAGGTTGTAGATGGTGTAGAGTTGTAGTGGATCTTCTTGTTTCTATGAGGTAGTGAACCTCCTTGTAATAGTCTTCTTCTATTCTCTTTTGTTTTGGATAATGAGTCCTTTGGGTAGTGAGCCATTCTTTTCTTCTGGGTAGTGAGTCTATTGTATTCAATGTTTTTATTCATATATATGTGAGTTAACCCTCACTATGGTATTTCCTTGATTAAGTTTTTCCATGTAAATCTAGTGTTCTATTATGTATGGTTGTTGATTTTTTTATGTTTAAACTTGTTTACATTCATGCTAATTCTTAATAAAGGTTTCAATATTCATGAGGGTTTGAATGTTTAATGTACAACTATTTTACCGCCCCTCTCAGTTGTCCTATGTGTAAAGTTTTGTGTAAACTTTTATTCAAGTAGTGGATCTTAGTCTAATAATTTTTCTTTGTGTATGGTCCTAGCTTAGGGTTGATGGATAGATTGAAAAATAAATACAAATTTGTGATATTATTCTTTAATCCTATGCAATGTCAAATGTGTTGAGTATCAATATTTTTTCTCTATTAATATCTTTGGCATGTGAAATTCTAGTGGTTCCTATATTTTTTTAATGTTATATGCATATCCATAATGAATATATATTTTATATTATTCCTTGAGGCTAAAGGGAGATTGGTTGAGGGATTAGGTACTAGTTCCTTTAGCTAATTTCTAAGGAACCTTAACAATAAATCTATTGATTTGATTAAGTTCATTGTAACTCAATTATATGGTAACAATAGTCTCAATTTTAGTTTAAAAATATGCATGATTTTAATTTAGTCCCCTAGTTAAAATTATTATGAGATCTCATGGTGTTAATTTGTAAGATAATGACACTATTCTATGTAGTTTTAAATCATAATAATGTGTTATATACATACACTTTATTTTTAAAAGAAGTCTTGATACAATATTTAAAAATATAAACATTGCTAATTGGGTAGGAAAATATGGTATTGTGCAATACATATAAGCTTGGTCATGTGATAAATTAGGTAGGAAAACATGGTATTATGCAATATATGCAAGCTTGGTCACGTGATAAAGAACTCCTACAATGTGTTTACATAGATGTCAATGGCGATTGATTTTATCTTAAACCTTATAGAGTTTTTATATTGTAGAAGATAGTTTGAATTTTTGTACAAGAATTAAACTATCTTGATTTTCTTACTCATATATTTATGTTTTTGAAACTTTAAGAAATGTTTTTGTAATTTTTTATTTCAAATAGTTTAAAATAATAATGATTTGGTGGAATTTAATTCTTGTGGATTATAATGCAAGAATCTTGTATAAACTTGACCATGTATAATTAAAGTGAATATATGTGAAAACTAACCATAAAATCCACTTTAAGATTTTAGATTGATTTATATGTTTTATTTTAGAACTATAATGGTAGAGATAGAACATAATAATACTATTGGTTGAAATTTCATTGTAAAACATTTAAACTTACAATTTAAACCTAAATGTTAAACCTTGAATTCAAAACCTACACCTAAAACTTAAAAATAAAAACCATAATGATAAAACCATTGAATTGTTACTTGATGGGGTTGGAGCATAGGTTTTGGTGGGGTTTACAATACAATCCTTATGATCACAATGGGGGATTTCAAGCAATAGAATCGTATGTATGTGAAATTTCTAAAGTGGTACTTGGTACAATGAGGTTTATAATGATGGTCAAGTAACACAAATTAATGCAAGGTGTTATCATTTGGATGAGTAGTGGACACCTAAAATCGACCATATTTTGTCAATTTACCCCTAATTCAACCAATTTCTTATCCTCTATATTAATTAAATAATACCCTATTATTTAATTAATATTAAATTATCTCAACCTTAATCCTATCCTATTTCTTCTATTTTCCCTAAATCCTAGCCTAAAGTATATAATTACCTTTAATTATTTACCCCCATCCCTTATCCCTTTCCTCAAAAAATTAAATAAATAATCTATTTATTTTATATCACTCTACATGTCCCATCCCCCAACCTCTTTTCATTAAATCCTAATCTATACCTAATCGCCCCCTAAGTGGCTGCAAACACTTAATCCATGATCTAGTGGGTCAACTCTCACCATCACTTCATGTGCATGGACCTTTGTACATGTTACATGGCCTTGGTAACATGTCACATGGCCCTTGTACCCTCAACGTACCATATTATTCACATCGCACCTCATGGTGCCATGTGGCACCATCCCATGAGGTGATATGTCTCAACCATCCTCCACTCTTGATCATCAACTTGCAATCTTGGCCCTCCATCCACAATCCCAAATGTAGGTATCTCATACTTAACCGTTTTTATTAGGATCTCACTCATTTTATCATTGGAGCATTGTTATGTTGTCAAAATTCTATGAGAGCACCTCAAAATCAACAATATTGGGTAAATCCACTCAACGAGAGGCTCGACATAGTTTATTTTCATCCGATTCTATGTAATTGGTTTGAAATTTTTATGCCATATCTTGAGTGTTTTCTTTGATATTTGTTTTGTTTGGTTTTTATTATTTAAATAATTCATGTTGATGCAAATTTCATGCACACATTTTTTGCATGCTTGATAGGACCCACGTCGTGGGTCAATTAATCAAAATTTATCAATTTTTGGATTTTTCAAGTTTACAAGCTTCAAAAATGTGAATATACCACTATTTGGGAAAATGTGTTATGTATATGGGTGAGTATGATTATACATAGGAAAATATGCAAATTTATTTGACTAACAATTATGTTGCAGGTTAAAGGGTGAATCTACTCCTACTTGAGAAATTTTTCTCATTCTCATTCACTCATCCTTGGGAAAATCTACTCATTCTTGGGTAAATCCACTTACTCTTAGGTTAATTTTCTCATTCTTGGGTAAATCCGCTCATTTTTTGGAAAATTTAAAATGGGTGAATCCATTCATTCTTGGGTGAATTTGTAATCCCGATTTCATTGGTTCACAAAAAGGAAAATAAATGAAAAATGGGGTGAATTTTTGCATCATTGGGTGAATGTGTTGACTAGATACCTCAACACAAAATTGGGTGAATATAATCACACATGGGTGAATTTGATCTATTTTTGGGCAAATGTGTAGATCTAATCCTTGCAAGAATCTATGACTATTTGAGAAAATCCACTCTATACACATGCAAATTCACTTTGTACATCAATGACTACATAAGGTATAAGAAGTTTTTCTCAAGCTAATTTTTTGCATTTCTCTTCATATTTTAGCTTACCAAAAAATTCTCCAAGGGATTTTCCTTCAAACCCCTATAATCGAGGGGACGCATTCATCCCCTCATGCTCCTTACCATTGGGGTGGGTGTTTGAAACCCCTCTAGGATAAAAATTGTATTATTTTTATCACTTGGGAATCTAATAATTTTTTTAGGCATCTAATAATGTTGTTGTGCAACTTGATATCACTTGTTGAAGACCAAAATTAAACAATTATTAACACATCTTATTGCAAAACATAGTCAATGACCTTTTTCATCACAAATCTAGGAACACTTAAATTTTTCTTAAGGGTCAAGTAACCTTGTCTGATGTGTTTGGGATTTTTCTTTGGCATATGCTCTCCCCTTACATCATTTAGTAAGCCTAGGGATTAGAAATCTAAAATCAATCTAACTCTTTTTTGTGTTATCCTTGGAGTGCTAACTTGCATGTATGCTCTTTTGTTGCTCTTTGTGCAAGCTTGGAGATAAAAATGTGTCGCATACTATTCCATTTAAGAGTCTTTCTTGGGGACTTCATCCATCCAATAGATGAACTCAACCATGTGAACTGAAGGCATATAAAGGAGGGGAAAAGGGGGAGAACAAAATTTGTACCTTGATCTAGTCATGTCATGTTTACCAAAGCTTTAAATCTTGGGTGATACCGAGATAAGAGTGTAGGGTTGGTTTGAATGACTTAGTTGATGTTCTCAATCCATGATTATTATGGGCTAGTGATCATAGATATCCCTCACATACCCTCCTAGTATTTAGAGGATGCACTAGATTTCCTTGTACCAGCTTCGCTTAAGACCATTTGGTTGCAAATTGGTGTGGTGCAGGGGATGCATATTGTATCCCAAATTTACTCATGATGTACCTTTGTGTGTTGAAATAGACATTATTGAGGCATCACTATATGGCTCCCATCAGTAAGAGGTCCTTCACCCTTGTGGGTCATTATCTCTAGTTATCCAACCACTAGTAGATAGTATTAGTTCTTGCATTGTGAGCCTACATTGACTGTCACACTTACTTGATTAATATAGGATTTTGTTTTATAGTGTGTCTTCTTGTGCCTACCCATGCATATCTTTAGTTAATATGGTCATCATCTATCTTATTCTTTTTTATTGTCTTATTTTTTTCTTTTGTCATCTCAGTCTAGTCATCAACCTTGGGTGAATCTACCTTACACTTGGATGAATTTACCTTTTTTGGGTGAATCCACTATGTACTTGGGAAAATATACTTTTGTGGTAAACTCCTAGTCTAGTGAAATCCCTACTTGGGTGAATCTAATATATTATTGGATGAATCTACTCCTTCTTGGGTAAATTTACCTTAGCATATTTCTCGACCCATCATCAATCATAGATAACCTAATTTGAGTCTTTGTGGGTGAACTTGATTTATATTTGGGTGATTCCATTCTCTGGTGAATCCATGAATTGCATGAGAAAATATTCTCTGGTTTGGGTAAATTTCATGTCCATACAAAATCTAGAGAGAAAATGCTTCATACCATAGATAGCCAATGTTTTCTTGAGTCCAAAATTATAATCAAATAGTATTTTTTCTTTAAATCCAACTCAAAACAATCAATTCCATCTCATTTACCACCATTAAACTATCCAAAACATCATCCCCTTTGAACAAGGATTCAATTAAACATACCTAATCGACATCTAGACCACCTAGCATCACATATCCAAACTCATATACTTAGTCAAGATCATAAATCTTAAAAAAACCATCTATCATAGTACTTTCTTGGGAACTTATCCTATCCTAAGTAATTCCTCATTCAAAATATTTCACCTTGAGTTAGAGGTATAGTTTGTATTGATGTCTCATCTTGCTTAAAAACTTAGCCTATCTCAAGTAGGAAATCCATTCAATCGAACTTGGACATAGGATCTTGACCATAGTTGATAGCATACTATCAAACACCCATTACAAGAATCACCCCATCAATTTAACTACATCCTTGAACATTAGGATACCCTTCCACCATATCATCAAAATAATCCTAATATGAGCTTAAACCAAATCATATATTTGAGCTTATTCTAAATCCCAATATGAGCTTACTCTAAATCCCAATATGAGCTTAATCTAAATCCCAATATGAACTTACTCAATCCCAATATGAGATTTAGTAAATCCACATCTAATAGCTTTTGATATGAAAAAAACTTAAGATATCTTCTTCCCTATTCTTATAATCCATTATATTTACCTTCTAATAATCTATTCTCATTTCTTTCATCCATGCCCATCCAATTGGAAATCATGAATCCTTATTCTCCTTGAACCATCACATCTCCATGCATCTCCACTATTCATTCTTATGCTACCTTTGATAAGGCAACTCCATTTTATCCTCCATCCATACCTCATATTTTCCAATCACATATCTCTCTCACCCAACATCCATACATCTATCTTCTCTAGTCATATCCCATCCTCTATATTTGATCGAATAATGTAGTAGGTTCCAACCACCTTCAAAATAAAATCACAACAACATTCAAGCACCCAAAATATGATTGAAACAAACACAAAAATCTACTACAACAATCTTAAGTTCACTACTCTAATATGCCGCAATATTTAACAACTTCATTGAAATAAAACTACATATGTTTTGCAGCCATATAGGCTGATGAAAAACTATTACATAATAGATTTTAATCTGTAATATGATAGAAAAAAACATAAAAAAACAAGCTGCAAATTCTCCTCACTCAAATCACTCCTTGCATTGTGAAATAGGCTCTTCAATTTGCATTCTTCAACAATCCACTTTGCTGCTCTTCAACTATGGACATCCTCATAAATTTTTTGCTGCTACACACCATTAAACATTCAAAAAAACACTTCCCATATCCTCTCCCAGAAGATTATACCTCCCCTTTTTCTTCCCAAAAAATGCAGAAAATGACAATCTCTCCAAATTGTCAAGTTTCTCCCTTCAACAAATAAACCACGCCTCATTTTGGTGTCACTCCCATCTACCATGCCCAACATGAAAAAATCATCTTAAATATATTAAAATAAAATACTAAGTGCTCAAAAAGAATCTTCCAATCCACTTCTTGGAAATTACCAAGTTTAGGTGACAACTTAGATTCCTGCTCCTAAAAGATAGGGACCCAAATTAGAAAAAGACAATCACTCAATATGGGTGCCCATATTCTCCACTGCTATATTTTAGGAACATTAATGAGTTTTCACAAGTTACAACTCCTAGAAATCCATGTCATATTTTTCCCTCTTGAATTTTTAATTTAGAAACTACTCTCTTCACCACCTTCCACTAAATCATTTGTATAATAATTAAGCCAATTTATTTAATAAATATTTTTGGCTTAATATTGTAATCCTATTCAAAAAAGAATTATTAAAATCAAATCAACACAAAATTAAACACTTTTTTGATTGATGCAAGATTACCATTCAACAATTGGATGCTTCTAAATCAAACACCCAAGGTAGAAAATTTTGTGAGCTTGGTCTCACAAAATGGAGTTGGATGGTAGGGCCATCTTTTTAGGTTGTAAAAAACCTTCAACAAAATCCATCATTGATTTAGATATAAATAATTTCTTCTTTCGCCTCTTCCAACACTTAGCCGGGACACTTGTCGTCCTCCTCCACCAAGTGTGCACTTTATTCTTCCTTTCTCTTGTGGATTCATGCCCACCATGACCCATTCTCCCTCACCAAATCTATTCTTCCCTCATTTCCTTCTTCTTGGGATCCAACCCAACACAAACTAACTACCTTCACCAATTTTCACCTACACTTAACTCTGCAACACCACACAAATCCTTCTCTGCATACCAAACTTCACTGGAAAAATCTATCTGGACCAACTTATTCAAAGTATGAAAATCATCATCTTTTCCAAATTTAAAAAAATATGAATCATTATTATCCTCTGCTGCAACTCTTTCATCTACACAAAATACACTCTCATCTTCATCATAAAAATAAAAAATATTATGCCTTACCTCTTTTTCCACAACCTTTTTTGCACCACTATTTGTTTCCATATCTTTTGCACCTTCACTCCTAGTTGCAATTTCATTTTTCAATAGTTTCAAGTCCTCCAAATTACACTCATATATTTCTCAAACATCATTTTCCTCTTTTATTTCTGCACTTTCTCATTTTTTCTCTTCCTTTTCTACAATCTCACCATCTTTCTTCACACTATTCTCAAAGCATACTTCTGCAATATTTTCTCCTTCCTCTTCACCTGCATTTACAACTATGAATTTTTTTTTGTCTTTCTTCTTTGGAATTTCATCAAACACTTTCCACACACTCTCAATATTCAACCTCTCAAGTATATATTGCCTCAAATTTGATGATCGGTCCACATACTACACATATTCCACCCCTAGGTCCTGGTGCAAATTGCCTCCAATCGGTGCTTCTTCCTCACACTCAAGAACTCTCGCTCTGATACCATTGATGTATTAGGGTCGAACCACCTTCAAAATAAACTCACAAAAACATTTAAGCACCCAAAATATGATCGAAATAAACACAAAAATCAACTACAACAATCTTAAATTTAAGTACTCAAATATATATCAATATTTAAAAACTTCATTGAAATAAGATTACATATGTTTTACAGCCATATAGGCTAATGTAAAACCGTTACATAATAAATTTAAATTTGCAATATTACAACAAAGAACGTTACATATGTTTTACAGCCATATAGGCTGATGTAAAACCATTACATAATAGATTTAAATCTGCAATATTACAAAAAACAACATTAAAAGCAAGCTATAAATTGTCCTCCCTCAAATCACTCCCTGCACTGTGAAATAGGCTCTTCAATTTACATTCTTCAAAAATCCACTTTGTTGTTCTTCAACTATGGATATCCTCATCAATTTATTTTTTCTATACACCATTAAACCTGCAATAAAACACTTCCCAACTCCTCTCCAAGAATATGCTACTTCCCCATTTCCTTCTCAAAAAATACAGAAAATGACAATCTCTCCAAATCGTTAAGTTTATCCCTTTAACAATTTAACCATACCTCATTTTTCTGTCAATCCCATCTACCATGCCCAACATGGAAAAAAAATCTTGAATATATTTAATTAAAATACTAAGCTCTCAAAAATAATCTTCCAATCCACTTCTTGTAAATTACCAAGTTTAGGTGACAACTTAGATTCCCACTCCTAAAAAATAGGGACCTAAATTAGAAAAATATAATCACTCAATATGGGTGCCTAGATTCTCCACTTCTACATTTTAGGAACATTAATGAATTTTCACAAGTTACAACTCCCAAAAATCTATGCCATGATTTTCCCTCTTGAATTTTTAATTTAGAAACTACACTCTGTTGGATGTTGTGGTTGTGTTGCTGATATGTGGTTGTCATTGATGTCAACACTATTAGCATTGATGTTTTGAAGGATGTGTATGTCGAGGATATTGAGAAAATTACAATAAATATGTTCAATGTTGTATGTGAAGCTGTGATGTTCAGTGTGGTGGAAAATTCAGTATGTTACTATTCAAAAGTTATGCTTTAATGGGTTTTTTGTTGAGCCTATCTAGTTTATACTCCAAAAGTTTTAGAGGTGCACACCAATATTTGTAGCTGATGTTTCAAAAAGAAGAGAATGTAATTCTGGTAATTCTAGTTGTTGTGTATGCTCCTATGATATTCATTGATGTTTCTATATCGTGCTCTATCCTTGTTTCATGTCCACGTTGATCGGTGTGATCATGATCAAAGATTTTTACGTTGTGTGTTCGGGTTTTCATGTTCTTGGCCAACATGGTGGTTGTAGCGTGTTGTGGATCCTCTTAGATTAATCTCTTAAATTTTTGCATGTTCGAGGAAGTTGTTTTAGGTCTTCATTATGTTGTGACCAACTTCAGTTGGTGCGCATTGAGATTTATTCATGAATTAGGCCAATAGTTTGTAATTCATTTATTCTTTTATTTTTGGCTTACGAAGTTGTTGATGTAATTCCATGAAGCAGATATATAAGAGCGATTGTTTATTCATTTTGAAGTGTGCTCAATGTACATATGAGAAGTTTGTATTTGAAATGTGCAAATAAATATTAGATCATTCGATTCCAAAGTAGAGTGTGAAGAAGATTGAGCGAAGTGTGAAGAAGTATTTTTGTGCCTAACCAGAATTGTCATAAGGATTTTGCAAAAGCTAATTTATCAGTTCACATTCTTCAAATGGTTTTAATATGAATATTTTTGTTAAGGCAGTGAGCATTCCCATTTGAGTAGTGAGCTCTAGGCAGCATGCTTGAATTCATGTGCATTCCTTATTCATTTTCATTATACTTCTAACAGGGTATAATCTTGTGGACTAAAAATCACCATGGTTTTTCCCCTAATAGGGTTTCCACATATAAAATATTGGTGTTCTTATGTTTCTGATGTGTTGTTGATTCATGGTTTCACTGTTAATAATCATATATGAGATTAAAGGTTAATAATGTTGAATAAGTTTTAAATTATGAGACAACAAATTCACCCCCCATTTCAGTTGTCTATTTTTGTTTTGCCAACAATTGGTATCAGAGTTGGTTCCTCTGAAGAAGTTTAAAAGATTGAGGTGATCTAATATGGCATCATACAAGAAGGATAGTCCTAGATTCAATGGAAAAAACTACTCTTTGTGGAAGGTTAGATTGGAGTGTCATTTGAAGTGCATTGGTGATCCCTTCTAGAAGATTACAAAGAACATATATGGTATTCCTCATAATGGTCCCTCTACTCCTGATGAGATCAAAGAAGTTGAAATAAATACCAAGGCTATAGAAGCATTATTGAGTGCTTTGACAGATTCAAAGATGACAAATGTGATAGACAGATTCAAAGATGACAAACGTGATAGGTCTGAGAACAACATATGATATCTGGAAGAAGCTAGAAACATTGTATGAAGGAGATGCAAAAGTGAAAACTGCTAAGCTACAAATTCTGAAAGGCAAGTGGGAAAAATTGAAAATGAGTGAAGATGAAAACATTATTTCTTTCATGCAAAAATTAAATGAACTAGTGATGGGTATTAGATGTTTCAGTGGAATCTTGGATGAAGAAGAGATTGTGGCTAAAGTGCTCAGATCATTGCCCACTTCTTACAAAATAAAATCTCATGCGATTTAATAACTTAGGACAATAACTAATATAACAAGAGATATGATAGTTGGTAAGATTCCTACCTTTCAATTAAGTGAATTTGGTGAATCTACTCCTAAGACAAAATTTGCATTCAAGGCTATTGTATCCAAAAGAAACCAACAAAGATATGATCTAGGAGAAAGTTCTAGAAATACATTCAAGTATGAAGATGAGATGAAACATATTGAAGATGAAGAAAGAGAGTTAGAAGAGTTGGAAGCATTGATTGTGAAAATAGAAGCCAAAGGACAAGGTAAATATAAAGGAAAGTTTCCCATTAAATATTTCTCTTGCAATAAGATAGGTCATTTTGCATCAAGGTGTCCTGAAAGAGTTCCTAGGTTCAAACCTGATAAGCCTAGATTTCAAAAGAAATGTTATTATGTTGAAGAAGGTGTTACTGATGATGAAACTGATAAATAAAATTGAAATGAAGATGGATGGGTATTCATTTCTATCAAGGAAAATGGTCAGGTATCTACTGAATCTGCTAGTGATAAGAATATTGAAAAATTTCTTGCAACCAAAATTGAAGAAAAGGATGAATGGGTGATTGACAACAAATGCTCACATCATATGAATAGTGAATTTTTTTTTTTTATAATCTTGGAGAAATATGACGATGGTGTTGTAATATTTGGAGATAACAATGTTGGTGTGATTTGTGGTAGAGACACTATTTCTCTTGGTGGTAGATATAATATTTATTATTTCCTTTATATTGAAGTATTGAAGCATAACCTGTTGAGTGTTGGATAGATGGCCAACAAGGGATACAATATTTAGTTCAAATATGGAAAATGCAGGATATTGGGAAGTGTTGGAAATTTAATTCCTTCAGGTACAAAGATAAGAGGTAATATTTTTCACCTGAGTGCTGCTAGTGAAAGTTGTTTAATTTCTCAAGTTGATGTAAATTGGTTATGGCATAGGAGGTTGTGTCATATGAATTTTGATAACATTTTAAAATTAATCTCCACTCAAGAAGTTAGACATCTCCCTAATCTAGTGAAGCCTACTAACACCATATGCAAGGAATGCCAGATGGGAAAGCAGACTAGAGTTTATTTTTAGAGAAAACAACATCAGTCTAATGGATTACTAGATCTAGTACATACTGATCTATGTGGTCCCTCTAGAATTAGAATTCTACAGAGAGAAAGGTATTTTATGTTGCTTATTGATGATTCCTCTAGGATGATATGGGTTGCATTATTAAGAGAAAAACATGAAGCATTAGAAAAGTTCAAAAGTTTCAAAGCTATGGCCAAGAATGAGATAGGTTTAAAGATTAAATGCTTAAGGTTGGATAGAGGTGGTGAATTCACTTCCCAAGAGTTCAATTATTTCTATGAAGAGAATAGAATAAAAAGACAGTTATTTGCTCCCCGAACCCCTCAACAAAATGGAGTTGTTAAGAGAAAGAACAAAACAATTCTGGATGTTGCTATAAATATGATGTTGGAAGGTAATGTTCCTCATATCTATTGGAGAGAAGTTATAAGCACTGTTGTATATGCTATCAACTAAGTAAATGTCAATGGTAATTCTGGTAAGACTCCTTTTGAGCTATTGTTTGGTTATAAGCCTATTGTTAAATATTTCAAAATATTTGGAAGTAGATGTTATATCAAGAGAGATGAAGATATTGGCAAGTTTGATGCTAGGAGTGATGAAGGAATCTTTCTAGGTCACTCTGCTAAGAGCAAGGCCTATCGGTTCTATAATAGAAGATTAAGTAAAATGGTTCAAAGTGCAAATGTCAGAGTTGATGAAGAAACTGCTAGATCATCGAGATACTATGGATATGATTCAGATGACCAACATGATAGTACTGATAATGGAAACAATGTGCATACATAGAATCAAGTTCAAATTGTTCTGATGAATCAAGAGAATTAAGAAGGATAAGCTAATGGAAGTGTAGAAGAAATAATAGAAGAACTAGAAGTTTGAGATAATCCTAAAATTCTGAGGTATGTGAAGCTAAATGATTCTGAAAATCAGATTATAGGAGATAAGAACAAAGGTGTGCATAATAGAAGAAGAATTGAAAAAGATTATTGTCTGATTTCCAAGACTGAGCCCAACAATGTCAATGAAGCATGTAAAGATGAATATTGGATCGAAGCAATGAAGGAAGAACTGATGCAGATAGAGAAAAATGATACATGGATTCTTGTTCCCAAACCTCAGGATAAAAATGTGATTGGAACCAAATGGGTCTTTTGGAATAAGGTAAATGAACAAGGTGAAGTAGTCAAGAATAAAGCAAGACTGGTATGTACAGGGTACTCACAAATGGAAGGTATTTATTTTGAAGAAACCTTTGCCCCTGTTGCTAGAATTGAAGTTGTAAGATTATTTCTTGCTTATGTCGCTTTTAAGAACTACGAAGTCTATCAAATGGATGTAAATTCAACATTTCTAAATGGTGATCTAGAAGAAGAAGTATATGTTGAGAAACCAGATGGATTTCAATTAACTAACAAATAATATATGGTTTGTTGATTCAAGAAAGCGTTGTATGGCTCAAACAAGCCCCTAGAGCCTAGTATGCTAGATTTGATAGATACTTGTTGAAGCTTGGATTCAATAAAGGTACTGATGATAGTAATCTATATTTTAAGATGGATCAGGATAAAGAGTTGATTATTGAAATAATTTTTGAGGTTGATGATGACTTATGTATGAATTTTACTGATGAAATGAAAAGTGAGTTTGAGATGTCAATGATTGGAGAGCTGAAATTCTTTTTAGGATTGAAAATTACTCAGCTAGATAATGGAATTATTATATCTCAGTCCAAATATGTAAGAGAGTTACTAAATTTTTTTGGCATGGAAGAATCAAAGCCAGTTGGTACACCCATGGTAACCGGATGCAAACTAACAAAGAGTGATGATCCTCCTAAAGAAAATAAAACAAGATATAGGTCAATGATCGGTGGATTAATTTATTTTCCTCAGACCAGACTAGACATCATGAATATTGTATGCATGGTTGCTAAATATCAAGTTGATCCGAAGGAATCTCATGTGACTGTTGTGAAGAGAATTTTCAGATATTTGAAAGGGACAATTGATTTTGGTCTTTGGTATCCTAAAGATGATGATCTTACCTTGAGTTCCCTTACTGATAGAAAAAGTAATAGTGGTGGTGCCTTCTTCTTGGGGAAGAAGTTGGTGTCTTGGTTAAGTAAAAAGAATAATTCTATTTCCTTATCTCCTGTTGAGGTAGAATATATTGTTTCTACACAAAATTGCACTCAAGTAATATGGATGAAGCAAATGTTGAGAGATATTTGAATTGAGTATGATGAGATTGTTTCTATATTTTGTGATAATTCAAGTGCCATAAAAATTTCTAAGAATCTAGTGCTACATTCAAAGACAAAGCATATATCTATCAAATATCACTTTTTGAGAGACAAAGTGAGTGATAAAGAATTCAGACTAGAGTATGTACCCACTAAGGAACAAATTGCAGACATCTTTACTAAGCCATTGTCTAAGGATACTTTTAAGTATCTCAAAGGGAAATTAGGGGTGATTTTACCTCCTAATCTAAACTAAGATGCAATTCTTTGCATCAATCTGTGCATTCATAGTCATATCTTGTTCAGAATTGATGTTGTGGTGGCTGCTACTCAGGGGGAGTAGTCAAATGATTCAGATATGTGGTTCAAAGCTTGTGTACCTTTTTCATTGATGTCAAAGGGGGAGAAGAGAAATGTGAATTTTTTTTTAGAAATATTTGTGGAGAAGAGTAATGTAAGGGGAGAAGAATAGTATGAGAAGAAGGAAAGACTGTTAGAGAAGAGCTAGTTGTGTTGATGGTGTATTTTTCACATCATGTGTTTCCATCAATGCCAAAGGGGGATATTGTTGGATTTTGTAGTTGTGTTGTTGATATGTGGTTTTCATTTATGTCAACAATATTAGAATTGATGTTTTGAAGGTTATATATGTTGAGGATATTGAGAAAGTTAGGATAAATATGTTAAAGGTTGTATGTGAAGCTGTGAAGTTCAATGTGGTGGAAAATTTAGTATGTGGCTATTCAGAAGTTGCACTTTAATGGGTTTGTTGCTAATCCTATCTAGTTTATACTCCAAAATTTTGAGAAGCACACATCAAGATTTGTGCAAGTTATGATTTTTTGTGTTCCTATAATTATTATGTTATTGTAGTTGATGTTCCTAGAAGAAGAGAATGTAATTCTGGTTATTCTAGTTATTGTGTATGCTCCTACGATGTTCATTGATGTTTCTAGATCACACTTTATCCTTGTTTCATGTCCACTTTGATCAATGCGATCGTGATTAGAGATTTTTCCGTTGTGTGTTCAGGTTTTCATGTTCTTGGCCAACATGGTGGTTGTAGCATGTTGTAGATCCTCATGTATTAGTATTTTAATGTTTTTCATGTTTGAGGAAGTTTTTTTAGGTCTTCATTATGTTGTGAATGACTTTGGTTGGTGTGCATTGAGATTTGTTCATGGATTGGGTTGGCAGTTTGTAATTCATTTATTATTTTATTTTTGGCCAACAAATTTGTTGATGTAATTCCATGAAGCAGATATATAAGAGTGATTATTTCTTCATTTTGAAGTGTTCTCGGTGTATGTATGATAAGTGTGTATGCAAAATGTGTGAATAAAGATCAAATCATTCGAATGCAGAGCAGAGTGGGAAGAAGATTGAGCAAAGTGTGAAGAAGTATTTATGTGCCTAACCGAAACTGTCATAAAGATTTTGCAGAAGCTAATTTATCTGTTCATATTCTTCAGATGGTTTTAATCTAAATGTTTTTGTAAGGAAGTGAGCCTTCCCATTTGAGTAGTTATCTCTAGGCAGTTTTCTTGAATGCATGTGCATTCCTTATTCATTTTCATTATACTTCTAATAGGGTATAATCTTGTGGAATAACATCCACCATGGTTTGTCCCTTAACAGGGTTTCCACGTATAAAATCTTGGTATTCTTATGTTTCTGATGTGTTGTTGATTCATGTTTTCACTGTTAATCATCAGATCTAAGATTAAAGGTTAATAAGGTTGAATAAGTTTTAAATTTTGAGACAACTGATTCACCCCCCCTCTTAGTTGTTTATTTTTGTTTTTCCAACACACTCTTCATCACCTTCCACTACATCATTTGTACAATAGTTAATCCAATTTATTTAATAAATATTTTTGGCTTAATATTGTAATATTATTCAACAAATTCATTATTAAATTCAAATAAAAAATAAATTAAACACTTATTTTGATTGATGCAAGATTACCATTCAACCATTGAATTCTCCTACATCAACAACCACACTATCACTTTCTCCCTTCCTCTAAATCCACCATCTAATTTATCTTATCTTAATACACCATCCAATTTCTCCTATCTCAATCCACCTTCCAATCCCTCATACCTTAATTCTCCACTGCATTCCAGTCCATCTCCTATTTCTCATCCTCCACCTTCCTATGAAAAGGGAAACCAAAATCCCATCAAAATTCCCCATCCAATCTTACTCACATCCTTCCTATCCATATTATCCACCCTTTCTAATTTTATTCTCACCTACCTCTTAAACAATGATAAAGAGGCCATGTTTAGAAACCTACTTAGTATATGTGCCAAAATTCCATCCAAATTATCCTATCTCAATCCACCTTCCAATCCTTCATATCTTAATTATCTATCTAATCCTAATTTTCCAATTCATAATCCTAATCATCCATCTATTCCTAATCTACCATCTAATCCCAACCCTTCATCAATTCCTAAAGCATACATATATCTTACTCCAGAATTCCTGCGATGACTTGCAGTAAAGAATCTATCACAAACTACACATCCCATAGTGGAAGAACCATATCATCCAAATAAACCATCTCCAACCATTAATGATGAGGTCCTTCTCCATCCCACACCTATCATTCCTCTCCCAATGATTAACATAACCTAAACTATTAAAACTATCCAATCCCAATCCCCATATCCAACTCCTAACATCATTCAACCCATTAAATCCATCTCATCCCCATCCCCATCTCCTATTCCTATTATTATCCAACCACTATCCCATGAACCTCATGAAACATTCATCCCCTATTTGAGGAGTCTATCCAACACTCCTCCCCCATCCAATCATCCAAATAAAATGAACTATGCCAATCTATTAACTTAAGCACGATAATGTAGATTCCCCTACATATCAAGATCAATAACCACCATCCACTTCATTAAAAATATTTTATGTCGATGATAATCCTATGTTTGATCATGATATCTATGATAATCCAACAATTGATCATGATTTTTATTTTGATGAGAACATCCAAGATGATCCCCTTCCACCTTAAGATCACAACACACCTTCCACCTCATCTCCCAATCCCCTTACATCTCAAGATCAATGTACCTCCTTCACTCCATCCCATGACCCTCTTATCAATCAAGATAAAATTATCCCTTGTAATACCTCTTATTATCCTTTATCATACCCTCATATAAATAAATATCCCACCATCCCATCTAATCCATCTCATGATCCTTTATCACCTCTTACCCAAACTATCCCAACAACATCTCTATATCCCCTTGATCCTCTTAATTTCACCAATGGTGGTTCTCTTGTTTTAGAAGAAAAAATAATATCTCCCACCTATCCTCCTCCACCTAATAATGGACTTGTAGCATGCATTCAAAATAATAAACATCCTACTTTAAACCAAATTATCAAGAACATAAACTATCAAGGAAAAGGCTTAGGCCTACATGAGCAAAGAAATATTGGAGCCGATCCATATAAAATAAAATCCATGATAACAATTCCTTGGATACATATCTCAAGTCTCACAATTCAAAAATGTTTCTACAAAATTTGTACAACCTAAGAAAGCCTCTTCCAAAAGAAAAATAGGCACTTCCCATCACTCCTCCAAAAAATTTGTTTCAACCCATCCTCCATCATACATACCTAAAAACATTACCACTATCCATCCTTTATCTTCCAAATCCATTTTGCATCCTTATGTTCCACAATCCACCACCAAACATCCTCCATCTACTAAGTCCTTTTTGCGACCTTATATCCCAACATCACATCCTCCATCTCATATCACTCATCCCTTCATCCACCAATCACCTATCATAAAAATACCACTCTCATAATCCCAAATCAAGATCAACAAAGGTACACCTACATGAACTTCATCCATCATCCTCCATCTATGCACCATCTCCAAAATACTACCTCTATCACTCTACTCATATTCTCTCCACATCATCCATCTGCTCGCACCCAAACCATTGTTATTGGAATCAATTTGGATGTGAAAGTAAAAATTCATAAAATAAAACATCCATGTGGATCTAGATATCCTAATGTCCCCTCCAAATGGTATGGTGAAACAAAGTTAAATCCAGTCCAAAATACCAATCAATCCTGAAGGTGACAAAGGCCCACAAAAGAAAA
The DNA here is from genome assembly GCA_007115665.2 of Sequoiadendron giganteum. Taxonomy (NCBI): domain Eukaryota; kingdom Viridiplantae; phylum Streptophyta; class Pinopsida; order Cupressales; family Cupressaceae; genus Sequoiadendron; species Sequoiadendron giganteum. The sequence goes on from CM021104.1 coordinate 427,713,601, forward strand.
AGAAAAAATTCAAAACCATGTGGATCCCAAATAAAAAAGATACATGTTTGTGTTGTAAAATTTTTGTTTAATGTAGATAATTTAACTACTAAAAACCAAAAAACACACAAATCAATACAATCGGATTGAGCCAAAAATAGCTCAAACCTCCATGGAATTTGATGAAAACCTAGCATGTCAAAAATCTCATTGTGTAGATTATCACAAGATCAAAAATTTGTATGCATGCTCAAGGTTGCATGATGATGAAAAATTCTAAGTTTTTGGTATGTATGTGAGAAGATAAAAAGATAGATGGCTAGGATTTGTTTGATGAAGATCAATGTCTCTTAATAGTGAGATATCTCACCTCATGAGATGTGTCCAAGTGGCATCATGAGGGGAGATGTGAGGGAGATGACCTCTCAAGCCTCTAGATTGTGACAAGTGTCACAATGTGAGATCTTGAGAGGGAGATGGTACTTAGAAGGTACCATAGGGAGACAGGGAGGATCAAGGTCATAAAATCATTCCTTGTCGTACATTCCCAATGTATGACAAGGAAGGGAATAAAATAATTTAAAATTCTTTTAGGTACTTTTGGAAGAAAGACCCATGTGCATAAAGGACACGAGGTATTTTCAAAAAATAAATATTTATGAGGTGGGTGGCTAGGTGGATAGGAAATAAATGGAAATAATTACCCCTTACCTAATCCTAGGATTAGGAACGTGTAAATTATTAGGGGAGGGATTAGGTGAAAATTAGGATTTAAATTAAAATTAGTGTGCAAGTGGGAAATATGGAGGATGTGACATGTGAGGGGAGGATTTAAATGAATAATAAGCCATTTATTTAATTTTGGATGGGAGAAATTAAGGATAGATGGATAATTATTTACCCAAGGTTGGAATTTAGAAGGAAATAGGTAGAATAGTTTTAGGAGAATATTGGAATGAGGGAATATTAAATTAAATAATATAACATTATTTAATTAACATGGAGGATTGGGAAATATGAATTCAATTAAATAAATAAGATAATTTATTTTATTTAGTAGATGAAGTGAATATATATAGAAAACTATGGTAAAAATTCTCCAACGATATTAGTCAATTTTAGGTGTCTACATTTTTCCCCTATTCGAAAAAATGTTAAAATAACAATGTTTTGAAGAAAATAAAAATTTAGTCGACTTGAAGGAAGGAACAAATGAAATGATGCCCCAATGTAGAGGAGGTAGAAGAAGAGGAAGTACAAGAAAAATATGATGTGGATAGGTGATTCCCGCTCGAGAGGATGTTCAAAAAAAGGGGGCTCGAACATCCTTTCAAAAGATGGAAAAGAAACCTGAGAGAGGATCTATGAGATGGGTGGCTAGGTGGATAGGAAATAAATGGAAATGAATTATCCCTTTCCTAATCCTAGGATTAGGAATGTGTAAATTATTAGGAGAGGGATTAGGTGAAAATTAGGATTTAAGTCAAGATTAGTGTGCAAGTGGGAAAATATAGAGGATGTGACATGTGAGGGGAGGATTTAATAAATAATAAGTCATTTGTTTAATTTTGGATGGGAGAAATTAAGGATGGGTGGATAATTATTTAGCCAAGGTTGGAATTTAGGGGGAAATAGGTAGAATAATTTTAGGATAATGTTGGAATAGGGGAATATTTAATTAATAATATAACATTATTTAATTAACATGGAGGATTGGGAAATATGAATAAAATAAAATAAATAAGATAATTTATTTAATTTAATAGATGAAGTTAATATATATAGAAAACCATATCAAAATTTTTGAAACGATAGTGGTCAGTTTTAGGTGTCTACATTTTGCCCCTCTTTAAACTAATATTAAAATAATAATGTTTTGAAGAAAATAAAAATATAGTTGAATCAAAGGAAGGACAAGATGAAAATATTCCCCAATATAGAGGAGGTAGAAGAAAAATATGTTGTCAATAGGTGATGATCGCTCGAGAGGATGTTCAAAAAAAAGGGGCTCAAGCATCCTTTCAAAAGATGGAAAAGAAACCTGAGAGGATTCATGAGGAAAAAGGAAGAAATGGGAGGAAAAATAGTGATTAAGGTAGGTATAAATAGTAATTAGGGGGTAATTACTATTCATTTTCACCTAATCACCTAAGAGATTGATCGAATAAGTGAGAAGAATACGTGAGAGAAAATGACACTTGTAGGAGAAATAGGACACCATGGGGACTAATGAGGATAACAAAATGACCGGGTCGAGGGAGTCAGGTACATAATTTCCATCTTACCCATGTACTTTCATTTTTAGCATTTATTGCATGTACCAAATTTTTGGTAGAATGGATTCATCGAATCAGATAGGGCAGATCTGCCCATAGAGGGTTGATGGGCGTATGAAATAGTTAGTTTTATTCCTTTTATTTTGTCTTTTAACATTTCAATCTGCTTATCTCAGAGATAATCATGAACCTTATATATCTTAAATATATAATTTGTGCTTCATGAACCAGACTTTACCATATGGAAATATAATTATGATATGATGATGCTTGCATGGATAAATGCTTGAATGTTTATGAAATTCAATATGATTCTATGTTATTCATGGTTGATTAAGGATGTGTATACTTTAGATGAAACTAACCTCTTGTAGATAGAAGAATTGTAGCTCAAAGCAATTGGATTGACTAGCCCATAGCTAAAGGATTTCAGGCAGGTTTCAAGGCAGAGTACAAAATACCAAGGATGTGATAGTTACATAAAATAATGAAGGTGATTGTTGAAGTAGTCAATCGTGAGTCACCAGATCAGCCAATAATATGATAGGAGGAAGAATTTTGTATTGATAAGGAAGCCAACGTGTCTGTTCCCACATAGAACATCTTTGTTAAACTATTAGGGTAGAGTATCAATCCTATTTGCCTTCTTTCATCTTTTTCAGTTATAGTTTTAGTTTCAAAGACTATCTCTCTCTATTTTGAAGGAGAGTAAACATTTACATTTAATTTCTATTTTTATTCCTTATGCAAATAAAACTCCTCCTAAGCCTATATACATGGGTCAGTGATTGAGGAGTAGATCTAGTTAGAGATATATGTTTTTATAGTTCCAATTTCATTTCATAGATAATACTTTATTGCTATTTTTTTTATGCACTCATGAATGAGAAATTTGTGAAGATTCTTGTTAGATTGTAGAGTTTTGTTATATGTAATAAATATGTTCAAGTTTACTATTATGATTAGTTGATTTAAGTATAACATATTGGGTTTCTCTTGTGGGTATAACAACTTGAGCAAGGTCCACTCAAGGTACTATTTACCCACCTTAATTTATGTTATTAGAATAGAAGATTACATTGTTGTATTCATTTCAAATAGATTCTCAATTACATACACATGAATGATATCTTTCATCATGAATAATGTTCTATAATATGTCCTTGAGTAATTATTTGGAGAGGTCAAGTAGTTATAAGTAAGAGTCAACAGTGTTAGTGAATTTTAGAGTTCTCAAGTTTAACATTTAATAGTTATAGTGTTGAGCTGAGGGTACTCATAGCATCAATAGAAAATTAATTTATCTCCCTTGTTTTGCAAGTTAACACTTTTACTTTTCCAACCTTTATTATTTTCATGTACATGTGTAAACCACCTATACTCACTGATATAGCCATATAGATTCAATGAATAGACATACAATTCCAACATCATCAAAAGCTTAGAAAGCCCTTGTTGATAATTAAATGAAGTCTTTGCAAGGGTTTAGTAAAATGTTTAGCTAGGAACTCCTCTGAATTGTGTGTCTAGCACCAAGTTGACTGATCATTAGTTGAGGTCTTACATTTTTGGCATCATTTCCAAGGATGGTGCTATATTCAAGGTTCTCTTGTGTAATTTCAATCTTTCATAGTTTAAATGTTTCGATTTCAACATTAGGATAATTAGGTTTTGTTGCAAGTATGGAAGTGTTGTCATTGATGTCAATTGGTTAACTATTTTCCAACTAGTTATTGTTGTCATTGATGTCATGAATATTGGTTATTGGTTTCATATGTCAAGGATATTGAGAAAATTGTAATAAAGAAAGGTTGCAGGTATTCAATTTTTCCTCCAAGTTTTTCTCTAATATTTTTTGCTATGCTAGTGAGAATCTGAGGTATTGTTCATACTTTTTGGAAGATGTTATATCTAGATTTTGGTTTTTGGGATTGTTGTATACTAAAATTTATGTTCACAAGTTGTGGAATTTTCTTTTCAGTATATCTGGCTGAGGTCCGAGAGAAATTTTGCTGCCCCAAATTTCTTCTTGTTTAAGTCGTATGACTTGTGGTTCTTAGGATAAGTTGTTAAGGTTGTGCTAAAGATAAATTTTTTATTTGGAAATATTGGATTATGCTAAGCTTGTGTGTGCTTAATTGATTTATGTGTTTTACACTAGTTTGGTTGACCTTGTGTTTAACACTACTTACAAATTTTATGAAATCATATGGAAGTGTGTTTGGGTTGACCTTATTCTAATTCCACCTAGAATGTTTTGGTGTCAGCCTAATTTGAATTTTTAAATGCAAGTGGTGTGTGGCCAAATTTGGATGCATTTCAAAGTTGAAGATGGTATAAATATAAGTTGAGATGTTCGTGAAGGATTAATTCAAGAAAGATAGATGTGAGATAAATGCGAAATAGTGAGTATGTGATGTGATTTTGAGCATATCAATGTGAAATATAATTGTGAGATTTTAGAAGTAGTGAGCGAAGGTATAGTCTATCATTCAAGAATGTCTACAATTTTTTGAGTGAATTATGGTGGAAATCTCTATTGCATTGAGATTTTTTTCTCTCTATAACAAATATCTTCTATCTTCTTTGTAATTTAATGGTAGTGAGCCCTCTAAGTGGTTAACCCTTGTTAGATAGTGAGTCCTGGTCCAGATAGTAAGTCCTATTTTGGTAGTGAGCCTTCTCTATTAGTGAGCCTTTGTATTTAGTTTTGATATTATATATATTGTGAGCTAATCCTCATAGTGGTTTTTACCTTATTTGGTTTTCCACGTAAATCCAGTGTTATTGTGTGTGTGATGTTTTTTAGTTTATTCTTTTGCACTTAATGATTAATCACATTAGCAGAGTAAAGGATTTGTGAATGATAATTGATCTAATCTCTGGTGTAAGCTCTTCAAGTTTAAATTTTTTTACAACTGATTCACCCCCCTCTCAGCTGTCTTGTTCAACAGGTTTTAACCCATCAACACAAAAACATTTTACTAACACTATGCAAGAGCAAATGATCCATAAATCTACAACTATTGTATATGAAGGAAGTGGGATTCTCTAAGAAGATTTATCTCCTCAACACATGAATATTTAGAGAGTACTATTGATCAAAGTGAATAGAGCGAGGGTATTCCTAAAGAAGAATAATCCCTAACACCAATATCCACATCAGATACAAATGATACTTCCTATACAAAAATCATCACCATGGGTGATGCTATAGTGAAAGACCCACTAGAGAATATGAATTTTGAGTTCCTCATTGCCAACCAAGAGAGAGAAAGTGCCTTAAAGAACATACCACCTTCAACATTATATATCTTCTATGGGTTGGTCATGAAGGATCAAAATGCCTTCTTTTTTGAGTTTGATGTGCTATGTAGAAGTTATGATTATACTACAGATGCATTTTTAGGCTCAAACTATTCCTAGAAACATTGAAGGATGATTCTCTGAGATGGTTTATGGGTTTGGGAAGAGATGTTATTCCAAATTGGAATACCATGAAGACAAAGTTCTTGGAAAAGTACCAAGACTATTGTAGAGGAATAGAGAAAAAGAGATATGACATCTTTAGGATGTCACAAAAGGAGGATGAATCCATGGAAGACTACATGGAAAGAACTCAATTTTACCTTAATAAATCCCACTAGAATAGACTCTTTGATGAGTATTTAAAGCTAATATTCTTAAGGGGGATTAATGAGGATTGCATGGATGCACTTAACCTCATTGGGGCAAGAGATATATCTCAAGCACTATTTGAGGAGATTTGCAAGGTATGTAGGAACTATTCAAGGTCTTTCAAAAAGAAGGTTAGAGGAGATGAGACATAATTCATCAAAAAACCATCTAATGGAGTCTCAAGAGTTGAATTGATTAATCTTCTATCAAATATGGATGATATTATCAGCCATCTTTCTACATAATTAGACACCTTCCATGTTAAAAAATAAAGACACCTTCCATATTAAAAAATAAGCAAGAAGAGGAAAAAAAAACTATTATAAAATAATACCCACATTGTAGATAGAGGAAGACTAATTGCAAGTGTAAGAAGGTGGCTAATATATCTGAAGAAAAGTAAGGGACATCAAAATTTCATGTATTGGAAGGTGAAGATGGAAAAATATTCTACATAGCTCAAAGGAAACCATAAAAGATAAGACAAGGTATGCCCAAGATCCCTTGAATTACAACATGCCATTTCTTAACAACAATTCAGATCTTCCTAATTAGAATACTTAGTCTTGGGACAATATGCAAAACCAACAATGGAAAAATAATCAAACCAATTAGAATCAATAGAAACAAAACATGTGGCCATCAAAAAATTACCAAGGATATAATTGTTGAATAAATTGGATACTGAGAGGGGGGTGAATCAGTATCTACACAAACTCATTGAACAAATACTTAAGACTTTATTGTAGCACAAAAAAAATTAAATTAGTAGTCTAACATTAAATTTTACAACACATGAACACCATATTTTATGTGGAAAACCCAATGAGAGAAAAACCATGGTGAGGATTAACTCATAGTATATAAAGTTATACCAATATAGATAATAAGAGGCTCACTGCCACATACAAAAGATCACTACCACATACAAAACCTCAGTGCTTACAAGTACTTATTGTCCAAAATGGAGGCTCACTACTTATAGAAAAAGTAAACAAAAAATGGCTAACCGCCAGAGTTGAACTGAGGAGTTACACCACATGTGAAGGTTTAGTTCTTTTGATGCTTAGTGTATTTTTTGATATTCAACCATTGTTCGAGAAATTTTTTCATACATACACTTCTTCTTCCCTTTACATTCACATTCAATGCACTTCATCACTTCCTCGCTTCATCACCTTCTCATATTCTAGTCATCTTGTATATATACCCGATGTAACCACATGCATTGATTAGATTAGCCTAATCGATGCAAAAAATATTTTCAAGATGATGAATTTTTGGTCTTCATATCAAAATTATTTCACTTGTGTTATGCAACATCATGTCGGCTAGGATTAGCTTAATGTCAAAATGCAATCTAAAGAATCGATGCCAACACATTGCCCAATCATATGAATATCTGAAAAAATACATACATACATGCTTCCAACTGTTATAAGCCTTTTTACAAAACCTTAGATCAAATGGATTATTAGAGAAGATATCCAGACCAACATACCAGAGATATTAGATCAAATACTTGATAGGATAAGCGTGATCTTTATACCGGTACTCGATACTAGACCAACATGGCGAAATCAATGACAATATATGACAAACTTCCAACAATGCCCCCCTTTTTCATTGATGGAAACATGTGCAAAAAGCCTGATTCAAAGTTCTCCAAAAAAAAAATTCTCCCTTTCCAAAAAATCTCACAATTCTCTAAGTCTTCTCCAAATCTCTCCCCCTTTGACATCAATGGAAAAGGGCACCAAAAAAATATGTAAACACAGTGACATCTAAAAAAACAAGTCTTGATTTAAAATTTTCAAAAAATTTACACAACCAATCCTTCAAACTAGAATGACATTTGTCACCTCAAATACCTTTTTCTACCCTTCTTTGATAAATGGATATAATTTATTCCATTCAAGGACTGTGTTGTCCATTCTTGTGCACACACTATCCAATACAACCAACAGTGTGAAGGAGGATGACCAATCTGCGGATGAAAATTGTTTCTCATAATTTTCTGCATTAGAGAGTATTCTGGAAAGATGGTCTAGCCGGACCTCAACCATTTCCTTAAGAATCCAGAAGGTCTTCACCACATCATCCCTTTTCCTCTATACAATGATCATTTACGCTTGAAGTTCACCAATTCTCAACCTTTGCTTCCCTTCTTTCTCCTCAAAAATATCAAATTTCTTTCCAATGTTGTTCACTTCAACTTCTATGGCTTCAATTCTATTTTGAAAGTTACCAACTGCAATAGGCCACCAGAGACAATACTTGTAAATATCTGAAATTTATTTTATGAATTTCTTTATCTCTAGAATAAATTCAAATAACCTCTTCTTTTCTTTTGAACACCTCTTTTCAACTAAAGCTTCCAACTTATGTCCTCCCAGGCCTTCAAGCAAAATTCTCTCTTCAACTATTTCAACTAAATTTTTAGGTAAAGAATCAAAAACAACAAATACATCAATGCCTTTACGAAGTAGATAATCGACTAAAGCATCATCAATTATAAGTTTTTCAATGGGTGAGGCCGTACTCCATACATCATCAAATTTATTAATTTTTCTTTTTATTAACATGGACGAGATGCCTTCCGGATCAGAATATTTAGATCCAACCAAAGATTCTTCTTCTTTATTTTCTTCAGAGATAGAAATGACATCTTCAGAGACAAATTTTATTTTCTTTGATTCCAGAGGGGAGTCACTAGTAACCACTTCTAATTCCTTCATCCTAGAGGAAGAACCTCCCTCAAATTGACTCACCATGACTTCACCGGATCTTGTTACATTTTGCAATGATAAGAATTTTTTTTTGCACGCATTTGCTTTATCTTCCAAACTTTCCAAGTGCCTAAATATTTTTTTTGCAATGGGAATCCTAGATTCCCACTCAACATCTTTTTTTCCCTCTAGAGATATCAGAAAATAAAACACCAAATATGTAATCAAGGACCCAAAACATAACGGGTATCCTTCTCCCAGCGTCATATGTATATTCTCGGTGAGATTCTCAAGGATTAGCTTACATAGATCAAATTATATATTCTCTTTTACCATTTTATGTGCCAAATAAACTGCAATGGTTGAAGTGGAGCCTTCACGATTCTTGAAAAATATTTTATAAGAAATGTCATATGGTACATACCTAATCGAGGCATCACCAATAGCGTCGATCAAAAGTGCTTGGGGGTCCTTGTCGACTTGTGTCATTTCTTTCGCTTCCTTGAATTTTATTGTTTTTCATCTAGGAAGTTCTCCAACGCCACACAATCTGGTAACCGCTTCGATTGCTTCTTTTAAAATGAGATAAGGTTTATCCAATATAATGCTACCATCCTTGAATTTTCTTAGAAGGAACAAGATGAAATCTTTTTCAGAAAACTAAGGGAATTCTCCCCATATATCCAAACCTAAGGTTTGTATGTTTCGTAGATCATTTGGTTCCAACCTTAATTCCAACCTATTTATTTTCTGATGATCAAACTCATCCATCTCAACTCCTTTCAACTTTAGATGGGTATTCCTTTTCAACATTTCTATTACAACTCTCAAAATTTATCAATAAAATTCTTCAGTTACCTTCTTTTGTTGTCACGAGATGGGGAAATTTTGTCACCTATATTGAATATCCACAATCATTTCTTTGAGGGTCTTAAAATTTCTTCAAAGATGCTTCAAGAAAGTTCTAGGTGCTCTACAAATTCTTTGAATGCATTTGATGATCGAAATGATTTGTGAGATTTCCTTTATACTTCATCATTTTTCCCTAAATCGCATTAATTGCCAAAAAGTTGACAAACTTCTCTTCCACCTATTGCCAAATTTTCACCACAGCTCAAACAAATCCAGTTCACTTTGATTCATTTAAAGGTGAAATTTTCAATTAAATTTTGCATTTAATCATTTCATATTTTGAATTCAAAGCAAACAGTTTGGTTTGAAGTACAATGTGTTTAAGAGATTCAGTCTACCATTCAGTGATGACAACATAAAAGAGATACCAATATGGTTTATATTCATTCTCAAATGATTCATATACTTTACATATTTCATTCTTTGCAAGAAAGTAATCACTATTTGCAATAAATAACATATGAATTATACAAGATTGCAATTGCTAAATTTCTTTTCAATGGAAGTGAAAAAGAGAAATTAAATGTTCCACACAAGCCGTGGAAATATCCAAAACAATATATTACAAGGGATGAATTATAAAATAAAGATAAAAGAAAGTGAGCATATAATATAGAGCATATTCATCATTTCCTTTTGTTGGTCTTTGGTTGGCATCCTTGCACCTATCTTAGCCTTGCTCCTACTCCAAGTGAACTTGCATCATGGAAAAGGGATTGTTAGAGCTCCAGATATGGACTAAACTATGTGTGCTACAAACAAAGATATAATTCATTCCCTACAACACATTGAATCAACTGGATGAATAAGAAATAATACAATAAGGACTACAAGTGCAACATCATGGAATCTTTAAGCTTCATTTTTTTTATGCTAACATTGTTTGCTTCTTGTCCAGGTATAGGAAAAGCCATGTTGCTGATCTATTTTGAAGGTTTAAAGCATGTGGTGTGAAACGGGATCCCACAAGGGTTGGGCTCAATATGCTGCCCCTTAACATTCCATAGAGGTTTTGAGAAAATAAAAAATCCATTATTGCTCATAGAGATATGCATATGAAGGAGTGCATCGTCATGGAGTGATAGTGAACAATCATAATAATGCCTTGTTTATAAATCAACAATAATAACTGAAGCAATTTGAGAATTTTTAAAGCATCATCATCAAGTGTTCATATTTAAAATTCTCCTATACAAATAATAGATTCATCAACATTTTATGCCTGAGAGAGATAAAAATGTATGAAGAGTATGGAAAAAATATTGTCTCCATTCATAAGCAGAATTGTAAGTGGCTATAAATAAAGCTCGAAGGTCAAGGGTGAAGGAAACGAAGCACTGCTGAACTGAAAAAACAATACATTAAGTGTTTGAGCTGAAGGTAATGTGAAACAACATAATTGATGCCAATGGAATACAAAGAAACTCAAGGCTAGTTTCAAAATAATTGATGCTATAGATATATAAAAACTATCTCATTGCAATTTCATATGAAGTTTTGATGAAGGTAGAATTAGAAGTGCATTTATGAAGCATTCGTATGCATAGAATGGATGACAAAAAGAAGCAAGTAATCTATAGAAAATATCATGATGGCTGAGTAAAATTTTGCAAAGTAAGCAACTAAAATAGAGGCATCAATTTATAGTGCATTTGAGATTAAATAGAGCTTTTAGTGTGCAAGTGTGTGCAAATGTCATTGCAATCATGCTAAACAATGAATGGTGTTTTGAAATAAATCAAATCATCACATTGTATATGAGTTTCAAGTAAGAGAAAGAAGCTTTAATTAGGTATCTATACTCACTCGACTTGAAAAACCAAATGCAGTATCAAATACATAACATGATAAGTATCGATATTCAGAAGGACATTGATACACATGACTATTAACAATAGTAGTCATTTTAAAATATACATAATGGAAATGCAAGATTTTTGTGATAAGGGTTTGGAAGGCGTGGGAATGCACATCCACAAATTTTCTGAAGGGACACAACATAGGGTTTTTAACCATGCTTTGAATTCCCAAATGGAAAGGTCGCAAATTTTGAGAAAAGTCATGTCTTGTATATGCAGCTATGACTTGGATTTCTAATGGCCAAAGAAGCCTTGTATTCACTTTTACAAGGCCAAACTAAGGGTTAAATATTCTATTCGCTCGACCCACCAAAACAAGTGGGAAAATCTTACACAGGCCGCAACCATGGAGGCTTAAGGGACCCTCATAAATAATGGATATGATGAGTTTAAATTGTAGAGTTTCTCATTGCTAGGTTAATCAAACCATGGAATGAAAAAGGAGCACCAAAGACATTCATTATGTTTTCCTTCACCAAGCTCGAAATAACCTTCTCATTGACAAAAAATAAAATACAATGCAAGCTATAGAAAAACAAAAGCATTTTATCATTTCTACATCCATTGGGCTCAAATCAAGCTTCTTAGCAACAAAAAATGAAGATGAATATAGAGCTCGATTGTTGGAGAGCTTACCCGAGTTGTTGTAGGTAGAATTCATTCAAATGATTGATAATGGACCCTAGAGATTCTCCAATGGAGGCATCAAATGAAAATAAATCATCAGTGGAAGATAAACGAAGAGGAATACAACAAAAATTTACTCATGGTCATGGCTGTAAAGCTAGAAAATGCATTCCAAATGGTGGCTATCATTCAAATTTATGATAAAAACAATTTACCTTGCATCCCCTTGTTGAAATCTGTGAGAAGGAGACTCCATGAAGCATCAAAGAAATCTCGATGATCAAACCCTAAGGATGGCGACATGTACAAAGATTTTTTCTCCAAAAAATCAAGGCAAAAATGAATGCTAAATTCTAGGGTTCGAAGGTTTTTTTTAGGGTTCACTATACGCCCTAATTCACCTTTGTGTTTTTAGCACATTGATTTCAAAAAGTCAAATGACTCAACTAATGTTTGGTCGAGCCTTTAATATTGTCAGTTATTTTATTATTTTTAAAGAAAATCATATTGTATACCTTAGTCATTAGTAAATGAAGCCTTAGTGATTTTTATGATTTTATTAGAAAAATCCTAGGTCTTGTATCCTTTGTGATTTTTATGCTATTTCTAAGAGAAATCAGTTGTAATAGATATATTAAAGTTTGTTATTTTTTGCAAAGATTTTCCAAAATCTTAATTGCAAAAAAGTCAAGATGAGGGTCAATTTGGAAGGAATTAAAGATAAAGTTGAGCTTTATTTTGCAATAAAAATAAAATTTGCAAATTGTAAAGAAATAATTAAAGCAATATTTTATAAATTGCTTTATTTTTTGTTATTATAAGGCAATTTTAATAAAAGAAAAATTTGGGCAAAATTTGGAGAAAGCTGACAAACTAAACCTTCCATTTTTAGTTTTCATCACTTTGGACCTTTTTTGTGGAGCTTTTTAGGTCGAATTGGTTTGGGGAGTTTTTTTCTAGCTTTTATAGTGTTTTGGAGCAGTTTGGAACCTTGATTTTCAGGCTTTTTCCTTGAGCTCGAAAATGAGTTTTGGAGAGTTATATATGGGAAAAACCTTAGTTTTTAAGGGGTTCAGATATCAATTTCGTGCTCTGACACATATTCAGAGATCTTAAAAACTCCTTTTGTACTTAGATTTTGAGAATTATCACTCCTTGATTTAATAAAAACAACAAAATTCTCCTTTATTTCTTGTTTTATGCTTTGCAATGATGATTGGATATTATTTGTGATTTGATCAATGAATCCTTTGCATGTCTCATTGTTATAGGGTGTTTTGCAAGAGTTTTATTTGATTTAGGTTGTGACTTGTGTTTGTTTCAAGCCTTTGCACAAATCCCTATTGAGTCAAATGCATTATGAGTTTGTGAGAATTAAGTTTTAAAAGGTGTTGTGAGTGAGTTAGTCATCAATTATCTTTCTAATGTTGGTTAGTCATCATAGGTGATAGGATTTGAATTGTAGTTTCTTTCTCTAACCCTTTCCTTTGCAAGCCATTAGAATAGGCAATTCATCAATGAGGAAGTCGACCTTCTCCGAAGATTCGTTCTCACAATGAGTTACTCACAACTCGAGAACATTTATATGTTGCAATAGATTATTGAACCTTCATGTTCAAATGGGTGCAAATCTTATTTCTAACACAACCTATACTGAGAAACCCTAATTTACTCTACAAGATAACATGCTTGCATCTTTTCTTTTGGTTTCTTTTGCTTTACTTCTATCCTGACTTTATTTTCAACATATCCATGTGCCAACACTTGACACACTATATTTCTAGGGTTTTAGTTGATTTTATGATAATGCCCCCCCTAAGACCAAGCTAGGTCTAATTCCCAGAGGATTCATCTGCACTAGATGAGGGTACATATGCATTAGTAGACTTTGATCCTTCATTATTTTTCCAAATCTTGCTCATTTCTTGCTTAACTTATTCCTTAACAAAAATTTCAACTGGTTTGTCATCTTCCATTGGAGCAGACTACTCCTCTTTTATATTTCTACAAACCTTTGAGATATGTCTTGATTTCTTGCAATAATAACAGACTATATTTCTCTGTTCACCTTCGATAAAAGATTCAGGGGCTTGACCCGATTCACGATGAAATATAGCCACTTTGTTACTAGTGAGCTATCTAATGTCATAAAAGAGGAATTAGCGGGGAATAATAGCCAGGAGAATAAGGAGTGGGTTGGTAATGAGGCGGTTGACCTCCTGTTCAAGAACTGGGATGAGGCCAGTTAGCTGCTCTTGTTGCTGGTATGTCGGCTATTTTTTGGCTGTTGGTGTGCTGTCGTTGGGCTGTCTCTGGCTTTTTTCTCTTTTTCTGTAATGTTCTCTGGTTATGTTTAGTCCTTTTTTGGCCCTAGTGGCCCGTTGTGAGGGGTACAATGCCCCATAAATGTTGTTTAAATTTTCAAAAAAAGACTATATTTCTCTGACTTGTTTGATTTACATTCATCCCTATTCTAGATTGATTCAATTTATGTCCAAACATGTTACAGGTATAGCAATAATCATTGAATGACTGATTCATCCTTTTTCCATTGAACCTATTCATCATCACTCGACTAACTGAAGATCTACATTCAATAGCTTTTGTCCTATCTTCTTGCATGCATAACATTGTCTGGAGAAGGGACCAGAAAATTGATTCAACCTACTTCTACACTTAGTTTCCTTATGACCAAACTTATTACATGAAAAAAAACACCTTTGAATGAAGAGTACCTTTGTGCATTTGGTTGTCTGACAGGTGGTTTCTTTCCAAAGTTTCCTTTCTTCTTTCCTTTCTCTCGAGTCTTCTAATTATTTGTTGTATTTGAATTTTTCATTTTTCCATTAGCTTCATTACCCAAGCCACTTTTGTCTTTAGAAGGTTTTTGTCTTGCTATCAGTTCATCAAGTTTGGTGGAGCTTGTCTTGAAATCCTCTTCACAAAGTTTTTATTTCTCAAGTTTTGTCTTTAGATTCATCACTCCTTGTTCAAGCCTACGCCAAACATTGGCTTTTCTTTGTATCACTATTTTCAAGCATTCCTCAACTTTCTTATTTTCATCTATCTTCAATTTTAGTTTGGTATTCTCATCATTTGCTTGTTTCAATTCCTCACTCACTTCTCTATATCTTTCCTTGAATTTATTTAGCCTCTCTTTCAGTTTACGGATACATTCATTTGCTTCATCAAGATTCTCCTTCAGGTCTCTATTTTCAATTTCAACCTTTTCAAGATATTCAAGGGCATTCTTAAGGTCTTCTTTATCCATTTGTTCAATCTATAGGATCTCCCTCAAGTTGTTAAACTTCTCCAAAGGAACCAGATCTCTGATACCAATTGTTGAATAAACTAGATACTGAGAGGGGGGGTGAATCAGTATCCACACAAACACATTGAACAAATACTTAAGACTTTATTGCAGCACATAACAGATTAAAGTAGTAGTCTAACATTAAACTCCACAACACATGAACACCATATTTTACGTGGAAAACCCAATGAGGGAAAAACCATGGTGAGGATTAACTCAAAGTATATAAATTTATACCAATACCGATAATAAGAGGCTTATTGCCACACACAAAAGCTCACTACTTACAAGGACTTACTTTCCAAAATGGAGGCTCACTGCCTACATAAAAAGTAAACATAAAATGGCTAACTGCTAGAGTTGAACTAAGGAGTTACACCACATGTGTAGGTTTAGTTATTTTGATGCTTAGTGTATTCGTTGATCTTCAACCACTATTCAGACACTTCATTCATATATTCAATTCTTCTTCCCTCTGCATTCAAATTCACTAATCTCTTCATCACTTCCTCGCTTTATCACCTTCTCATCTTCTAACCATCTTGTATATATACTCGATGTAACCACATGCATTAATTAGGTCAGAATAATCAATGCAAAACATATTTTCAAGATGATAACTTGTCAGTCTTCATATCAAAATTATTTCACCCGTGTTATGCAAAATCATGTCATCCAATATTAGCTTAATGTCAAAATTCAATCTCAAGAATTGATGCCAACACATTACCCGATCCTATGAATATATGAAAAATACATACATATGTGATTCCAACCTTTATAAGAATTTTTCCAAAACCTTAGATCAAATGGATTACCAAAGAAGATATCCAAACCAACATACCAAAGATATTGGATCAAATACCAGATAGGATAAGTGTCATCTTTACACCGGTACTCAGTACTAGACCAACATGGTGACATCAATGACAATATATGTAAAACTTCCAACAATAATTCTCAATGGCCAACCCAAAAAACTAATGGAAACCTTAGTGGCAAAGAGGTCAACAATATAAAAATAAAAACATGAATTATCAATAGCTACAACAACCCCTGTAGTCATAACATCAAGTCATTATGCAAAACCCAAAAAATATTACACCATAGCCACCTAAAGAACCTCAATTACTAGCCCAGCTTCCCCAATAACAAGCACTTTCACTAGGATTTTGCTAATGAATTTGTTCAATACCTTAACTAAGGGGTGGAGGTGAGTGATGTACACCTCATATCAGGGAAATGTTGGTTGGGCCTTCATCCCCTCAAATCATTGAATTGGTTGATGAGGAACCCCCAACAAAGACCTTGAAAAACCAATCTAAGGATCTTGAGTGAAATCAAGTTAGCCAAACCAATAAAAGTCTAGAGCCTCCATTCCCTAAAATATTAGAAATTTGAAAGCATCAAACACAAGTTAAAATTGACCTGTTGGGACAACTTAAGCATGTTTACATCAATATACCCCTTTATCCAAGACATTAAGGAGGTTCCTATCTATACTAAAACAATGAGATAACTATGCCTTAAAAATCCAAAAAAGAAGTGAAAAGACCCTCAAATTGTACATTTCCTAGGACAAATTGCAAATATTATGTTGGGAAACATAACCATTCCCAAGTATGTAGGCCCTGGGAGTCTTGTAGTGGATGTAAAGATAAATGGCACTCTCATTAATAACACCTTAATTTCTTGGGAGTAACTATTAATGTAATGACTAAAGAGACAATGAAGTTTTTACAACTGATAAAACTCAAACCTGCACCTATTGTCCTATAGTTAGCAAATAGGTCCACAATTAAACCTGAGGGTATAATTGAAGACTTGGTAATAACACTGGATTCATGGGAGTACCCTACAAATTTCATGGTATTGCAGCTTGAAGCTAATATTGTAAACTACCCCCTCATTTTAGGAAGACCTTGGTTGGAAACAAAACATACCTTTATAGGTTTCAAGTATGAGAATATAATTATATCTAATGGAAATGTGACTAAGAAATTGGTCCTTTATCCACCATCCTAGCCACATACAAACCTAGAACAAACCATTTAGCCTACCCTAGACGATGAGTATCAATATTCCTTGCAGACCTTGATGACTATTGAACACAATCCCTTGTTAGAAAACCAAGATGAAGATGACTTGATAGCAAAAATCATGAAAAATAACTATGGTAGGGACCTGCAACATCAGGTTTGTCTAACATGTCTATAGGATCCTCAACAAAATATGATTCTTCACAGCTCATTTGAGTCAATTTCCCAAATATTCCACTCCTTGTTACCAGACCAATGACATTATTACCTATTTTTTCCTACAACTCAAATAGGTAGAGCTAAATTGTAAATTCAAGTCAAAGGTACACCAAGTACACAAATTTTCTGCTAAATATCGATTATTTAGCAAAAAATTGATTACAAGTGAGTTTAAATTTTATTATGCAAATAAATTTCAAAGAATATTATTTATTTTCATAAGAAATTTTATATTATTCATATTGTAAAAAAACACAAAGTCCCACACAATTTGTGGGAGTAACTGAAATAACTATAAGCATATGGGGAATGCATAAAAAAAAAGATGTACATTTCACAACTGAAGATAATATAAACATGAGAAAAATAATTATTTTTTATTTCTTAGAATTATGAATCATCATTAAATTTGTGTGGTGCATTCATACATCTACCTCCAGTTGTTTCAGCTCCAGCTCCAAAAGGCACCTACAAAATTGTTAAAATGTGGTGTTAGAGCAATGAAGAATCACTATTTTCCTCATGTCCAAATTACCAAAAAAAATATAACTTACATCCTATAAAGAATTCATCACATGATAAATTTAAGAGAGCACAAAGGAGGAAACATCATGAGAACCTTTGCAATTATTGTTTTGATCTAACATTGTTTGTTTCTTGTGCAGGTATAGGAAAAGTTATGTTCCTAATTTGAAGACATTGTAGTTGTGGAGAAAATGTGGCTCCCAAAAGGGTTGAGCCCAAAAAATATGAAGGTACAAAGTCTAGACAGTCAATCAAGGAGAAATCCCTCTTAGTTCCTTGAGAAAAATCACTACAACAGGCAATCATCAAGTAATATAAAGAGAAAACTCCTATCTTGAAGAAAATAAATTGTAACATTCAATATCAAGTACAGGAGGATAAATAATCATTATCATGTTTTGTTCTTCCTTGTCAAAGGAAGAAACATATGGAGTAACTAAATGTAAAAATTTCAGCACATGAAAAACATACCTAATAAGATGCAAAGCAGTCATATAAAGGCAATAAGATTGCTACCACAAAAGCTAACGCATGAAAATCATACCCAATAGGATGTAGAGAATTCATATAAAGGAAATAAGATTTCTGCCACAAATGATAATTAAGTAATGATGTTGACTTGCCTAGTGCAAATATATACAATGGAGGAATTATAAATAATGTCATATTGACAGTAAGGTTCAACAATTCAGGAAAAGAACAATCTCAAATGTAATAGTCCTTTAGAAGGTAACCTCAAGAACATAAGACTCAAAACTCTTTTTCAGTAGATAACGACAATGCTTGACATAACAGATAAGAGCGGGTTGGAACAACCTATAGACTTCAAAGTATTAAATGCTTTTAGATTATTCTCTTTGATTTGGAGCTACAATGTCAATAGTTTTTTCATTAGAATCATAAGAGAGTACAAAATAGGTGTTTGAGTCTATGTGTATTCTTCAATAGAAAAAAATAATGCTTCAATGTGACAACCAAATAAATCCTCTCATGGCAATGAATGAAGACAATTTTCGCCAATAATGATAGTGACATGGTGGTGTATTAAATATAGTCATTAGTTTTTGCTTCAAAATCATAACAGAGAGTTTCAAAAATCTGAGTTATCGATGATTTTGACTTGCGGCATTGAATCATTTAGCAACCCATTTTAATTTTCACAGGGCAACATTTTCTTAGAGAAATACATAAAAAATGAAGAAGAATTTATGTAGAAATGCAAAGAAGTCCCCAACATGATGAATTTGAAATAGTGTGAGGATTCATAATATGAGAGGTCTTGGGTTTTTCCCAAGAGAGCAATATTTGTCAAAATTTGAAAAATATTTGTACTTTTTTAAGGGGGAAGTTCATTCGTAATATTCTTCATAAAAAACTCAGAAAATGTTTAAGCATGAGGACATAGTTGTAGCTTGAGAGAGGCTTCCTCTTTAATAAAACACAAAGATGATAATTGAATGGAGACAAACTCAAGTTTTTTTAGTGCCATAGATAGACACAAGATCTTGGCCATGGATTGTTTTAAAACATAAATACAGATAAAACCCTTAAAAATGGGCAAGTGAAGCACAAGTGAAATCTCTCAGAAATCTCAGAAGATTGCATTCAGAATCTTGAACAAAAAATAAATATGGCCATGAATGAGCCAAATCACCTTCATGGCAGCCAAAGAGAAACATTCAAAAGCTAGCCATCTATAAATCTCAAAATCCATACACATATATGAAAAAACCTCGCTTATATGAATATATTCTACAAGGAAAATCAGATTTACTTGCTTTCCTAGAGTTTGATTCAAGAAAATAAAGATAGAGAAGATTAAAGAATATGAAAGCTCGAAGAGCAGAGTAAATCTTACCTCATGCCTTCATGAAAAATACTCTCAAATCCATGTAAAGAACTTTGAGGGTTTCTCATGGCAGTGTTTCCAAATCTCAGAGAAAAGTAGAGTAGAAAGTCCAAGAAGACATCAGAAAAATCAATGGAGGCCGCGACATAGGTGCCCGAAAATGCATGCAAAAATGGAGAATACAAAAATAATTTTCTAGATTTACATCTAAGGTAGAATTTACCATGTTTTTCTATATAGATCTTCAAATAAATCACCCAGATTTACATCAAATGATGAAAAGTTTGAGCTCCAAACCCTCATGTCATTCGGTGAACAGAGCTTCGCTCTCAAAGCTTCTCGAGTAAGCAAAGGGAAGAATAAAGTGAAATGATTAGGGTTTGAATTTTACTCGCCCTAATGCAAATGATGATGGGTTTTTTCCAAATTTTTGACCTTGTGTTTCAAAAATAAATCATTGTTGCGGGGTACTAACTCAAAGTCAATAAACCTAGAAAAGTGGAGTGTTTTTTTATCATGCATCATATCAGGAGGAGTTTGCAGCATCCAGTGTTCTATTTACTTCAGTGGTGGGCCCATTTTTTCATGCTCTTATTCTCTACTCATGATGAAGATATTTTCACTTCTAGTGCCATGTCCATGCACATTGGAGTCATTTTTGAGTTGTGCTTTTGTTACATTCAAAATGAGGGGGAGTTTTGAGTTGTTTAAGCTTAGTTTACAACATTAGTGGGCCCTCTTTTTTAAAGTTTCTCTTTTACTCATGGGAGCTATTTTTGAGGTGCTTTTCACTTTCAATGAATTGTTTCTTCCACCTCTGAGCGCATTGGATTTCTCATATCTTTGTATATATTGGAAAAAATTTATTCATTTTCCTTAGTTCTTTTTTTCTGCCTTTGCTTCCTGCAAAGAAGACTATCTTGTTACTCAACATTTTACATTAATACAATTTATAGATTTACAAGTTATATTAGTTTGTCATTTTGAAGAGTCTTTCCTTCATAATATTTATTGAAATAGAATTCACCTTCACAATTTTAGGTGTTTTGTGTTGTTTAAATGATTTGATGCAAGTTTGATGTGTTTCATTTCTAGAAACCTTCAAATTTTTGTCTTGTTTATTCATGCATATACATAATTGTATTTTTTCACAGGTCGTTAATTGTGCTCGTAAGTTTATTCTTTCTTCTAATTTGTAAAAACCCAGTTTTCCTTAGTAAGAAAAGAACAAACATAGCCTTTTAGTGAATTATTTATGTGTTCAAAGTGCTCAAATCAGACTGTGTTAAAAAAAATTCTAAGAATATAAGCTGAGAAAAAGGTCTGCATATTACATTATTTTCGGTGCATCACCTCCTAGAAGTAGCATATAATCAGAATTTCATCCAATTTTATTGTTTAAATATTTCTCCCTTTTCCTCACAAAATTATTAGATTCTAGGAGATTCAAAGGGATCCAACCGATAACCTAGAGGCCTATCCACATCATAGGGTACCCACAACCTAGGACATTCCAATGTTTCACAAGATTGCAGAACTTTAGAAGGTTTTGCATGTTGGGTGCAATCCTATTGATAACAATTTTTAGCACGCATAGTGGGACTCTCAAGTTCACTTCAAAGAAAGAATTCAAAGCTTTCACACTATTTTTTTCAGTTTTACAAAAATGTTTTACCTATCAGAGGTGTGTATTTGATTGACAACTCCATTTACCTAGTTTAAATTATAGATTGCAATAGCACATGAGAAGTATTTAGACTTGAACAAGTGTTGATCCATTCAAATACTTGCAACTATCAATGCCCAAGAGAAGAGGCGGGACAAAAATAAGGAGATTGAGAAAATCAAAATCAAGATCACAATCAACACCAAGATCTAATTCTATATGGCCCAGTCTTAGTCCTTCAAGTAGCATGAGTAGTACCAGTGTTACAAGTACCACCTCCTAGAGAAAATCCAATTGCTATAGTACATGTGTGTGTACCATTCAATGGGGGCAACCAATTGAATTTAGCCCAACATGATGACATATTGATGGCTACCTTGAAGATTCTACCCTTTTTCACTGGAAAGGATAAGACTATGCTAATAGAACACATAAGTGATGTAGATTCACTTTGTGTAGTTCATCACATAACTCAAGAGAATGTGGTGTTAAGGCTATTAGCAATGTCATTCAAGGGAAAAACATTTTAGTGGTTTAGAGGTTTATTGGTTAATATTTTCACAACATCGGATGATTTGGGAGATAAGCTGAGCAAATAGTTTTCTGACAAATCTAATCATTTTACTCTAGTCAAGCAAATGACGACTATAGAGAGCGCCACAAGAATAGATGACGAATTTTAATCTCTGGTTTCAAAGAACCTAGAATCGAATACCGGCAATGGTAAGGCCTTCACCACATCATTATTTTTTGTATTATCTTAGAGCATTAAATTCTAACATTGCTATGATGATACAATCTATGGGTGGAGTTACATTACCTGTAGCATTTGAGCTAGCCAATAGAGCTGAAAATAACCTAATTTAGGTTGGAAAAATTACACTGAGGCCTCCCATTCCTTTTTCCCCTGATATTCAACCATCAATGCCTATCCAACTACCTCGTATTTCCACAATACCCATTGTTCCAGCCTTAGGTTTTCAAGAAGCAGTACAAAATAATGCTATCTAGCAAATTCATACCTACAAGAGCTTAGGGGTACCCAACAAAATTTTTTAATTAACCAACAACAAATGGATAAGTTATTGCAAACTGTGAGTAACAACTTGGCAAGCCTTAAAAACCAAAAAGGCCAGAATTTCAAGCTTTATCAAGCACCCTTTCAGCCAAATAGACCACTTTATCAGGCTGAATATCAAGGAAAAAAGAGTAAATTCAATGCTAAGCCAAATCAACCTTATAACTAGAATATTGCTGGCTCTTCTAAAGAGCTTGTACCTATGCAAAACAACTTAGCACAAGATTATGTAAAGTTTTATCCTTGTAATCAGCCTCATAATCAAGCTACCTATATGAACAGGGTGATTAATCAGACACTCATGGTACAAAGCAATTATGTTGCTTCAGAGAATACAACAAAATAAGGTAATGATACACAAGATGATCAAAAGTAGTAGAGTGACCTTGATGTTTCCATGATGAACTGGCAAGGGAATGATTTTTGTGGAGTGAGTCACATATAAGGGAAAAATCAGTTGGCTACCTCCATTTCAACAAATACAAGGTTGAAAAAAGGGCTATTGACCTGAGAAAACAAGCTATTTCTAATGAACAAAAAGAAGATAAAGGAAAACAACAAGTTGTTCAGCAGAAAAATTAGACTTTTGTAGCTCGAAAGGAGAAGCAACAACCCTCTTCTTCATAGAATGTTTAGATTTTACCAAGAGGACAACCTGAACCTACTAAAGAGTAGTTGAAGCAAACTGAACCATAGCCAACACTAGTAGAAAAAGAATTTTTTGTTCCTCAAAAACAAAAAAAGGTTAGTGGTACTACTTTCAATATGGTTGCACATGAAAAGACCATAGCTATCATGACCATGTTAGATTCTCTGCATCTTCTTATGAAAAAATAAAGTCTGCAAGAGGCTCTAGCCAAGATATCAATTTCAGATGAATCTACTAAAGAGAAGCCAAGAGTTCTTGTAAATAGTTCAGAAGGCAAGAAAGAACAACCAACTCAAGAGGTAAAGCCACCACCCTTTTATGTAAGCCTAATTATTGGTGATAGCATAGTACATAATTTCATGATATATTTAGGAGAAAGCAACTCCATTATGCCTAAACAACTGGTAGATAAGTTAGGATTGACTTATGAACCATTGTCAAAAGGGGTAGTACGACTAGATGGTACAACCATTAAGTCTATTGGAGTTATTAAAGGTCTGCCTCTTACACTACATGCTTGTCCAAAAATTTCAATTCCATAGGACATCTACGTCATTGATTTACCTCCTTATTTTTCTATTTGCCTTTCCAAAGATTTTACAACAAAGTTAGGAGGATATTTGTCATTAGAATGGTCACACATGTATTTCAGGACTAGGTATGGTACTAGAGTAACTGTTAAATCATAGCCACTAGCTAAAGATCATATCGAGCCTTACGTTACAAATCCTGTAAATGCAAAAATAGTTTTCCATGATCAGGAGAATCAAGCCATGACCCCTGACCACACAGTACCTATTGAGGGCATTCTCAACATAAATTTAGAAGAGTGGGCTGCTGAGAATCACAAGGTTGATTCATTTAGTCACATGGATGAAGTAGGTTTGGGAATTTATATGATACAAGAATCCGATGTAACTGTTCCAAATATGGTCAAAAGTGGAAAACAACCAAATCAGCTATGGAAGTTGTATTTTTATCATTTGAGAAGTAAAGTAGGTTTTGGTGGAGGATCTATGCTGATTTCACATGAAGGAGAGAGGTATTATTCTACACTTCACTCTTCTTTTAGCTATTCAAACAATACAACTGAGTATGAAGCGTTAATTCATTGCCTAGAATGGG
Organism: Sequoiadendron giganteum; assembly: GCA_007115665.2. Classification (NCBI taxonomy): domain Eukaryota; kingdom Viridiplantae; phylum Streptophyta; class Pinopsida; order Cupressales; family Cupressaceae; genus Sequoiadendron; species Sequoiadendron giganteum. The sequence goes on from CM021104.1 coordinate 427,738,124, forward strand.
CTAGGGAAAAGGAATCAAGTGTCTACAAGTATTTGGTGATTTTGAGCTGATCACAAATTAGGTAAGAAATATGAATGTAACTAAAAATGATTTTATAAATTTGTACAAACAAAAAACTTGGGATTTAATAGAAGAATTTGATGCATTTAATCTGCAATCTATTCCATGACATATGAATAAAGAAGTTGATAAACTTGTTGCTATTGGATCAGAATTTGACATACCAACTAACATACATAATATCGAGGTACAAAAATATGTTAAAGTGATAGTAAGACCATTTTTACCCTATAATAAATTTAGTTGTAAATTTTTTGATAGCGATGAGCAAATAATCAGTTTTCCGATGAAAGAAGTAGAGTTTTTTGCTAGAAACCAAAAAAAGTTTGAAAAATAGTATGAAAATCAGATTTTTTAACTGAAGTCTAACAAAATTCCAAAGGGTTTGGTAACCCTTGAATCAATCTTTAGCACTGATGATTAGGTTAGAAAAGATAAATACAAAATTATGGTGAAGCGGGAGCATTACGAACCAATTAAAATATTCAAAGACAAGCTCCTCAAGCTTGGCAAAATCTATACAAAAGAGGAACAACAAGCCTTTTTCTTAGTTTGTGAAGAATTCAATGAAATTTTCACTTGGGAATATGGAGATCTGAAGGGTTTCAATCCCGAGTTAGCTCAACATACCATTGAGCTAGAACCCAATGTGAAACTAGTAAGACAAAATCAGAGGCCCCTGAATCCAAAGTTGGAACACCTCATGAAAACATAATTGAATAAATTGGTTGAAGGTAGGATTATCTTTCCAATATAGCACACCTCTTGGGTTCCAAATTTGGTTCCTATTAGTAAAAATAATGGAGAGAGAAGGTTGTGCATTGATTTTTGTGATCTAAACAGAGCTTCACTCAAAGATCACTATCTGCTACCTTCAATGGAGCAGATATTGTAGGTTGTTCTAGGTTTAGAAAGGTTCCCATTGCTAGATGTTTATTCAGGATATAACCAGATCTTGGTTAAAGAAGAAGATCAGTACAAAACAACCTTTACCACCAAGTGGGGTACTATGGCTTACAAAAATATTCCCTTTGGATTGTCTAATGTAGGAGCAACATTTTAAAAAGTGATGGATATGGCCTTCCATGGACTTATTAATAAAAAAATTCTTGTGTACTTAGATGATATAACTGTGTTTTCAAAGAACGCTAAAAAATACTTTACTCATCTTAGGCAAATCTTTGAAAGATGCAAAGAGTTTGGGGTGTCATTAAATCCCAAAAAGAGTATTTTTGGAGTTCACAAAGGAAATATTTTGGGTCATATCATGTCAAAACACAAAATCGCCACTGACCCATAAATAATAACAACTATTTTAGCTTTACCACTACGTGAACATAAGAAGGGTTTTACAAAGTTTCCTAGGAAGGATTAATTTTTTCAGGAGATTTATTCCTAACATAGTGGAATTATTGTAGCCACTTACAACTATGCTTAAGAAGAACATTCTATTTAGCTGGACAAAGGAAGGTAAGAGTAGTTTTGAGAAAATTAAAGAGGCACTTACAAAAACCCCTGCTCTAATTAACCCAAATTTTAATAAGAATTTCATATTATATGCATTTGGGAGTGTTGATACAATTTCAGCCATGGTTTATCAGCAAAATGAAGAGGGTTTAGAGAAGCATGTATCTTTCTTTAGTCAAATTATGCATGATTATGAAGCTAGATATTCATTTGTAGAAAAGAATGTATTAGCTGTAGTTACAAGCCTTAAGAAATTTAGGCATATTCTTTCAAACAATAAAATATAGTTAATGGTTGCACATTCAACAATAAATGATGTTCTTCTTAGTCAAGAAATTAATGATAAAAGAGTAGGTCGGATCACGAAATTCATGGAGTATGACACTGAAATGAAAGTTACCAAGCTTGTCTAAGGCAAAGGCCTATGTGAGAAGCTTGTTAATAATGAGGAAAACAACATACCTATTGAACAACAAGTTGAAACATCATTCAACAATGAAGAACAAGTTGTTGTTCCAGATACACCAGCGAATTGGATTCAGGAAATGGTCCATTATTTGCACACAAGTGACTATCTTGAAGGCTTGGACAAGTCAAAATGAAGGTATTACAGAATTCAAGCCATTCCCTTCACTCTAATTGATGGTATTTTGTACAAAACGGATTATAATGGCATTTTACTCAGATGTGTAGAACCAAAATAGATTGAAAAGGTTTTGCAAGAATTTCATGATGGGCCCATAGGAAGCCACTTTGCACCTAGAACCATAACCCTAAAAATAATGAGAGTTGGTTATTACTAGCCTGATTTATTTAATGATACATATTCTTGGGTCAGAAAATGTAACAAATGTGCAGTGTTTGTAGGAAAGCATAAGCTTGTAGCTCTACCATTGCATCCAATACAAGTGGATCAGCCTTTTGACAAGCGGGGATTGGATTTCATTGGTCCCATTAATCCACCTTCAAGTGTTGGACATAAATGGATACTTACAACCACATACTACTTTACGAAGTGGACTGAAGTGGATTTAATTATTTATGATAATGCTTTAGCATTCATAGGTTTGCAAGTTTCAGATTGGTCAATAAAGTATATTTTTTTAATAAATACTTCTTTAAATGATCACCCTCAAGGTAATGGACAAGTAGAGTCCACTAATAAGAACATGATTAAGATCATTAAGAAGATAATTCAGGATAATCAGAGGACTTGGCATGATAATCTAAAGCTAGCCCTTTGGGCTAATAGGTTTACACCTAAGAGATAAACACGGAACTCACCTTATGTTCTAACGTATGGTAAAGAGGCCAGAATACCTATCTCAATTGAGCTACCTACATTAAGTACGATCAAAGAATTGGAATTACTTGATGAAGAACCTATGGAGATTAGGCTAGCATAGCTAATGGAGATAGAGGAAATTAGGAAGGAAACATTAAGGAATTTGGAGGTGCATCAGGCTCAGATGAAAAGGACATTTGACAGAAAGGCAGACCCAAGGATATTCAAAGAAGGAGATCTAGTTTTTAAATGGGATGAGATCAAGAGTAGACTTGGTAAACATACAAAATTTGGTGCCATGTGGGATGGATCATATATTATCACTAAATTCAAACAACATAATGCATTCTAACTTTCAAAACTAGATGGAGAGATGCTACCAATCCTTTTCAACGGGATTCATCTCAAATAGTGCTACTAAGAATCAAGTGTTCGCAGATGTATATAGTAGAGTAGAATTTAATTCTTTCAATAATTTCTCACTGCACAATAGTTTTAATTTCAATATTTTTTTACTTTCAATAAGTGCAGACGCTACACATGTTTTTTGACTTTGTCATAAATAGAGTCATGATTAGTTTCTTTCAGTTATGTTTGTTGTTGTATGGTCTCAAAAACTAAGTTACAGGTTTTTTGAGTAAAAACGAAACAAAAATGAACTCCATGCCCAATGGATAATGAAGTAAAATATTCTAATGGTGCTTAGCAGGCAAGCACTTAGCAGAGGTCACCAAATTGTTACCTATTTTTTCTACAACTCAAATAGGTAGAGCTAAATTGTAAATTCAAGTTAAAGGTAAACTAGGTACACAAATTTTCTGCTAAATATCCATGATTGTGCAAAATATTGATTACAAGTGAGTTTCAATTTTATTATGCAAATAAATTTCAAGTAATATTATACATTTGCATAAGAAATGTTACATTATTCATATTGTGAAAAAACACAAAATCCCACACAAGCCATGGGAGTAACTGAAATAACTATAAGCATATGGTGAATGCATAAATAAAAGAGATGTACATTACACAACTAAAGATAATATAAACATGAGAAAAATAATGATTCCTCATTTCCTAGAATGATGAATCATCACTACAGTTGTGTGGTGTCTTCATACATCTACCTCCAGTTGTTTATGATCCAGCTCCAAAAGGAACCTACAAAATTGTTAAAATGTGGTAGTAGAGCAATGAAGAATCACTATTTTCCTCATGTCCACATTGACAAAAAAAATATAACTTACATTGTATTATGAATTCATCACATGACCAAGTTAAGAGAGAACAAAGGATGAAACATCATGAGAACCTCTGCAATTATTGTTTTGATCTAACATTGTTTGTTTCTTGTGCACGTATAGGAAAATTTATGTTCCTAATTTGAATACATTATGGTTGTGGAGAAAATGTGGCTCCCACAAGGGTTGATCCCAACAAATGTGAAGGTACAAAGTTTATACAATCAATCAAGGAGAAATCCCACTTATTTCCTTGAGACCAGTCACTACAACAAGGCAGTCATCAATTAATATAAAGAGAAAAATCCTATCTTAAAGACATTAAATTGTACAAGTCAACATCAAGTACAAGAGGATAAGTAATAATTATCATGTTTTATTGTTCCTTGTCAAAGAAAGAAACATATGGAGTAAAAAAATGTAAAAAATTCAGCACATGAAAAGAATACCCAATAAGATGCAAATCAGTTGTATAAAGGAAATAATATTGCTTCCATAAAAGCTAATTAAGTAATGATGTTGACTTGCCTAGTGCAAATACATACAATGGAGGAATTCTAAATGTTGTCATAACTTATCGACAGTAAGGTTCAAAAATTCAAGAAAAGAACAATCTCAAATGCAATAGTCCTTTAGAAGGTAACCTCAAGAACATAAGACTTGAAACTCTTTTTCAGTAGATAATGATAATGCTTTACATAATAGATAAGAGTATGTTGGAACAACTTGTAGACTTCAAAGTATTAAATACATTCAGATTATTCTCTTTGATTTGGAGCTACATTGTCAATAATGTTTTCATTAGAATCATAAGAGTACAAAATAGGTGTTTGATTCAATGTGTATTCTTCAATAGAAAAAAATAATGCTTCAGTATGATAGCCAAATAAATCCTCTCATGGCAGTGAATGAAGACAATTTTCACCAATAATGACAGTGACATGGTGGTGTATTAAAGAAAATTATTAGTTTTTGCTTGGAAATCATAACAGAGAGTTTCAAAAATCTGAGTTATCAATGATTTTGACTTGTGGCATTAAATAATTTAGTAGCACATTTTAATTTTCACCGAGAAATATTTTCTTAGAGAAATACAGAACAATGAAAAAGAATTTATGCAAAAATACAAAGAATTCCCCAACATGATGATTTTGAAATAGTGTGAGGATTCAGAATATTGGAGGTCTTGGGGTTTTCCAAAGAGTTAGCAATATTTGTCAAATTCTGGAAAATCTCTGTTATTTTTTAAGGTTCAAGTTCATTCATAAGATTCTTCATAAAAATCTTAGAAAATGTTTAAGCATGAGGACATAGTTGTAGCTAGAGAGAGGCTTCCTCTTTACTAAAATACAAAGATGATAATTGAATGGAGACAAACTCGGGTTTTTTTTTTAGTGCCATAGCTAGACACAAGGTCTTGGCCATGACCTATTTTAAAACAAAAGTACAGATAAAACCCTTACAAATGGCCGAGTGAAGCACATGTTAAATATCTCAGAAATACCGGAAGTGCGCTCAAAATCTTGAACAAAAAATAAATATGGCCATGAATGAGACAAATCACCTTCATGGCAGCCAAAGAGAAACAATCAAAAGCTATCCATCTATAAATCTCAAAATCCATACACACATATATGAAAAACCCTCACTTATATGAATATCTTCCACAAGGAAAAGTGGATTTACTTGCTTTCTGAGAGTTTGAGTCAAGGAAATAAAGACAGAGAAGATAAAATAATATGAAATCTCAAAGAGTAGAGTAAAGTTTACCCCATGCCTTCATGAAAATACTCTCAAAGCCATGTAAAGAGCTTCGAGGGTTCCTCATGGCGGTGTCTCCAAATATCAGAGCAAAGTAGAGTAGCAAGACAAAGAAGACATCAAAAAATGCATGCAAAATGGAGAATACAAAAATAAATTTCTAGATTTACGTTTGAGGTAACACTTACCATGTTTCTTTGTAGATATCTTCAAAGAAATCACCCAAATTTAGCTTAAATGATGAAAATTTTGAGCTCCAAACCCTCATGGTGACCGGTGAACAAAGCTTCGCTCATGAAGCTTCTCGAGTAAGCAAATTGAAGAATGGAGTGAAATGATTAGGGTTTAAGTTTTACTCACCCTAATCCAAATTATGATGGGTTTTTTCCAATTTTTTGAACTTGTGTTTCAAAAATAAATCATTGTTGCGGGGTATTGACTCAAATTCAACAAACCTAGAAAATTGGAGGGTCGTGAACATATCATGATTCTAAAAAACATAAGCGGTTTACATTTATTTTCTGCTAAAAGTATTTTGTAGAGGTCGGCCCCTTATATGATTTTGTAAAGATCACTTAACATTATTAAAATAGTCTATTGGAGTGTTTTAAATAATTGTTAAATTAAAATATTATGAAAAGTGATAGGTGATGTTGATGGTGAAAATGACACAAACAATGTTAAAACATAATATTTCTACTCTATTTCTCCTGAAAAAGAAAGACAACATATAGTAGCCTAACTCCGAAGGTCCTGGTAATTGGTTCTCAATTGTCTGGTGTCACTCAATCAGTTCATGCAACTGTAATATTCAAGGGGCATGTGTTGGTAACAAAGAATACAAACAATGACTTGTTCATTGAGCTATTCTTCACAATGAAAGGGGGTCTTTTAAATAAAAGGAAAAGATAGATCAGAGGGTAAATTAGTGAACATGAATCAAATTCATCTAGCATCTAGACATATATCTTCAACAATGAATGTTTTCCAGCAGATCAAGAAAACCAAAGCATGACACAATTTACAGAATAATCTATACTATTGCATGCATCTAAAATTCTTATTTTAACATCACAAACCACATATCACAAATATTTCAAAGATTCCAAAAAGAACACACATTCATTCATTGCCAAGATCAAAGATCAATAAACTTCAATAAATCCAATTCACTGATAATCTAACGAGATAATCCTTAAATCCAACTTCTTCTAATGACTTTCATCACATAAGAAACAATCATGCTTCAACACAATCACTAGCATACAGATAGATTATAACTCATCAACCTTATCAAGTAAAACAACTTAATTCTAACACCATATTGCATAAACCTGTAATTTTATTTAACTGTAAAATGAAGTACAATGCATCTCTGTAACACTATCAAAAAAGTTCTATCTCCTACAATCAAGTGGCCAATTGTATTCTCTATTAGCTGACCTTTACAAAATGATACCCCAAGGGTATTTATAGAGATACAAAATTTGAACTCCCCTTCTATTTTAAGTCGACCCACTCTTTTAGGGATTACAGTTATCTTGGAAACTCAGTTAAACTAGAAGAAAAAGAAGATAGGAGAGAAGAAATCCATGTGCTTCAAAAACTTCCAGTCCTGCATGCAACATGCAAAGAAGAGAAGAAAGCCATGCATGCATGAGATTTTATGCATGCAAAGTTTGTTTGGCCATGTACTCATCAAAGCTGGAGAAGACTTGTTGTAATATGTCCAATTTAGGCCCATCAATCCAGCTGTCTTCAAACTTAATTATTTCCCAACTCTGCTGCAGAAAACCCTCTTATATCCTTCAACTTTTTCAACTCCCTATTAGCTTCTCTTATTTCTTCTTTAATGTGCATTAGTCAATCTAGCAAAAAATCTTCACCATCAGCCCCTTTTTGCTTGATATTTTTTAATCTTTCATTCCACTTCTCCTTTATTTGGCTTAAAGGTAGGCCTTCCTCTACTAGTACCTCCACGTTCACAATGATATTAATGATGGCTTCCAACTCCTCAAACTGTTCTCAGATCCTTAACAGGATCTTGAACTTGATTTCTATGCTTATATAGAAAACCTGATCTAAACTAGAGTATGCAAGAAGTCTTTTCCAAGAAATATTTATTATCTTCTTCAAGTATCGATTGTTCCAGGAGAGTAGTTTTAGGCAATTTATTAACTTCTTTCAATTTTTGGTTGTACCCTTTATACTCCTCCTCCTATGCTTCTAATGTTTTAACATATTGATTCATTTCTTCTATCACTCCCTCGATCACTTTGTAGATATCGAAATTGTCTTCCAATACTTTACTTATTTCTTGATTCAACTTATCAACCCATCGATCCAACATTTCTGCCTTGCCCCTCACCTATACCAAACCATCTACTTCCTTCTTGCTCAAAATAATTGGGGTCTCAATAGCAGCAACTTGTTGTGATCTTGGAGTAGAAACATTTTTCAGAAAAACATGTAGCTAATCTAACTGAGCCTTAAGCTCATCTTTCCTTTGTTTATCCTTCAGCATTCTTGACTTGGTTGAGGATGCTACCACATCAATTAAAGTCATTTTATGATCTCTGGTAGGTCTCCCCAAATTAACAGTGCCTAGCTGATAATCTGTCAATTGCATGTCTCCTGCCTCCTTGTCTATCATGGGTATAGCACATTCAACCACAATTTATCCTTTGTCAATTAGCCTAGTAGAATGCAGGATCTTGGCCTTCTTTTTAGGCCTTTCTCTCTCAATCTCCTTCATCATATCCTCCCAATTGAGAGGTTGAGAAGGTTTCGATGCTCTCTTTTGAAGATCTAATTTCAACCAAGTGGGAGTGCCTGGAGTAAAAGTCATCATAATTGAAGAAGAGGAGGTAGTAGCTAAGGGAGGTTGCACATTTATTTGAGGTTGAGAATCAACCCTTTGTTTATGTTGCTGCTCTGGTTCCACACTTGTTTGTTCCAGCTTTTCAACTTCCTCTCTATCCTTTTGTTCTTGTATTCTCTTATCTTCTCCCTCCTTATTCAACCTTTCTTCTTCTAATCTTGTTTTCTCCAATTCCTGTTTTCTTTCTTCCTCTAAAGCTTTAAGCATTTCTGCATCTTCCTTTTCCTCTTACTGATTTTTGATCAGTTCTTCGACCTATTTCTCCTTTTGCAATTGTTCTGCTTCCTCTTTCTTTTTGTGAGCTTCTTCAACAAGCTTTAGCTTAAATACCATAACTTCCCTCTCCCTTTGATGTCTTGCCTTTTCCTCCTCAAGGTCATGAATTTTATGTATCAATTCTAATTTATCATTCTCTTCCTTGACCTTGAGCTCATGTTCTTTTTGCCTCTGTTGCTGCTCCATTTCATCAACCTTTGACTTAGATTCTATGTTTTATTGCTGCAATATGACATCAAATTGTACCTTGGCATCAATTACCTTTTGTTTCTCTATTGTTGCAGCAAGTGCTTGATCATCAGCAACCTTCTTGGCTTCTTCAAATAACGCCCACTGATCCTCCTTTGTCAACACCTGTTCAGTATCCTCCTCTAGAGGCATATTTTCCTGCACATCCCTCTCCGATAGAGTCTCATCAGAGTCTATTCCAATATCATGAATTTATACCTCTACTTATTTTCCCTTCGTGGATTCAACAATATTATGAAGAGTCCCTTTCTACACTTCTTCACTTTACTGCTTTGCAAGTGGGACTTGAGTAGAGGACTCACCTAATGCAGGTGTTGAAGCAACCAATCCTATTTAAGCATCTCCCTCTTATGTCTTCGGTTCCTCTTGAGCCGTTGCTTCAAGATCAATCTCTTCAATGTCTGGAGGAAAGAATTCCAAGGGCCCCTTGGAAGGTGTCTTTCTTTTGATCCTTTTATATCATTTCCCCTTTTTAGGAGCTAGTCCTTGAGGAGTTTTGGTTCTTATAACCAACCGTTGAATGCTCCTATCCAAGATTACTCACCCTATTTGCTTAATATCAATGGTTTCCTCACTGTCTCAATCAACCGGATCCAAGTTCTTAGTGCCAATGTTCAATGCCTCATATGATGGATCTAATACCACTCCATCATCTATTAATGCATCAGGGATATCATCCTTGATCCCAAAATCCACCATGAGTGAGACAGGTAAACTCTCATAATTATTCTTCTTGAGGTCATACTCATCCTACTGGTCACTCCAGAAATCTTCCAATAAATTGAAATGTTTATCAAAAATAGAAGGTAGCAAGGCATTCATTTTATTCTTCGGGTCAAAGTACTTCTGAGTTGTATACAAACCTATTTTTAGATGTATCAACTCACTGCATACTACCTTTGCTCCCACCAAATGTTGACAACTATATTCACCCAACTGCATGGGGAACTTATGACATCCTATTTTGTGTTTCAATGCAAACTGGGCATTAAACCCCAGAGCTTGATAAACAAAATCCATCAACACTATCCTATTATTGCAAAATCTTGGCAGCAAATGTGGATGACCTTCAAATCCAGCTAGCCTAAAGTATGTGAACTTGGGGTACTGAATGTACCAACATCCCCATTCAGTGATAAATGCCATAGCTTCTTGGCTCAATCTATACCCATCATCTCCATTGAGTTGGTTAATGATCACATATAGGAATGCATCATTAACCCTTTTGAATTGAGTCTCAACAACCTATAGGGACAGTTGGTTATAATGATCCCATACTTTATTTTGTCCCTCAGCCTCTCCTATTATCCCCACTCTATTCAGACCTAGGAAGATACCTACTCTTGCTATTGCATACACAATATAAGAAGTCATAAAAAAGCATTTAGTTTCCCTAATCCTGGTCAATTGATCATGAATGTCATCTGAAACAATCATTGGCCAATCAAATTGTTGTTTTCCATTCAAGATAGTCTAAATAAATGGAAAGATCCACTCCTTGAAGTGAAATGCATCCCTCTTCCCAAACACCCTAGAAAACATCATGATCAAATCTGATACCTCTTTGTAGAACTTTGTCCTCTTCGGTTGATCATGAAGTTTGGTCAAAGACTTCTTCTCTCTTCTCAACCATTTCTTGTTCAAGTGAGTTTTGTTGGATGCCTTGTATTTGTTATATTTCTCTAAAGCTTTTGCTTCCTTCAACTACACCAGGCTCTTTGGATCTAAGACACTAAACATAGTTTGAAAAATTTGAGGAGTGAGATCAATAATCATACTATTATGTGAATCCATACACTGCCTAGTGGTTGGATTGTAAGCACTAGCTATTGTCATAATTAACTCCGAGCATTGGACAGATATAGGAAATAAATTCATACAAGCCAATTCAGACTCAACAATTATTTGTGTTCTCCCTGTTATATCTTCAGTAAACATTTCTCAATACAGCTCCTCAAAATTGTATGAGCCCAGATTGGTGCCGGTGATGTCTGAACAATTTGATTCCACTTTGCTTGTTGTGACCGCAAGACCCCTATGGTTATACCTCAAGGTATAGGGAAATTGTTCTAGCTTGATCTTCTTGGGCTTAGCTATTTCCTTTGATGTTACTATAGGTCGGTTCCTTTGGGAAGCTTCTCCTGATGTTCCCGACATTCTTTAGCTTTCCTGCAACAAAATCTCTAGTTAGATCCTTGAATAAACATCACAAAATATGCCTTAAAGTCATACCTTTCATACATACATCAGAAGTGGAACCAAACATAAAACATTCTAAACAGTCTTCTTTAAAACACTGTTGGGATCGAAGCAAAAACTATTATCGAGATTACAAAAATAACGGGCGGGCTCGGAGTCAAAACTGCAATGGTGATCAGAACCGAGACCAGAATGGAAATGGACTTGGTTTCTTTCAGATTTTCTATTTTCACATTCCGTTTCGGTTCCACTTTTGCTTCCAACTAGGTTATCGTTATTTTGAAATAAAGCTTCTTACTACAAGCGGAGTCAGAGACTAGATGAAAAATGGAATTGACACTAATTATAAAATATGCCCAAAATCTAAATCAATTCCGATCCCACTTTCGCCTAGGTTAACCATGATGCCATAAATGATTTTAACAGTTTAACGCATATCTTCATGATTAAAGACTAGGTCATATTAACGAAAAAGGGCTAACATATAATCATGATAAGACCATCCCCATATGATCGAGGTGACTGTACTTTCTAGGGCATCACATTTAAATTAAAATGCGAATACAAAAATGTATCTAAACCCTTATTTTAAATAAAACTCGATATATACAACTAGGGCATGAATTACTATGTAAAAAATACCATTTACTAAACCCTACTCACTATAAAAAAAACATTTAACCATAAAAATTTGAAAATTTGGGAACCATGACCCGATCATGGCTAAAATGTGAAAATGACCATGTTTAAACAAACCGACAAAAAACAAAACTATAAAAGTAATACAAAATCAAGAAATACGTAAACAAAAACAAAACCAACAAAAACATACAAACCTACAGAAGAACATGCACAAAACCAAACAACCCAAGAAGACCAGAAACAAAAAACGTGAAACTACAAAAGAAAGGAAAGAATAAGAAACCTTACCTCAAATGCGAATAAATAGTTAAAATCTCTGAAGCAATCTGTGCACAACAGTCTTTCCTTCAATCGAATCACTACAGAAAAGCTCCACTGCTGCTCTACTTCGCTCTTCGATTTCTTAACAACAATAATGATAACTATGCGTTGAATCCTAATTAAGGAAAAAACTAGCAGTTTCATGCATGCCTAGCACCTGTCATTAATTCCATCAGTGGAGTAGAGCGGAGTCGGAACTGTAGAAGAAATGGCCCATTACTGTTGTGTGACTTCAGTAAAAAGTCAACGACCAAAACCCGATGGGAGCGGAATCGGAAATGAAAATGGATCTGGAAATTTGAGTAATTTCTCAACTTGGTTCCCATGCTGGGCCCGGTTCCGCCAACAAAGAGAAAAGTGAAACAAAACAAAATGACCGACACAAGAAAAAATAACATAAAAACTTAGTCTAAAACAAAAGTCCAAAAAGCGGAGGCAGAAGCATGACCATAATTGATTTTGGAATTTTGAATAAAAGACCGACTTATTCCACTCCAGCTCCGACTCCAACAAAGACAAGATAAAATGTTAAAAATAAAGACCATCGGGATGGAGATCGAAATGAGTTTTAAAGAAAGTTTCAAAACCCGATTCAGCTCCGGTTCCGGTCCTGATAGACTAAACCAAATAAAAACAAAGTGTTGGAAAAGAAAGACTCCAAACTTTGTTTAAAAATCAATCAAGGACAAAAATATAAAGGGGGACCCATTTTGACCAAGGCAAAAGATGGGGCAGTTATGCAAGGCATAAAAGGTGAATCAAGGATATGTTTCATGCATATTATGAAGAGAACTTTAGTCTTTTTTGAGCCTTCTACTCATGCAAGTGAAGAAGAAAGAGTGAATTAAAGATCATCATTTGGAGTTAAAAGGAAGTCTTTCACTCATTGCATGATTTTTGAACTGAAGATCTAGTCTTGCAAAATAGAGTAAATGGTGGAGATTCTTGTGACTTAGCCACAATTCCATATCAATTTTTGAGTTTCTTTTATCATGCATCACATCAAAAGGAGTTTGCAGCATCCAGTGTTCTATTTACTTCAATGGTGGGACCATTTTTTCACGCTCTTATTCTCTGCTCATGAGGAATATATTTTCACTTCTAGTGCCACCTCCATGGACATTGGAGTCATTTTTGAGTTGTGCTTCAGTTACATTTAGAATGAGGGGGAGTTTTGAGTTTTTTAAGATTAGTTTACAACATTGGTGGGAACTCTTTTTTCACAATTTCTCTTTCTCTCGTGGGAGCTATTTTCGAGGTACTTTTCACTTTCAGCGAACTGTTTCTTCCACCTCTAAGCACATTGGAGTTCTCATATCTTTGTATATATTGGAGAAATTTATTATTTTTCCTTAGTTCTTGTTTTCTACCTTTGCTTGTTGCAAAGAAGACTATCTTGTGACTCAACATTTTATATTAATACAGTTTACAACTTTATAGGTTATATTAACTTGTCATTTTGCAGTCTTTCCTTCATAATATCCATTGAAATAGAGTTCACCTTCACAGTTTCAGGTGTTTTGTATTGTTTAAGTGATTTGATGCAAGTTTGATGTGTTTCATTTCTAGAAACCTTCAAATTTTTGTCTTCTTTATTCATGCATATACATAATTTCAATTTATCACAGGTCATTAATTGTGCTCATAAGTTTATTCTTCCTTCTAATTTATAAAAGCCTAGTTTTCCTTAGTAGGAGAAGAACAAACATATCCTTTTAGTGAATTATTTATGTGTTCAAAGTGCTCAAATTAGGTTGTGTTAATAAATTTTCTGAGAATATAAGTTGAGAAATTTTTTTGCATATTAGATTATTTATGGTGCATTGATGAGCCCAGAATATGTCTATAATTTGGATGTCATGATTATAAGTTTTAAAAACTCTTGCTCTTTTATGAATGTTTTAAACTCTATGGTGATGAACTTTTAAAGTTTATGGGTAGTATTCAATGACAACCAATCCTATACTCTTGCTACATAAATATCTTAGTCTATCTATGTTCATTACCCTGTTTTGACTCCCCAATTGACTGGTACATATATGTAGTGTTTGGATAAGTAAGATGAATTGAATGTGTGTGATTAATAAGGAATGGCATGCTATTATGAGTGCATGCCTTCTTTTGCCTCTATTGCCATGTGTTCTACAAGTTGTTGAAGCTGGTATGAACGAGTCAATGCACAGCAGAACACGGCCTAGCAGAAAAAGTCATTTCCAGCGCACCGGCGAAGGAGTCGTTTCAAGCAAGGATTCTTTGTCCGAGTCTTTGGGAAGAAACCGGATGAATCATCAATCTAGGAGGAGTGGAGTTCTAGATTTCCTCTGAGACAGTTGAGCGGATAGACTTGCATTTATGAAGTCTATTCCTCCATCTCAGGTGACATTTATACCCGCATCTTTCTCTGTTAGTTGATTAGTTAGTTAGTTATTTCTCTTTAAATAAAGGTTCCTCCTGCGTGAGTGAACGGGTTGATTAAGAGAGATTAGACTGAAAAGTAGAGATAGAACAGTTTGTAGTGTGTTTATTGTTATAATGAAAGACAGAGCTTTGTATTAAGTTTTCTTACAAGCAAACAACCATGTATGTGATTCAAAAGTTATGAATAAGAAACTGATGAAGTTTTGAGTTCTATTCTTGCGTAATTGGTTGATGCTTGCTAAGGGGGCCCACTTAGTAAGTATCTATAGTTAGCTATCTACTTTCTATTATTTATCTGTTAGAATTCCATTCTAGTAAGCTTTGATGCAAACTTAGTCTTAAAACTATTCCTGCAGCATAAGGAATCCATCCCTGTGTCTGTTCCTGCAGCATAAGGCCAGTTCATGGTTTGTTTCCCAGTAATTGTTATTGTGATTCCTACTTTAGTTAAGTGATGCTTAAGTTAGCAAGACTTTATTTCATGTCCCTACATCAGAGTTAGAATTACTTTCAAGCATTTACTTCTAGAAAGTTATGGCTAAAACCGGTTCTTAGTGCACATACAGTGCCGCTCCATTTCAAGTATACGTTCCCTAGTTTGACAAGTAAATGAATGACCATGAGAAGATGTTAGTCTCCTTCTAGAATGTCCAATTCCCAAGTTAGGATTTTCCATGACTTCTATATCCTTTTGTGGGTGCAACCATGCATCACCTCCTAGAAGTAGCATATAATCAAAATTTCATCCACTTTTATTGTTTAAATATTTCTCCCTTTTCCTCACACAGTTATTAGATTCTATGAGATTTGAAGGGAGCCAACCCATAACCTGGAGGTTTGTCCACATCGTAGGGTACCCACAACCTAGGACATTCCAATGTTTCACAGGATTGCAGAACTTTAGAAGGTTTTGCATGTCAAGTGCAATCCTATTGATAATAGACATCTCATTAGTTCAAACAACATCCAAGACTTAAGAGATAATATCAAGTAAATTAGTGAATTTTAATAGTGAATTTACTGATAGACAACAAACCTCACTGATGAACATGTTGTAAGCATGCACAATAGCCTTTGCATGTGATTACCATTACATGAAGGGGATAGACCCTGAGTTGTGCATGCATAGGTGTAAGGGGAGAAAATATACATGGATTAAATCAATGAATTCAATCAAAATGAAACCAAAAAAAGGATTAGAACCCACCTATTCATTGAATTCAAAGAAGGGTTAGATTAGTCAAATTAAAACACAAATGAATTCAAAACATAAGAATCTTATTGTCCCATGGTGGAGTGTATTTTTTTTTATTTGATATGTTGGATTTCCTTTCAACACAAAGCCTCCATGATTGAAAATTCTTGATGATGACCTAGAATGCAATGGTGAATGCACAATTTTCTCAAGACTCATTTGGAAATGATCTCTTCACAAAATTCTCTAGATGAATTATGAGAGGGGTGAGGATATTTTATAGATTTGGAGAGATTGGATCAATGGATAAGATTAAGTTAGAAACCACAAAAAAAGGGTTGAGATTGATCAAAAACACCCACAAAGGAGAGTGAATCAAGGAGGATGGATGAAGGAGATTAGTTAGAACTTAATCTTTCTCCACCATTTTAGTGAAATGGTTGAGATATTTAAAATCAATGGATGATTGATTTCAAGATCAAGGGTCATAAATGGTTGAGACAAGTTGGTTGAGATATTTTGAAATGGAATATTCTAAAAGAATATGCTTTATAGAGGGAAAATAGGGATAATTAAATAATTAGGAATTATTTAATTCACGTGACAAAAATATTAGGATAGGATAATTAAATAGTTAAGATTATTTAATGATGATGGGACTAGAAGAAATATAGATGATACTAAATAAATAATTAAGAATTATCCAATTAGAGTGATATAGGGGAATATTAGTGATGAAATGGATGAATTAATTAAACAATTTAGGATCATTTAATTAATAAAGGGAAATAGGGTTAATTGATGAAAATGATGTTAAAAGAGGATTAATGATACAAATGAAGTGAAATGCAAGGATGAGGATGAAAGTGATATCGATGATGGAAAACTGTGATTCAAGATGTGTGATATGTGTTAAGGCATTTTGACATGTCTATATTTCCCCCCTCTTTGACATAGTGTACTTGTGTTGTTTCAAAGAATTTGATGATCAGATCAAGAAAGAAAAAAAATAGATGCCCCACTGAGCCTTGATGGTCAAAAAAATGATGATAAGATGTTGGGCTGCCCCCTCAAGAGGGTGGCCAGAAAAGATACTTTTTTAGGTTGGGCTCACATTAAGGTTTAGGAGTAGTTCAAATGTCTAGAGGATGAAAAATTAGGGCCTAGTGGTCTTGCTTAAGGTTTTGGACGATCCAAGATGCTCAAAATTTGACCTAGGAAGGTAAAAAATAGTGTTTGGAGGGGTTTAAATAGGAAATTTAAAAGCTCTAGTGATCTTTAGCTATGATTGTTGATTTGTGATGACACAAGTTTTGAATGCACCACACTGAGAAAACATAGTTCATTAGTACAAACGACAACCAATGCAAGGATTGCAGTATGTAAGATTTCCATTTTTTCTTTCATCTTTTCATGTTCTTGTAATTAATGTTCAAAGTTAACTAGGATGATAGCGATAATTTTAGGATTCTACCACTATTGACGTGATAATTTCGCTAGTGTAGTATTTAGGATGATCTCTTTCATCAAAACTTCATTCTATCATGAAATTAGGATTCTATAGTAAAACATCGTCGCTATTTCTTGATTTATATTATTGAATAGGACTATGTTTTAGAAAATTTAGGAAGATTTTTGTTATCATATAACTCAACTGCTATTGTAGTGCTGATAGGCTCGCTATCAAGGTAAAGAGTTGTGATCATAGTAAAATAGGTCCACTATCATCTCAGAAGAAGCTTGTTATTGTTAAAAATGATTGTTTAAGCTAGTTTAATTGCAAATTTGAGTTCCTGATTTGATTTTCTAGCAAATTTTTTATGTTGTGGGTTGAATGTTTGTAGGTGATTCTTAAACTATTGTATTCACAAGAATGGAGACCTCAACACTTGTTGGATGGCATAGATGGTTTCTAGGATTTGGAGAGAGACATTCTATATGTAGTTGGATTGAGGTACATCACATACATGCCTAAGATCAGCGCGTACAAAGCCATGATGACTGCACTAGTTGAGAGATGGAGGTAGGAGATTTATACTTTTCATCTACCTACAAGAGAGTGCATGATCACTCTTGAGAATGTATGGAGGATCCTAAGGATCTTGATTCATGGGGAGCTCATGAAATATGATGTCAAGAAGGGTACTCAGGCTATGTATCTATTTCTTGGCATGCAATAGTTACAGGTGATTGATTCAGAGATCAGACCAACTCCTTTTGTTGATTCAATACTGATCATATGGTTATGGTGTTGGTAGGACTGATCATTAGGCCACTGATGCTTGATAGGAGAGCTAAGGATCCCTATTAGCTGGGATATTTGTATCAAGCAGATGATGGAGCATGCTACTATGTATTCCCAGGGACCTTCATTCTAGCTCACTTATATAGAGATATGCATGAGGTTGTCTACCATTGTGGTAGTAGTATTTTAGTTGGGATGACTCTCCTCCATGTGTGGGCATGGGAGAGGATAGTGATCACTGGTCCTAATTGTATTGATTGACGAGATATTGATGATTCCTAATATTATAGATATTCAGACTATTTTTATTACACACAACCGATAATATTATCATATTGGTGAGTTATTCTTGATGATATGATCGAGTTTATCTAGAAACCATATCTAGCATGCAAGGCATGGGCTGATGATCGTGATCATTTGACATTTTATAGACATACTTAGTGGTTGATTGGTATGGTTGAAATCATATTAGAGAGGTACCCTTTGAACAAGGTTCTCCATCAGTTCAGAGAGAGACAGTCTCAACCTGGTGATGACTACCATGCATGCATGACTTGAGAGGTTAAAGCATGGGGACCAAGGGTAGATTTAGGTAGGACAATCATAGAGTTCTAAGCACTTGCTCCTTTCAGCTAGGGATGGATAGTCGATCCTCCTGATCTAGGGGCTACCAAAGATTATACTCAGTAATGGGCCCACTGATGGACATTGTGTTTTATAGTTCTTTCTAGTGCTAAGCCAATTATTGGGCAAGTACGAAGGATGGATGGTGTTGTTGGATGGAGAGTAGATAGGTAGAGGCTTTGTATTACTCATGATAATTATTAGATGGAATAGGATGAGCATGATGTGGATAAGATACAACATGATGGAGATAAACCCTAATATGATAGGTAATAGCAGTAGGGTGTAGGGCATGTTCTACAAGAACCTCCCCCATAGCGATACATAGCTGCCAAGATTACACAAATTATAGCCAAGCAGGATTAGGTCACATAGGATCGATATGTTATGGTTGGTGAGAGGGATGCCAAGATTTATTAGTGACATGCCATAAATGCACATGTAGTTATATTGATTATAGAGAGGGACACTATTAGAGTTGAGAGAGATACTCTCCACTAGGAGAGGGATGCATTGAGGCAAGAGTTGGATACATAGAGATAGTAGCGGGTAGCCTTAGAGACTTCCCATGCTTCTTGTATTCCTATAGATCAGTGGCAATAGAAGAGATATTTATTGATGGAGGAGAGGATTTATTACAAGATTCTCTATGAGGCTCAGGTTCCAAGAGGCCAGAGACACTCGAGATTCAAGGTTTTTATTAGTGCTATAAGAGTTGAGTCTTCAGGAGGATAGTTAGTCAACAGACCATTGAGAAAACCTTTTCATCCAATCTTGCAGCCTCACAAGTCTCTTACCCATAGCCATAGAGACCAACATGATGGGGAGAACCCTCCTCCCGAGAGAGAGTATGGACATCAGGGATGATTTGATATTTCATTATTTTTATGTTATTTCATTACAGACATTGATGTAGACATGACTATTTTTTGTATATATATTCATCAGCCAATTTGAGGCCTCGTATATATCTTTGATATGATTTATCACATATGACATTGATGAATTTGATATGGTTACATTTTCATTTTGATGATATACAAGATACCATTTTTGACATGGTATATGTGTGAGATGTGATTCTTATATTGATGGATGCTCATATGTTTATGATCTTCTAATTAATGATAATGATATGCTCATGTTTTTGTACTTTTTTGATGCTTTTATATGATATGATTGATTTCATGATGATATATATGCCATGGATGATGTTATGATGTATGACCTTATATGATATGCTAATGTTTTTTTGGATGTAGGATGCATGTGGTACTAATGATTCTTTGATGTAGGATGGAGAGGTTAGTTAGAAGAAATGTTAGTAGGATTAGATGATAGAATAAATAGAAAATCCATAGATTATGATTGATGATGTATGATAATTTTTTGAAACATGATGAGTTTTCTTTTTCTTTCATAGAGAACTAAGTAGTGTTTTAGCAATCCTTATTAATGTAGAAAATAAACACGATGCACCAAGGTATTCATGATAAAGGTGGCTTTGTATCTATTTCATGGGCTTTGAATCTATAAACAAGGAGTGTCTTTTCTCATACCAGACATACAAAAACCCTGTTAGAGTGTATGAGTGAGAAGTTTCAAACCATTTTAGACAATTTGTGCAAGAGGTATGGAGAACCTAACATGCCATGGCTACATGAAAATGCCCCCAAAAATAACTTCCACATAAACAACAAAGAAAGTAATCGTCATGGTAGTATTGAAAAAACATCCAAGAAAAAGTGAAAATGAAATCGACAAGATCAATGAACCGATTCCTTCCTCTCTAAATCCTTATGGAAATCCATAAGAGATCTTGGGAATGTGACAATACGATAAGATCACAAAAGATAAAAAAATAATTTTGTTGTATCACTTTCCATAAATGTTTGGTGTTTGAGGATATTATCCATCGATGATGTCTATTGTAGGAGAGATTTATCCATTAACACATGTTAGGATGTTGATGATGATTCAAATAGGAAATTAGTTTAACACTTGGGCATTGTTTCTATTTGATAATGATAAAGTCTTTATGACTTTTGCTTGATGGTTTTGGATTCTAATGTTTTCTTTGCTTGTTGATTGCTTTGTCAAAGGGTGAGGATGATGATTGGTTATTATGGCTAGTGAGTTCATTGTAGATAGACGATGGTGGAGATAGGATTTTTGAGGTTTTTTCAATGTTTTTGAGCTTTGGAGGTTATTTCATGTTTATTTTTTTATTTTTTTCAAGATATTTGGTTTTTTTGGTGTTTTTGAGAGATTAAGAGACCAAGACGGGGATCTAAGAGGACTGAACTTGTTCCTCGGGGGCTCATCGATTATGGAATTTCTTATGTTCAAGCTCAGAGACAACATAGTTTGACTGACCACGATTGAAATTGCTTTTGGATTTTTTGGATTTTTTAAATGTTTTAGAGTTTTCCAATGATATTTGGATGTTTTTAGATTTTCTGATTGACATAGAGACCTAAGTGGACTAACCTAGTGCCTTAGGGGCTCATCGATTGAAAAAATGGATTATGTTATACATGCAGAGACAATGTAGTTTGATTATTTGACTCAAAGTATTCAATGTTTTTTGGATTTTGATGTTTTACAAATAGTTTTTTGGTTTTTATGGGTTTTACAACTGTTTTGGATTTTGATAGTTTTTCTAATATTTTTGGATTTTTATAATTTTTCACGAATGATGTGATGAACAAGGATCCAATCTGCCTAATATTTTTGGGAAGCTACCCCCAATTTGGAATAGGATTATTCTTATTAAGGATAGGTGGATAAAATAGATAACAAGTAGGGATAGTGCAACAAGGTTCAAAACTTGTTCAGTTATTGAGCCATGGTTGGATGCATGTTTTATTATGTTGTGGATTGAGCAAAACAAATTTGATAGAAGGATGGATAAAATGGAGCGGATGCGATGGAAGGATGGAAAGTTTGGAAAATTCAAATAGATGGAGATGCTAGACTTATTCAAGTGTAGTGCCTATTTACCAGGTTTTCACTATGCTACTTATCCTAGAAGCACCATAAGATGGTTTTCACTTAAAGGATGATTTATTTTTCTTTACCTTTTTTCAATTTTCAATTTTATTTTATTTTTTTCCTTTTTTTGGATTTTTGCCCTTTTTCTTGGGATATTTTGATATGTCGGGTGCATAAATTATTTATATGGTTTTTGTTACGTGGTTTTGATAGGTTTTTTCCTTCTAGGGTAGCTAACTAATAGGTGCCAAAACTGTAGCTTGTTGTGATGACATAGTGACCTAGTGAGTTTGGTTTAAACTTACCTTTCTTGTCTTGATTTAGTTTGATTTTTTGATTTTCCTTCAAGACCAAGTCACCAACATGAAAGTTCATATTTCCAATTCTCTTATTATAGCTTCACTTGAGATGATTTTGATAAGCCTTGAGATGGTTCAATGCACTCAAACATATTTCATCTAATAGTTCAAAATTGTTGAGTCTGGATACCCAATACTCTTCATTTCTAATGGGATCCTTCAATGTAACTCCCAGGGATGAAATTTCAACCTTCATAGGTAGGAAAACTTCAAATTTGTATACCAAGGAAAAGGGAGTCACACCTATAGGTATGTGAATGCTTGTTTTGTGAGCCCATAAGGTTGGTTTTAGCTATAGGTGTCAATCACGATCAATGTAATTAACAATCTTCTTTAGGAATTTTACGATTGTTTTAACTAGATGCTTCAACCTAGCCATTTCCTTGGGGGTAATATGGGGTTGAGAAATGATGTTGGATAGAGAATCTCAAGAAAATATCATGGAAATCTTGGTTCTTAAACATAGTTCCATTTTGTTTTATGGTAGTTTGTGGGATACCATATCAACAGATCAAATAGTTAAGAATAAACTTGGCTATTTGTTTACCTATAATTTAAGTTAGAGGAATAACTTCTATTGACTTTGTAAAATGCTCATGGTAGTTATGGTGAATTTTTTTTTGTTGGATGAAGTCGGTGATATGTTTCTTATTAGGTAAAGTCCCCACTGAGAGAAGGACCATGGGGTAGTGATGGGATGTAACTCTTGTGCAAGTGCATGCACAAGATCACCATGTTGTTGGCAAAAATGACACTTCTTGGAATACTATATAGCTTCTTGCTCCATTGATAGATAGTAGTGCTCGATTTGTAGCA
Organism: Sequoiadendron giganteum; assembly: GCA_007115665.2. NCBI lineage: Eukaryota > Viridiplantae > Streptophyta > Pinopsida > Cupressales > Cupressaceae > Sequoiadendron > Sequoiadendron giganteum. The sequence continues at coordinate 427,761,160 of CM021104.1, forward strand.
ACTTTTGGACTAGGTTAGGCTCGCTAGCATAGGACCCACAAACACCTTCAATACCTCTTGCAAGGTATTTTGTGCTTCTTCTAGATTACGACATCAGAGTAAAGTACCATCTAGTCTTCGATGATATAGGGTACCTCCAAGCATGGTAAATCTTGTAGTTTGATGGATAAACATTTTATTTTGATTTCTTGTTAGGTGGGGTGGTACAATTTTGTGTTGGATATAAGAAAACATGTCTTGGTACTAAGGTGAATCGGGACCCACAATATCACATACAAGTTCATACTTTGGGATATTGAATGCTGGTATAATAAATTGTTCCATGAGGAATTTATACCTAGGAATGTTCTAAGAAATGTCAAGAAGTGAACCAATAGTGGCCATAGCATCGACAACCTTATTGTTGACTCTAGGGATTTGTGTAAAGAGGACAACCAAGAAGTATTTCTTGAAACTATCTAAAATTATCTTATATAGCATCAGATTATCATATTTTCTTTGATACTCATCATTCACCTACCTTATGATTATCTAGGAGTCACAATAGACATGCAGTTCTTTGATTTTCCATTATATTGTCATTCTTAGCCTTGTAATTAGTGCTTCATACTCGACAATGTTGTTTGTATAAGAGAAGGAAATTTTGTATGATTTGGGTATACTATCTCCTTGAAGTGTGAGAAATATGATACCAGCCCCTAATCCATGTTGAGTATGTGATCCATTGAAATATACAGTCCAACGAGTTGGTGGAGTTACAACAAGGATGATTTTATCTATAAATTCTGCTATTAGTGGCTAATGATCTTCTATGGCTGCTTTAAATAGTTGGTCAGCTATCACTTACCCTCTGATGGATTTCCTATTAACATACTCTATATTGAACTTGCTCAATATCATGATCCACTTTTCCATTCTTCTTATGAGAGATGTTTTTTCCAAGATATATTTGAGAAGACCCACTTTAGATATCAGATGGATTATTTGGTTTAACATGTAATGTATAAGCTTTTGGACCACAAAGACAACTGCTAAACACACACTTCCAATAGATGTGAAATTAAGCTCGTAACCAACTAGGGTGCAGTTGATGTAATACACTGCTTGTTCATTATTTTTCTCATCAAGTTGTGCCAATATAGCTCTTAAATCTACCAATGTAGCTAAGACATAGAATATCATGGATTTATCTTGTATGGGTGGCATCAACACAAGAGGATTTTCCAAATAGTCTTTAACCAATTAAAAATATGTTTCACACCTCCCATCCCATTTGAAAGTTACATCTTTATGGAGAAAGTGTGTATAAGGATGGGATTTATCTACTAGTTGTGCTATGAACCTCTAAATCGATTGAAGTTTTCCTTGGAAGATGTGCAGTTGTTTCAATGTCTTCAAGGGAGGAATTTATATAATATATTTGAACTTTATTAGATCTACCTCGATGCCTCATCTTGATATAATATATCACAACAGTTTCCTTGATGTTACCCCAAACACGCATTTCTTTAGATTCAGGTGCAAGTTGTACTCTTCAATACTGTCAAATATATTAGCCAAGTTATCCAAATGTCCTTACCTAGTGATAGATTTTTCTACAAGATCATTGAAATAGTCCTCCATGGTATTGTGAAGAATACCATGGAATACCATGGTCATTACTCTTTGATATGTATCTCCTACATTCTTCAAGCTGAAGGGAAGAATATTCTAGCAAAATGTTCCCCAAGGGCAAGTAAATTTTGTTTTGTGTTGATCATCAAGTTCTATTTTGATCTAGTTGTAGCTGAAAAAACCATCCATAAGAGATAGAATCTCATGAATAGTTGTTACTTCCACTATAATATCGATGTTAGGAAGGGGGAAGTCATCCTTTGTACATGCCTTGTTGAGATCTCTGAAATCTGTACATATATATATACCCCTAGTGGGCTTTGAAACTAGTGCAAGATTAGATACCCATTCGGGATAATCTATAGGCTTTATGAATCCAACATCAAGAAGGTTTTGGAGTTCTAACTTCATTAGAAGCATGATTTGTGGGTGCATCTTAAGAAGCTTTTGTTTGACCAGCTTTGTTCCTAGGTAAATCGTTAAGATGATGGACTACTAGAGTTCGATCCAATCTTGGAATATCTACATAATTCCATGTGAAGTTGATTCTTTTCTTATTTATGAATGTTGAGAAGTTGACTCTTTCATCAATATCTAAAGTTGGTGCATGATATGTTATCTTTGGTGCATCTTTTGTCCCCACATTGATAGGTTCAAAACCTTCAACCAAAAATACTAATTGATCTTGATAATTTATGATTGGGAGATTGAATCCTGTAAGGAAATCCTAATGTGGAAATACTTTCCTAATGAAAATTATAAGAGGATAATATAGATAGTAAGGTTCAATTTCTAATTACAATTCACAAGAGATGCATAATTGAAATAGAATAGACAATTAAAAAACCATACATAGAATTGAACACTAGTATTTATCGTTGGAAAACCCTTACGGGAGAAAAAACCACACACCAAGTAAATTCTCTTTGTATTACAATAAATCTATTACATACAACATTCCAGACTCCACTCTCAAGTGTTAATTCATAACAAAAAACATTTCCCAGATCAACCTCATACACAAATTCTCATTATAGATTTGTTCTTTCACACTGTTACAATGCTCATAAGCATACAATGCAGAACATTAATATATTTTTTTGAATCCTTCATAATACATAATGATTCAATATATTATCATCAACCAACCATGGTCGGTTTAGTTATAGAAAACCAACTATTTCAACTATATTGGTTTCAATGTCCATTCAATTATCATATGAACCATCAATCAATCACCAACTATTAGTAGTCGATCATCTCTTTTTAAACTGGCAACCCTCTTTCATATACCACTTGCCCTGGTGAGAGGTCCACCAAGACACGTGTACACCACTTGTACAATTCTGGAGAATCAAGATGGGAATCTACAATATTCACAAGTCTCTTGCAAAAGAATTAAATATTTAACTCCCAACACTCCAAGTGGTCCCCACATTTCACGCAACATCCATATCACCTTCGTACAACTGATGTCACCATCCATGCAGACCAGTCCCAAAAACCATCGGTTAAGTTGCTACGTCACTAAAAATCCAAAATTCACAACCTCAATATCAAAGGTTATGAAGTTCTCGAAACCAATGACATGTCGATAACAAGGTCGCCAAGTTGAGAGAAAACCAAACTTCAGAACCTTCATTAGAGGTTCATAAATTTCCAAAATTTGCGACATGTTGATAACAAGGTCACCAATTTAGGAACTTTTAGAGCCCCATGACTTAGGTTTCAAGGTTTGACTTTTCAATGATCCCACGACATACAAGCCAACAAAGGGAAAAATTCCAAGTCTTTAAGAGAGGTTCAAGTCAACAAGTCGAGGCATATTTTCCAACAAGCTCCCACTTGATGAGGACTTACTGGCTTCCTCTAAAAATTTGACATTACTGAATATCATAGGCCCCAAGGCCCATAGAACTAGCACACCACCTATAATTTTTTGTCCACATAGGCTTTGTCAATGCATCAATGAAATTCTCCAAAGTATCCACTTTTTCGACACCGACCTTTCCATCTTCCACCATATCTCATACAAAATGATTTTGCACATCAATATGTTTCATCTTAGCATGGAAAGTTGGATTTTTTGCCAAACAAATAGCACTCTGACTATCACAAAAAATAGTAATCTACCCTGCATTAAACCCAACATCAGAACATAAATTTCTAACCCAAATGGCTTCTTTACAGGCGTGTGTTTTTGCCATATACTTTGCCTCTGTAGTAGATAAAGTAAATACAACCTACTACTTTCTCATCAAACTAACTACACCACCATTCAACATGAAGATGTATCCACTGGTGGATCTTTTGTTTTTAATGTCTCCTAACCAATCAAAATCCACATGCCCACAAATACTAAGAAAGCTTTGTAATCCAAGCGAGTTTCCATGATAACACAAATCATATTCTGAGGTACCTTTCAAATATCTGAAAACTCTCTTCACAACATCCTAATGCGGTCTTCCTAGATTAGCCATAAACTAAATAAGTACTCCCACTTCTTGGGAAATGTCTAGAATTGTGCAAACCATTGTGTACATTAGACTATCAACTGCACTTGCATAAGGTACCCAGGTAATTTCCTCTATCTTGGTAGGATACTTTGAACAATCTCCAATAAATAGCTTCATTCCCTACAACATTGGAACAACTAGCTGCTTGCAATCAGTCATACCAAATCTCTTCAAGACAGTATTGATATACTTACTCTGGCTGAGCCAAAGCTTTCTACTTCCTCTATCCCTTTTTATTTCCATCCCTAGAATATACCTTGTTGCACCTAAATCTTTCATTTCAAACTTTGTTGACAATTGAGATTTTAAATCAGAAATCATAGTCTTACTATTCCCTATGAACAACATGTCATCAACAAACAAGGCAATAATAATAACTCAACCATTTTCAGTTTTGAAGTATACACAATGATTATATTTTGATCTTACAAATCCCAATGACAACACAAATGTGTCAAACTTTTGGTACCACATTCTAGGCAATTGTTTTAAACCATACAGAGATTTCTTTAACTTGCAAAATAGATTTTCTTTACCTTTTTCCACAAAGTGCTCAGGATGGGACATATAAATTTCTTCTTCAAGATCTCCATGAAGAAACGCTATCTTCACATCCATCTACTCAACCTCTAAGTCATATGCTGTTACAAGTGACAAAATAAATCTGATAGATGTCAGCTTAGCTACAAGAGAAAATATTTCTCCATAATCAATTCCCTCTACCTGGGAATAAAATTCCACAACCAACCTAGCTTTATAATTTTTCACACTACCATCCAGACCAATTTTCTTCTTGAATACCCACTTACAGCAACCAGGATTTCAAGCTTTAGGCAAGGGTACCAAATCCTAGGTTGCATTATTTTCTAATGACACCATTTCCTCATTCATGGCTTGCAACTAGGAATTTGAATCAAACATTTCTATAACCTCTTTCATAGTCATAGGCTCATCAGTGTTTGTAACCAAAGAATAGGCACAATTTGCATCCAACATGGAAAAACCATACCTTTCAGGTTTTCACCTTTCACGTGTAGACCTCCTCAAAGGCTAAGGCTGAGGTTGTGGTTGTTCTTCTTCAGGACTCTCAGAGCTGCTAGAACTCTCCTTAGTTTTAGGTACACTTCATAGTTCCTCTTTATCTGGTTTTTGAGGCATTTCAACTACCTTTTCTTTGTTTTCTTCTTTCATCTTTAACTAGAGATCCACTGAAGAAGGGTTCAACTCACAAAATATTACACTTCTGATGTATACAACCTTTTTAGTCAGTGAATTCCAAATCTTGTATCCTTTCACACCAATTTTGTAACCAATGACGATACATTTTACAAATTTATTCTCTAGCTTAGATATTTTCTCATTTGACACATGAACATATGTTTCACAGCCAAAGACTCTAACATGTATTTAAGAGGGATTCTTACCAAATCAAGCTTCCATAGGCATTTTATCAACAAGTGTTGAAGAGGGAGATCGATTTGATAAATAACATGTTGTAGCCACAACCTCAACCCAAAACAATTTCTCTAGACTAACATTGCTCAACATGCTTCTTACCATTTCCATAAGCATCCTATTCAACCTTTTAGCAACTCTATTTTGCTGCAGAGTATAAGGTGTCATTTTATGCCTTTTTATTTCATGGTCTTTATAGAGTACATTACAAAATCTACAGAACAAAACTCATTGATGTTATCTATCCTTAAGAATTTAATTCTTGTTCCAATCTGATTTTCAACCAAATTTTTAAACTCTTTAAACTAACTAAACACTTCTGATTTTATTTTTTTTAAATACACAAATTCCCTTCTCGAATAATCATCAATAAAAAAACATAATATCTTGATTTTGATAACAAAGGAATATTTACTGGTCCAAGAACATCAAACTAAATATAATCTAGAACACCGAAATATTTATGAGGACTAGAGTAAAACAAAACACGATGATGTTTTCCATATATACAATGTTTGTAAAAATCAAACTCAAGGTTACAATCATCAAGCCCTTCAACCAGGTTTTAATTTTTCAAAGATTTTAAGCCTTTCTCACCAATGTGGCCGAGAATTTGATGCCAGAGGATGGTATTTTATGTAGGAATTTTTACTTCTAAAGAGTTCACCCCCAGAGGAACCTCAGTATTCTTATCTACTCGAGCAACCATGCTTGACATTTCAAAGACACTATTGCATTTAAATGCATGTGCATTCAGCTTGTACAAAGTACCAATTTGAGCACCCTTAGCCAACACCATCGATCCTCTTGTCATTTTGCAGTCACCATTCAAAAAATAAACTTCAATGCCAACATAATTCAACTTGCTCACTGAAAGTAAATTTCAAGAAAAACTTGGTACATGCATTACACCATCAATTCCTTTATTTCTTATGTCAAGAAATTAAATTTTGAGTCTTCCACGACCAAAAATTTCAAGTGATGAGTCACTTGTTAGATACACCTTCCCACTAGCATAATTTTCATACTTCATGAACCAATCTCTATGAGATGACATGTGAAAATATGCACCTGAGTCAATCAACCAAACATCACTTGATGTTTGGGTCACTGAGGTTGCAATGAAGGCATCTACATCACTCTGAGAAGAATCGTTATCCAAAGATTCGTTCTTATTCTTGTTCTTGTTCTTTTTATCCTCTTTGCAATCCTTACGAACATGACCAGGCTGCCCAAAATTCCAACATTTCAGCTTGGACTTCTTTCCAGGAGAATTTGTTGTCGCTTCAGATTTGGACCTTGACTTCTTGTCCTTCTTCTTTCCTTTCTCATTTTATTTGCCTCAAACAGAAAGAGCCTCCTTTTCATATCTTCTGATAGCAATGAAGCAACCACGTCTTCCATTTTGAAAGTGGTTGTCATGCTCCCAATTGCCATCACTAAATGATCCCATGAGCTAAGAAAAAAACATAACAAAAGCATACAACAATCCTCATCATATATCTTCACACTTACAAATGTTAACTAAGCAATAATCATATTGAATGTGTTCAAATGATCAGCCACAGACACCCCTTCCTCCATTTTCAAAGAGTACAACTTCTTCCTCAAGAATGACTTATTCAACAAGCACTTTCCTTGAAAAATTTCACCAAGTTTCTTCCACAAAGAAGATGCAGTCTTCTCTTCATGAATATTCAAGAGAACAAAGTCTACTAGACAAAGTCTTATCAACCCTTTTTCTTTTCTATTTTCTAGGTCCAAATATTATTTCTTTATGCCTGAAGGTTTAGTTATAGACACAACAATCCAAAGATCTCTATCTGCCAACAGATCTTCCATTTTGAGTTTCTACAACTCAAAATTGCCACCATTGAACTTTTCAATTTCTACTCTTCCAAATGTGCTTGCCATCTCAATCTACAATTGAAATTACTAGATTCCTCTACAAGACTCCCACTTCAGAATTGCACAAAAAAACCATCCAACCCACAAGGATAACACAACTGGCCAGGCTCGGATACCACTTGTAAGGAAAGCCTAAGTTTAGAATTACTTTCTTGATGCAAATTCTAAGAGGAGAATGCAAATAGTAAGGTTCAATTTCTAATTACAGTTCACTAGAGATGCACAATTGAAACATAATAGAACATTAAAAAACCATACCCAAAATTGAACACCAATATTTATCATGGGAAAACCCTTACGATAGAAAAACCCACACACCAAGTAAAGTATCTTTGTATTACAGTAAATCAATTACATACAACATTCTAGACTCCACTCTCAAGTGTTAATTCACAACAAAAAATATTTCCCAGATCAACCTCATACACATATTTTCATTAGAGATTTTTTCTTTCATATTATTACAATGCTCATAAGCATACAATGCAAAATGTTAACAATTTTTTGTGAATCCTTCAGAATACAAAGTGGTTCAATATATATTATCATCAACTGACCATGGTTGCTTCAATTCTAGAAAACCAACTGTTTCAACTATATCAACTTTGATGTTCGTTCAATTCTCAAATCAATCATCAATCAATCACCAACTATCAACAACCGATTATCACTTTTTAAACTGGAAACCCTCTTTCATATACTTCTTACCATGGTGATAGGTCCATCGAGACACGCACAAACCACTTGTGAAATTTTGAGGAATCAAGATGGGAATCTACAATATTCACAACAATTCTCCCAAAAAATACTTAAATATTTAACTCCCAACACTCCAAGTGGTCCGCACATTTCACGTGACATCCATATCAATTCTATATAGCTGATGTCACCATCCACACAGATCGGTCCCACCAACCATTGGTTAAGTTGCTAAAAAACCAAACTTCACAACCTTAATATCAAAGGTTATGAAGTTCTCAAAACCTGTAACATGTTGATAATGAGGTCGCCAAGTTGGGAGAAAACCGAACTTCAAAACCTTCATCAGAGGTTTGGAAATTTCCAAAATCTTGGACATTCCAATAACAAGGTCACCAAGTTAGGAACTTTTAGAACCCCATGACTTAGGTTTCAAGGTTCGACTTTTCAGCGATCCCGTGACATACAACCCAACAAAGGGAAAAATGCCAATTTTTCAAGAGAGGTTCAAGCCAACAAGTCGAGGCATATTTTCCAAAAAATCATCCATATTCACATTCCTTAGAGAGGGTTTACTTTCAAATTCATCTTTTGTTTTACTTTTTTCTTGATTTGATAGTGCCACATTGTGGTTTTCACCATTGGATCTTATTTTTATGTTTAGATTTCCAGTTTCTTTTTTGCAACTAGAGGATACAATCTCCCCTCCAAAGTATGCTCCTTGTTCAAGTTCAATTTCAAAACCTTCCTTGTGATCTCCATAAGGAATTCTAGTGTGAAGTCCCAAAAACTCAGTTATAGCTTCATTGTTCTGGAATTTATCCATAATAGGTTGGTGATGTTGTTGATCCTAATCAATTAATTGCAGGTAAACGAGTTGTAGCTCTTTTGTTTGGGATGTAGGTTTAAAGGAATGGGTAGTGATTATGTTTATACCAATGTATTGAAACAGGTCGGCTATGTATAAATCATCATCACTAAGATTGTACTCATCCAATGTCTCAATCATGGTAGAAGGAGATTTTTCCTCACAAATGGTATTTTTAGTGTTTGGAGTCATAATGTATATCGAACCATATCCTAGCCCTATATTCTTCTTTCACTTATCCATGATGATAGGCTCTCTTATTCCTTATTCATTTGGACAAAAGCCACCTTTTCCAATGAAACCCATACCTTTGGCTAGTTGGTAACCTTTTCTTTTAGGATCAATGGTAATGGGAGGCAGTTGTTTCTCTTCCTCTTGTTCTTCTTTGTAAATCCATGTAGAGAGATCATCTTCACATACCACTTCATCCTTCATGTCTCCCCACTTGGTGTATATGGTAGGTTTGACTTCCATCTTGACAACTTGTTTGCACTTGATTTCCTTTGGTCTCCCATAAGATCTTGGTGATGGGGGTATCTTTCCAATGCAAAAAGAATGATTGAAGTGGTATTCTCTATAGTCATTGTCAAGTACCTAGATCTTAAGGTTAGATTTAGGTGGATCGGATGATGTAGATAGAGTTGATGATGATGCTAGTGATGATGGATTGACATAGGAGAATAAATTAAAGGATATTCCATTACTAGGGATTTGAAAAAGCTTGTATTTTTCCTTTAGGCTCTTGCAGTACTGAAAGGGTTCAGGATTAGTGCATATTGTAACCTACTTATCATTATAAGGGAATTTTAAGCATTAATATAAAGTTGAAGGAACTATTTGCATTGGATGGATCCAAGGGAATCCTAGAAGTAGGTTATAGGGTAGCTCAAGATCCAATATTTGACAAGCTATTTTAGCTATAGTTGGTCTCACTTGAACTGGAAGTTTGATTGTGCCTTCAAATTTTCTTTCATTATCATCATAAGCCTTTATGGTGAGTATTTTGTTCTTTTCAATTACATCATCAAAATATCCTAACTACTTTACTAATTTCAAGGTTTATATGTTCAATATGGCACCTCCATCTATCAAGACTCACTTGATCATGCGTTTATGTATGCAAAATTTGAGATATAGGGCTTGATTATGAAAGGATATTTGGGGTAGGTCTTTTTCAAAAAATACCAAGTGATGGGTAGAAGTAATGGTACCAACCATAGCTTGAAACCAATCTATGTTGATAACATTAGGCATTTAATTTTTAAGGAGGTATTTATCTAGGATCTCTTTATGTGCAAGGGATAACTTGAGAATCTCAAGGATATAGATTAAGGCTAGAGTTTTCTTTAACTAGTCAAAAATAATGTAGTCACTCAAAGGTTTAATGGTAACTCATGGTTGAGAAGGGTCTCCTTGGATTTTCACTTTTCTTCTTTGGGTAGTGATGTTTCATTTGGGGTTCTTACCAATTATGGTTACTATGTTCATATTTTGATCAGCTTGGTAGATGGTTCCTACAACACTATCATGGTATAAGTGACTTTTTGATAATCCTATTCTTTACCTTTATCGTTTCTCTTAGAGTGATCGGGGAGTAAATCCTTGGAGATACCCATATCACTATTTTTAGAGGGCCCAAGATGATTTTCAATATCAAACTCTCCTTTGTCTATGAATTCTTGGATGATATTCTTTAACCTCATGCATTTTTTTGTTGTATGACCTTTAATTTGATGAAACTTGCATTGGTCATTCTCATTGTATCATGGGGATTTGAATTTTGGCTCCTCATATTTCATTTGGTCAGGTAGTTTGATGAGGTTCTTTTGGATTAGATTATGCATGATAACCTCCATGGTTTCCCCCAATGGTGTGTATTTTTGGTTGGTTGTAAATTTTTGCCTTGGTGGCCCTCTTTTATTGTTATGATTTTGGTTCATCTATTGGTTGTTTTGAGGGTAGTGTTTTTCATGTTATTCCTTGGGTAATTTGTGGATATTTTATTGGGGATTGTTAAGAGGTGGTCTATACTATAGTTGTACATTTTACACAAACTTTGCATCTACCACTCCATTAATTGTAACATTCTTATTCTTTGCACAAATTCATGGTTTACCATTAGATCTCGATGCTTGATCTTGGTTGTTATTGTTGTAGAGTTTTATGGTACCTTTTCTGTAAGAGCTCTCTCAATGACTATACATTTCTCAATGATTTCTTCAAAATTGTTAGGACATAATATGGTGAGTTGATAGCTAATGTCCCCTTGAAGGTTAGAGATGAATATTTTGACTAGTTTCTTTTTTAGAATGAGCCATTTAGTTTTGCTAGCCTTGTGCCTCCACCTTTTTAAGTAAGAATTTAAGGACTCCTCTTGGTTTTGTTTGATTTTATAGAGACCGGGGACCATTATGTCTTGTTCAATATTGTAAGAGAAGTGGTTTATGAATTTCTCTGGTAGCTCATCAAAGGTTTTAATACTAGATGGTAAGTGAGAAAGCCATTCAATAGCCACACTCCCAAGAATTCTTGGATGATTCTTAATAAGTAGGATTCATTGTTTGCAACTTCCATAAAAACCACTGAAAACTCTTTAACATTTTTTATTGGATCACCTCTCCCTTTGTACTTATTCAATTTAGGGATTTTGAGGTTCTTGGGAAAATGTATCATTGATATGGTACAATCAAATGGATATGGACATATATCTTGTAGTGCATAACTTCTATTTCATTTTCCAAGTTGAATATATGATATCCTTTGGTTAAGACTTTGAATTTGTAAGATTAAGTCACCACTTGGTGTGTTCACTTGAGGATTAGGGACTCCATAACCTTGCAATCCCATAATGTATTATGTGTTATATTGTGGGGATTGTGTGTAGGAAGGACCTTGGGTCATGTTATGTGTGTATGATGATGGATAAGGTCTTTGAAAAATGGTATGTGTATATTGTTGATTGATGTTTTTACCTTCTGGATTAAGATTTTGGTATTGTAGATTAGGATTTTGTTGTTGTGATGTGTAAGTTTGATGTTGGTGAGTGAAATTTTGATGTTGTGGAGGAAGTGGATTTTTTTGTGGTGTTTGTTGATGTACATACACTTGTTGTTTCTGATTAGGATTTTTTTGTGTACCAATGTTTTATGATGGGGGGTGAGGTGTTTGATTTTAAGGATGAGTGTTTTGCGGTGGTGGAATGATTTTTTTGTTAAGGGTTTTGATTTGATGAATATCCATATTGATATTTCTAGTTTGAAGGATCGTAGTATGATTGTTTTTTCTGCATGTATTTCATTTGTTGTTGTCCTTGTTGATTCATTTGGTACATTCTTTGGGCTTGAGGTAAATTTCCTTGTTGTTGTTGATATGCAGGTGGTTGTTGCATTGTGTAAATAGGTATGTTGTGCTTGAGGTGGAATGTAAGCATGTAGCTATTGTTGTAGGGGGATGTTGGTTTGTTGATTTGCTGCATATTTTTGCTGTGTAGGTTGTAAGTTACCCAAATTTCACATGTTGATATTAGGGTCTCGTTGCTATGGATTCAAGTTCAAAGATGTGTCATATAGAGTTATTAAAACATTGGGTTTCCATGTATTAGTTTCCACATTTTGTGTTGCAAGTGGTGTGGAAAAGGGGTTTGTTTATTGAGGAGGTATATTTTGAGCTGCTATGGTATTTAGATTCCCTTGACCTTGTTGTGTGACCAATGCTTGTTCTAGTTGTGAAGGAGTTCTATATAATGGATTATCCCCTTGTTATTCATAAGGTTGATCGTTGAGAGGTGCTTTTTGTTTTGAAAAGATAGGGGGTATCCTTGGTTCCACCGTTTATTTTGGTACTTGTCTAACAATTGATTGATCATCCAATTGAATAAGGGATAGGTCTCCAAGAGAATCCATGTTTAAATTCATGGGAAACTTCGCACCATGTTTTGCAAGTTTCAAAAATTGTGTTATGATACAATTCGAGTACTTTTTCCATTAGTTTTTGCAATTAAGGATATTTTGAGTACTCTAAGATTTTATCATCACTGATTTCTTCATCTTTATCATGTTATTCAATCACCACATCATGAAGACTAGGAGGTTGATCTTGATTTATAGCAATAATTTCTTCATGTTGAATTTTACACATTGGTATTACTAGGTCCACTTCAGCACAAAAAACAACGTTTAGAGCCCCATGGTTGAGAAATTGAAGTTTCCACATTGGTGTTACTACGTCCAATTGAGCTACTTTTACTAGCTTCCATTTTCTTTCAATGTTGGGATCTTGTTGTTTTCATAAATGAGCCTAAGAGACTTTGGTGAATGGGATGTTGCAATTTATTAAAGAATGGTGATATTGTGATTTGAATCTTTTTTGGGTGAAATGAATTACAAAGGGAAAGTTTGAAAACCTTTTGGACAAAGGATTTTGATTGATTGATATGGTTTGATGTGGATGTTGGGATGGTTTGATGATCAAGTTTTATATGAGACTCTTGTATTTTTAGGAATGATGATATTTTGGTGCCCAATCCTATGATAAAGAGGTGAGCATATTTTGGATTTTTTTTGACAAACAATGCTATGTTTATGGATGCTCAACCTTACAATGAGAGTGTGAGTGGATTTTTAAAATATTTTTATACGATATTAATCTAGGAACACAAGGATGAAAAAAAAATTATTTGATGTTTTCTATGTCTCAAGGATGGTGATGGAGGATATGTTGATTGCTTCACTTGAACTAGCTATGGGGTTGTAAGTAAAGGTGGATGCCAATAGTCTAGATTACTAGAGGATATGGTGTGTTGATGGGAATATTAGCAAGATGATTGAGTTTAATATATTGTTTTAAATGTTTTTCAAAAGGATAGGTGAATGTTTGTTTTGATTATGGTGATACAAAAGGATGTCCAAGACTATTGATAAGGAATGATGTAGGCCTAATTTTGTTTTTGTCCAAAAGGTAATAGTAACCAAACCTAGGTAAGAGCCAAGTTTGAAAAGTGATATGGTAAATTTTTGATGGTGCAAGATGGGTGTGTGAAGGTGTAATTATAATGTGGAAAAAGGTTTATGACAGCTGAGTAAGGTCCTATGCCAATGTTTTAAAACCAAGTTTTTGATAGAATATGAGATAGTCTATAAACCAGGACAATAGAAACTAATGTCTAGGACAACTGCAGAAGAATTTGGACAATAGCAGTTCTATTTAAGGAACAATTGTAGTAATCTTGACAATAGAGGTTCTATGTAGATCAATGACTGGTAAAAATAGAGATAACAATAGTGACTGGATGCAACAATAACAGTCATAAATTAGGATGGCTATGGTAAGATTCTGGAACAGATGTTGTAAAACTCATAGTAGCGACCCAACTTTGATAGTTTTCAAAGTTGTGACCATTTTCAAAAAAATTTCAAGTTCGAATGTGTTTGTTCTGATATTTTGGGGGATATGTTTGATAGCAAGTGATACAATACAACAGTTAAATGTATGCAAATAATTGACTCAATGGGAAATGGGGATATTTTGTGGTCCTTCTTCCATAAGATCCACTAGTATAGCTCAAACAAAAAAATCAATTATGCCCTAAGGAATAAAGGTACTATTCTTCACATAGGCTTACCTCACCCAAAAAATATTGGTGTTATATCCATATCTATAGAAGGGTCGAATAGGCCATACCAAGTTCATGGACCACCTTGATACGCCTAGCTTCGTAAAAGAGAATTAACTCTTAATCCTTTTGCCTCAACTATAGAGTGGATGTGGTAAGTAACTTCTTGGAATGATGCTATTCCAATGCACTACTTTGAAGAATCCTTTTAGAAAACTTGGATAGGCTTCTAAAAAAAAGGTGTGTAATGACAATGGTGAACACCGGGGGTATACATCAGACGTGAGACACTAAAGTCTCTAGCCTAGCCTGTGCAACTCATTACATTCGCATCAAGATTTTGGAACATAAGGTATCACACCCTAGATTCTTGCTACTTTATTTTTATTTCACATGCTTTAATATAACCCACTTGTAAATGTTCTTTTGCGGTTGCTTTGAGTTCTCCATTGTGGGATGTGTCTCAAAGAAGGCCCATATCTAATAAAAAATAAAGGCTTAATGTTTTGATATTTCTCCTACACCCAAGATTGTTGAATGATGCAAAGAAAGAGGATACATATCAAAATTACTTTGGTGACCAAAAGTGTGAAACCCAAGATCATCATATGGCATGAGGGAAGAGGATATGCATCCAGTTTTCCAGTCACAAAAAACACAGTGGAAAATTTATTGCAATTTAATTTTAAGCCCCAAAATGAAATGTTATCTATCTAGGCAATTCATGTTTTAAAGCACCAAAACCAAATTTTTAAGACGTCAAACACACATATAAATTCTTGAAAATAAAATAAATATTTAAAAAGGATCTACAAGGAAATTGTTAGTAGTTTGATCTTGGATGTCTTTGACCATTCATCACCCCTACAATTAAATGATTAGAAGTTTTATGAAATCTTGTCTTCACCTTACAAGAGTTGCACCAAAAAATTTAGATAAAATCATATCATAGCAAACAAAAAATAAGTTAGGGTTAGTGTTAGGTAAAATCTAAATCCAAGAAATATTGAAAAATTAAAACAAAAGCGAAAAGTAGAATGATAGTGGCACGGTTACCAGCAACAATGGATCTGCTCCTAAGATGACCATAATTCAATCTAATGATAGCAACTAAAAAACTGGATGATAGTAGTTCTATTACTGAAAATAGCAAGCCTATTTTGATAATCAAACAAAACACAACTAAAAACCTACAAAACAAAAAGGACGTTAGTGACACATTTCAATGATAGCGACTTGGAAATAGGACAATCATGTCTCTATTCCAATGATAGAAATTTTGTTCCTACACATAATCAAAACCTTTGTTAAAGTATCATAAAAATAGAATGATAATGGTTGGATTAGTGTAATAGTGACCAGAAAAAGGGATGATTGTGTTTAGATTTTAAGATGATAGTGACCCAGTTGATGAAAGTGACCCCTACAAAAAATGACAATGACCTAGAACTTACAATTTCTCACAAAACTTGATGAAAATGTTAGATTAAAGGACCTAGGTCCCATGCGCATGACAATTAATGTAAGGGGAGAAAATTTACATGGATTAGATCAATAAATTCAATCAAAATGAAACCAAAATAGGAACTAGAACCCACCTACTCATGAAATGCAATTGCCATAGCTATGAATTCAAACAACAAGGGTTATATCAATCAAATTGAAACACAAATGAATTCAAAACATAACAATATTACAATCCCATGGTGGAGTTTATTTGTGTTGATTTGAAATGTTGGGTTTCCCTTCAACACAAAGCCTCCATGATTGAAAAAGATCGATGATGACCTAGAATGCAATGGTGAATACTTATTTTCTCAAGGCTCATTTAGACATGATCTATTCACAAATTATCTAGATGAGTTATTAGAGGGGTGAGGGATATTTTATTGATTTGGAGAGATTGAATAAATGGATGAGATTGAGCTAGAAACCCCACAAAGAAGGGTTGAGATTGATCAAAAAAACCCACAAAGGAGAGTGAATAAAGGAGGATGGATGAAGGAGACTAGTTAGAACTCAAGCTTGCTTTACCATTTCAGGAAAATGGTTGAGATATTTATAATCAATGGATGAGGATTTATTTCAAGATCAAAGTTCATAAATGGTTGAGACAAGTTGAATGAGATATTTTGAAATTGAATATTCCAACAGAATATGCTTTGTGGAGGGAAATAGGGATAATTAAATAATTAGGAATTATTTAATTCATGTGACAAGAAGATTAAATAGGATAATTAAATAATCAAGATTATTTAATCGCGATGGGATTAGAAGAAATTTAGATGACACTAATTAAAAAATTAAGAAATATCCAATTAGGGTGATAAAGGGGAATATTAGTGATGAAATAGATGAATTAATTAAACAATTCAGGGTCATTTAATTAATAGAGGAAAATAGGGTTAATTGATGAAAATGGTGTTAAAAGAGTATTCATGATGAAAATGAAGTGAAATTCAAGGATCAAGATGAAAGTGACATTGATGTTGGAATAATATGATTCAGGATGTGTGATATGTGTTAAGGAATTTTGACATGTCTACAATAGGATTTATATCAATGATGGTTTTAAACCCATAAGGCAGCCACAAAGGAGAATAAACCCTGTAGTTATTGACATAGTTAAATTAGAATTGCAAAAATTGCTTGATGTTGGCTTTATCTTTCCTATCTTTAAAAGTCAATGGGTGTCACCTCTAGTAATTTTCTCGAAGAAAGGAGGAAAGTGGAGAGTGTGTGTAAATTATCGAGAATTGAATGTTGAAACTAGAAAAGACTATTTTCCAATCCCTTTTATTGACCAAGTACTTGATTCGTTAGAAATTAAGAAGTACTTTTTCTTTATGGATGGATTTAGTGGCTGCAACAAAATAAAGATTTCCCTAGAAGATTAGGACAAGACAAATTTCACATGCCCTTGGGGCATATATGCTTATTCTATCCTGCCATTTGGGTTGTGTAATCCACCAACCACCTTCCAGAGAGAAATATTGAGTATATTCTTAGACTTTACACATGATTCCATGGAATTTTACATGGATGATTTCGCAACTTGTGGAAATTACATATGATGGAATACTTGACAATCTAGAGAAGGTGCTAAAAAGGTGTCAAGAAAATAACTTATCCTTGAGTCATGAAAAATGTTTCATGATGATGACATAAGGGATTATATTATGAAATTTTATGTCAAATGAAGGAATACAAGTGGACCCCAACAAAACTAAAGTAATCTCAACACTCCCTATGCCTCAAAGAAAAGAAGATGTTAGAATTTCCCTAGGACATGTTGGGTATTATAGGAGATTTATTTAGGAATTTAGAAAAATTGCAACTCCACTATTTGTTTTACTATCCAAAGATGTAGAATCTGAGTGGATAATTTCTTGTCAACACTCTTTTGAAGTAATCAAGGTGGTATTGACCAAGACCCCTGTCTTGAGAGGACCAAATTTGACCTTACCTTTCCGTGGCCATACAAATGCTTTTGATTTTTCTATAGGATTTGTACTTGGATAGACGGAAGGCAACAAAGAGTATGTCATATATTACATCAACAAAATCTATAAGGTGTAGAAGTCATTTATACAATGACAAAGAAAGAGATGTTGGTTGTAGTGTATGCAATAAACATGTTCATACTTTATATTACAAGATATCTTGTGTTCATACATATTGACAATACAACAATAAGGTATCTAATGAAAAAATTGTTTATTGGTGGTAGGCTTGTCAAGTGACTATTTTTTCTTTAATAATTTGACAATGCCATTGTGGATAAGCTAGGTAAAGAAAATGTAGTGGAAAATTTTCTACCTAGAATACCAACCAAATCAAAAGAAGATGTTTATGTTTCTTTCCTATATGAGCATTTATTTTCTCTATCTCTAAATACACCTTGGTATGGAGATATTTCCAACTATCTTGTAGTAGGATAGGCACCACCTCATTTCTCACCAACATAAAAGAGGCAATTGGTTCAGAATATTTTTCCTTACTCCTAGATAGTTGGATACTTATTTACATAATCCTAGACAACATAATGAGGAGATGTATTAGAGAAGATGAAGTATATGATATCCTTAGAGAATTCCATGATGAACCCTGTGGGGGACACTTTGCAACAAAGAGGAAAAGTCTTAAGATTCTTAAAACTGGATACTATTGACCAGCTCTTCATAAAGATGCAATGAAGTATACTAGGTTTTTTGATAGGTGTCAAAGAATGGGAAGGCCAAAAAAATAGATGAAATTCCATTGTAGCCACAGTTAGCAATAGCACCATTTGAAAAATGGAGATTAGAATTTATTAGCCCCATATCACCAACATTAAACAACACATAGTACATACTAGTATGCACATAATACCTTACAAAGTGAGTGGAGGTTAAGGCTCTACAATTTTTAAGAGATGGTAAAGTGACAAATTTTCTCTATAAGGACATGTTCACAAGACATGGAGTTCCAAGGGATACTGTCATAGACCAAGGACCCTAGTTTACATCAAAGCTTATCAAAAATTTAGTTCAAGAATATGATTTCAGACATAGGAAGTAAACATATTACCACCCTCAAGCTAATGGGTAGGTTGAAGTCGCAAATAGGGAAATTGAAAATATTCTCACAAAGATAGTACAAAGTCATAAGAAGGATTGGGTAGCCAGGTTTTGTGAGGCAATTTGGGCCTCTAAGAAAACTTGGAAGACCACAATCAGATTTACACCATATGAATTGATGTATGGGAAGAAAATAGTGCTTCTTATTGAATTTGAACAAAAAACATTGAGGACAACAATTACATTTAAGCATGGACTTGTCCACAACTCAACAAGAGAGATTACACAACCTAAATGCACTTGATGAAATCAAAATAGAAGCAATACATCACATTGGAGTTATCCAAAATAAAAGAATCATATGGCATTATCCATTCATAAAGATAAAGGAATTCATTGCAGGTGATTAGGCTCTCCTTTATGACTCTAGATACAAAGAATACAAGGGGAAGTTACAAACTAGATGGCTGGGTCCATATGAGATAAAAAAAATATATATAAATGGAGAAATATATCTACATACAATCAATGATATCAGGTTCTCATTATTGGTTAATGGACATAGATTGAAGCTTTACAAAAAGCCATTGTAGAAGGACGACTTCCTTCTTTCATTAATTTAGAAATTTAAACCTGGAATGGACAATTGAGCAACATAGAATACAAGTTCTACAAATGAATTAGTGGATGAGCTACAAATATCACCAACTAATGTTTCATGGTTATAATTTTGATACCTCTTTCAAATTCACACACTACACATGTGACAAATGAGAACATTGTTTTTGGAATAGTCAAAGAAGCAGCAGGGACCTGTAGCATAATGCCTAAAGGTGAAAAAAATTTAGAAGGGACCTATTAATACAAGCACCTATAACACTTACTTGATACTCATTTCATATTACCACCACATTCATAAAATTTCTATCATTTTAAATTACATCCATTTGCACATTCAGCCACATCTATTTCATTATATCTATTCACCCATATCATTTCCATCACCTTTCTCAATTACCACATACCTTGCATTAATTTCACCTCACCTATTATGTATAGTCCACAAACTTTTCATTCCATCATTTACCACACGTCATTCATATGTTTTCATTCATTTCAAATTGCCTCTACATAATTTTTATTACAATTACAAAAAGTCATTTCACATTCAGCCACAAGCTATCAACAATCACTTCACATGAGTTTAGTTTCAATTCAACATATTTCTATAGGTACACATATTAACTTCTCATAAATGCCATAGTGATTATTAATTTTTGTAATGTTTATACATTACTTCATGCATGCTTCATATCTAAAATTATTTCCCACTACATCTCATTTAACCCTTTGTTAAAATCATACCACTAAGTGAGGACACTTAATATCTTTAGTTGGTGGGGAATTTTCCTTATTTTCTTGATCTTCAAAAATCGTCTACAAGTATTTTGTCCATTTTAATTTTTCCTCCATTTTTTAAACAATACAAGCTTAAAGGAGAGAAAGAGGGATAAAGGAAACTGAATTGAGAGGTTTCAAGCATGCAGATATTATGAAAGTGGTGCTATTGGATTGATAGATAGAGAATTAAGTGATTATAGAACAACAAGAGTATTATGAGAGGTGACATTATTCATAGGGAACCAACAACACACACCTAGCTACTAGAAGACAAGTTGGTATTGCCCATTTTTGTCATGTCCCCGAAATAACAGAACTATAAAGACCAAGTGTTAAAATACAAATAAATTAATAAATAAAATAAATAGCAATTTTAATATTAAAATATAAAATAAATGTGTATCATATCAATATAAAAATATAAAAATATGAAATAACAAATATAATAATAATATATAGGCAAATTATTGTTATTACATTCTATTATTAAATAACTTAATATCAAAAATAATAATAATAAATAAATATTATAATCATTACACATCAAAAATTGTAATACACTAGAATAAAATAATAATAAGATATTAGCAAATTGTTTTATTATTATACTTTAATGTTAAAATATGTTCAATATAACATCAAAATAAAATAATAAAATAAATAGAAATCTGAAATATCATAATTATAGTGATAATATATTATTTTAAAAATAGATATTATTGTGATAATAAATGCAGCAATTAAATCTAACAAAGGGATGTATTTTATGAAAAGTCACCTCTTTCACCAAACAATACATTCCCCCCATGAGTCACCTACCTTGAATGGTATAAATAGAAGGAAAATAAGGAAGGGGGGGAAAACATTGAGAAATATAATTTGCAATTTAGAACAGCAGCAACAATGATTGTTATGCATTGGAATGTAGTCATTTAATATATATACAGGCATACAAGTATATATGCATAGATATAGATAGATTGTCTAATGAATAATATTCAATAAATAAAGAATATATATGAATACAAATGGATATAAGTAAAAGAATAATTATATATATGTATATAAAGTATATATATATATATATATATATATATATATATATATATATATAAATACATATACGTGATTATGCAATAATGATACTTATAAGTAATGATGACTCTTTAATATAAACATGAGTAGATTATGTATATTTATGAATTGTCCTCATCCTATGATCAATTTAGTATAAAGTTGAAGGAGGCGAGTAAGGAAACATGGAGAGATATAGCAACTCAGGTGATGTACTCACTTAGCAATAATATTTAGCATATTTTGAATATAAGAAATAAATATAGCTAGTCTGATTATTGGCGTAATGCATTCTTTAATATTATCATGATGATAATGATGTTGATATTGACTTCAAGAATCAGTAATAAAAGCAAATGTATTTGATTGCTAAAAGGATTGTCTTCCTTGTGTTTGCAAGCTTATTGGGAGGAAGGGTGCAAGGGAAGTGGTTCCTAAAAACCCCACTTAAGTCCGCCCCCGGAACCCAAGGCAGGGATGGGCCCTGGAAGGGTGGAAATTCTACTCATAGTCCACCCAATCCCAAGGCTTGGGTGGGCCATGGAGGGGTGGGGGTTCCACTCATAGTCCGCTGCGGCCCTGGAGGGGTGGTAGGCCCGGGCCACTTATCAGTTCCCCCGAATATCCCCAATAAGTCAAGTGTCTTCTGAGGTGCTGAAATGGGTAGAGAAAGCAGATACCAGTGTTTCCACTAAGCACGCTACTCCGAGTATGAAATGTTCTTAGTTTGGATGTTCAACTCGGAGCCAAGGGGTGGGTTGTTCTAAGGGGATGCTTGTGCCCTTGGGCTTAGATGGATAGCTTTGGGAGGATCTACCCATGCCACTCCTCTTATGTCTTCATTATTACTTTTGATTATGCTTATATTTTGATATCTAGATATTAATGCTAATAAATTTGTTGTTAATATGGTGAATACAGGATTCTTATCTAGGGTTATTGCATTAAGAGAACATTCATTTGGAAGAGAAGAATTCTTAAACCTAATCAACAGATGAACTCTAGGGAAAATCGGGTAAGGGACATTACAATTTTTCAATATGCTAGTTAGTTGGAGTATCTCTTGAAGCTTACATAGTATAATGATGTCATGACACAATTCTCTATCACACTATAAAATGATGAAGCAATATTGAGAGGCTTAAGAATAGATGCATCAAAAGCTGCCATTATTGAACTATCCGATTTGCCATGGGAAAGAGAAGAATTTCTAGCTAGGGAAGATTCTATTGCTAGCAGGGATAAATTTTGGTAGCTAGGAGAGAACCTAGACTCATATTCTCAAGGTACTAAAAGATTATCCTTACCCTAAGCCTCGTCTTCGATTTCTTCTTACATAATTAAGTATTTAACTTGTGATGGTAAGAAATCCTTGTTGTATATAGTCCATTTTAAGTTATTGAGTCATCTTCAACATGATTGGCATGTGAATGTTCTAATTTATTTGTACAATTTCAGAAAATAATGATCTCTAAGTATAAAATGAAAAGGAATAACACAACATTACCACATTTTTATTTAGTCACATTGTTCATTAAAAGTTTGAGAATTCAATTTTCACATGTTTCATGGGAAAGTTTCTTAAATTGCAACCATATCAATAATATTCTTGAAGAACCTTTTATCCTAGAAACAATAGAGGAACCTATTGTTTTAGAGAGGGAATTACCCCCTATCTCCCCTATTACATCACCTACCCACAGCATAGGAGATCCAAAGGAGAAGGGTTTGCAGGGCACTTAGCCTGTAGTTGTTGCCGATTAATCTGCAACAGAGGATGAGGAAGAAACCCCTATTTCTAGAAAAACTCAAAGGGACAAGAAAAGAAAATGTGGATCTTATTTTTCACCTTCCACAAGTAATAAAATACATACAAGATGTTTGCCTCACCTCAGAGGAAAAAGGCCAATGAGGGGCATAGGTAGAAGATAGAAACAAGATGTGGTTACAATTGAAACAAACTTAGAACCAGAGGGGAATTCCCTTAGTAATGTAAATTCACCTATTGCACATCCATGGTACTATACAACTACTTCTGAATCCAGTTCAAAGGATTTTTTTTGTTGCAAGGAAAATGAGAAAAAGAATCCCAAAGATCCTTGATTCAGAGGTTAATTAGAATACAAGTGAGAGGTATGACCGATTTTTGGAAAGAGATGAAAGGATTTTTGTTGGGAAAAAGGATATTGGAAAAGAACTACATGAGGCTATGGAAAGGATAAAGAAATTGGATTTTTTTTTAAAAAACACCAATAAAAAGATAATGAAAGGGACAAAAAATTAAAGAGTTAGAGGAAAAAAATTATAAATTTTAGCATGGGTCTAGGTTAGATGAATTGACACAACTTGTTATCATAGAATCATAAAACAAGGAACTAGTACCCTAGGGCCCAATTCCTCCACCCTTATTTCCCTCTTTGACAACTATGGTGTCCCAGTGTGTGGAATTATGGAAAAGAACCCAAGAGTTCTTTGAGAAGAAGGAATGGGAAAAAGAAAAAGAAAAATTGGTATCAAAACATACCGGGATACTTGAACAAAAATATGCAAAAATAAAAAAGGCTAAAAGGGAATATTGAGGAAGTAGCAGACAAGGTTGCACAAATTCTAAAGTGAAGACCTCCTACAAGAGTTTATAAAAATTTTCTATAGGAAAATTATTTAAGTTTTCAGTTGAGCCAAGTGATTATTGATTTTTCAATGTTAATGAATATTTTGTTTTTGTTTTTTAGATACTTTATTTGACTCTACATTGGATATGTAGGACCAGTTATGAGAGTTCTACTTGCATAAATTTGTTCTCTTAGATCAAATTTAATGAGATCTACTAATATTTGTAGTGGATTTACAAATAAGAGAACTATCCTCCTATATTATGAATGAGCATCAGAGACGTGAAATCTTACAAGAATACAATAAGAGGGAGAAATCTATTGCTTTGTAGTGGAGGAAAGAATCACAAGACCCCAATACAGTCACTGATCAATAGTTAGAACTCCTAGATTATAGAGGTGTGGGAAGAAAAATAACAAGTATTAGGGAACATGACTACACAAGGATGAAGAAACTAGCTACAGGATCCATTAATCAAACCCTCCAGTTTGTGAAGAAGAGATGGGAAGAACTGATTCTTGAATTAAAGAAAAAGGAACCGCACTCCTTGTATAATTTCATAGCAATTATTAGAAGATCTCAGAAGTATATAGACATTTCTAGGGATAATGGACTTAAATGGTTTCCTCTCACCTTTGATCCACCTCTTATCCTCTATCAAGTTCCACATTGGATAGGGAGGAACCATGATGAAATTAGAACAACAGAGAATATGAGGTTGACAAGGATTTCATTTCAAAAGGGCTACTATCTGAGACAGGTAAATGGAGTTGATGTGGTGTTTTTTAGGGAAATGACTCTCCAATACAACCTCCAACCTTAAATGTTGATTGAGGAAAAGTAAATAATCTAGTTGGGGGAATGATGGGCCTAGGAAATAGCTAGTTTTGTTCCTTTTAGTTTATGTATTTTAACATTTCAAGTTGCTTATCTTATAGACAATCATGAACTTTATATATCTTTTATGTATTTTATGCATCCTGAACCAAAATTTACCATGTGGAAATATAATTATGATATGATAATTTTTTCATGGATAAATGTATCAATGTTTATGAAATTCAATATGATTGTATGTTAATTCATGGTTGATTAACAATGTGTATACTTTAGATGATATTAACCTCTTGTAACTAGAGGAACTATAGCCCACAACAAATTGATTTACCAACATGTAGCCAAAGGATTTTAGGAATATTTAAGGGAAGAGTCCAAAATATTGAGGATGTGATAGTTGCATGAAACAATGAAGACAATCATTGAAGTAGTCAATCGTGAGTCACCAAATCATCCAATAAGATGATAGGAGGAAGAATTTTATATTGATAAGGAAGACAACATAATTGTTCTCACAAAGAGCATATTTGTGAAACCGTTAGGGCTAAGTGCCAATCCTATTTGTCTTCTTCCATATTTTTCAGTTATAATTTCAGTTGCAAAGACTTTATATCTCTCTGTTTTGAAGGAGAGTGGATATTTGCATTTAATTTCTATTTTTATTCCTTATGCAAATAAAAATCCTCTGGAGCCTATATAGTTGGATCAGTGGTTGAGGAGCGGATCTAGTTAGAGATATATATTTTAATAGTTCCAATTTTGTTTCACAGACAATAATTTATTGTTATTTTTCTATTATGCACTCATGAATGAGAACTTTGTGAATATTTTTATCAAATTGTAGAGTTCAATTATATGAATAAAGATATTCCAGTTTACTATTATGATCAGTTGATTCAAGTAGCACATATATGGTTTATCCTATGGGGTAAAATAACCTGAGCAAGGGCCACTCAAGGTACTATTCACCCACCTTAATTTTTATTATTAGATTAGAATATTACATTGTTGCTTTCATTTCAAGTAGATTCTTAATTACCTACACATGAATGATATATAGTCCCATGAATTATGTTTTGTAATTTCCTCGAGTCATTCTTTAGAGAGATCAAGTAGTTAGAAGTAAGAGTCAATGGTGTTAGTGAATTTTAGAGTTCTTAGGTTTAGCAATTAATAGTTACAATGTTAAGCTAAAGGTACTCATAACATTAGTAGCAAATTAAGTTATCTCCCCTATTTTGCAAGTTAGTGCTTTATTTAATTTTTCAACCTTTACTATTTTTATGTACATGTGTAAACCAACTATACTCACTGATCTAGGTCATATAGATTCCATGAAGGCAAATATAGTGCCAACATCATCAACAACTTACTGTTGATGGTGAAAAATGACACAAACAAGGTTAAAACAAAATATTTCTACTCTATTTCTCCTGAAAAAGAAAGACAACATGTAGTAGCCTAACTCCCAAGGTCTTGGTAGTTGGTTCTCAACTGTCTAGTGTCACTCAATCAGTTCATGCAACTGTAATATTCAAGGGGCATGTGCTGGTAACAAGGAAAGCAAGCTATGAATTATTTATTGAACTGTCTTTAATAAAAGGGGTTTTTTTAAATAAAAGAAAAAGATAGATTAGAGGGTAAATCAGTAAACATGAATAAAACTTATCTAGCATTTGGACATATATCTTCAAAAATGAATGTTTTCCCAACAGATCAAGAAAACCATAGCATGATACAATTTATAGAATAATCCATACTATTGCATACATCTAAGGTGCTTAATTTAATGTCACAGTCACACATCACAAATATTTCAAAGATTCCAAAAGAACACACTTTCATTCATCACCAAGATCATAGATCAACATACTTTAATAAATTCAATCCATCGATAATCTAATGAGATAATATTTAAATTTGGTTTCTTCTAATGACTTTCATCACATCAGAAACTCTCATGCTTCAGCACAATCACTGGCATATAGATAGATTATAACTCATTAGCCTTATCAAGTAAAACTTAATTCTAACACCATATTGCGTAAAACCTGTAATTATATTTAATTGTAAAATGAAATAACATTGTATCTCTATAACAACTATGAAAAATTCTATCTCCTACTATCAGGTAGCCAATTCTATTCTTTATTAGCCGACCCTTACAATATGATACCCCAAGGGTATTTATAGAAATACAAAATCTGAAGTCCTCTCTATTTTAAGTCAATCCACCTTTTTAGGGATTACAATCATCTTGGAAACTTAGTTAAACTAGAAGAAAAGACTGGAGAGGAGAAAACAAATCCATGCACTCATAAACTGCTAGTTGTGCATGCAAAGAAGAGAAGAAATCCATGCATGCGAAGTTTGTTCTGCAATGTACTCATCATAATTGGAGAACAATTGTTGTAGTATGTCCAATTCTAGCCCATCAACCTTGTTGTCTTCAAACTTAATCCTTTCTAGCTCCGTAGTAGAAAACCCTCGCATGTCATTCAACTTGGTCAACTCCCTCTTAGCTGCTCTTATTTCTTCTTTAATATCCATTAGTCAGTCTAGTAGGAGATCTTCACCATCATCCCCTTTTCGCATGATCTCTTTAAACCTATCATCCCATTTTTCCTTTATTCGGTTTAAAGGAAAGCCCTCCTTTACTGGTATATTCACATTCACAATGATAGCAGTAATGGCTTCCAACTCCTCAAATTGTTCATTTGTATCCTTAATAGAATCTTGAACTTCATTTTTATGCTTGTATAGAAAATCTGATCTAAACTCGAGTATGCAAGACGTCTTTTCCAAGAAATCTTTATTATATTCTTCAAGTATCGACTATTCCAGAAGAGTGGACTTTGAAAATTTATTAACTTCTTTCAATTTTTGACTATATCCTTTGTACTCCTCCTCCTATTTTTCTAATGTTTTAACATATTGATTCATTTCCTCTATCAGCTCCTCAGTCATCTTGTAAACCCCGAAACTGTCTTTCAGTACTTCACTTATTTCTTGATTTAATTTATCAACCCACCTATTCAAAATATCCACCTTGCCCTTTACCTATACCAAATCATCTACTTCTTTCTTACTCAACAAAATTGGGGTCTCAATAGTGGTAACCTGTTGTGACCTCAGAGCAGAAACACTTTTCAAGAAAACATGCAACTGATCTAACTGAGCCTTAAGCTCATCTTTCCTTTGTTTATCCTTCAGTATTCTGGACTTGGTTGGCGATGCTACCACATCAATTAAATTCATTTGTTGATTTCTAGTAGGTCTCCCCAAATTAACAGTGCCCAACTAACAATCTATTAATTGCATGCCTCCTACATCCTTGTCTATCATTGGTATGGCACATTCAGCAACAATTTCTCCTTTTTCGGTGAGTCTGGTGGAATGTAGGATCTTGGCCTTCTTCTTGGGCCTTTCCTTCTCAATTTCCTTCATCATGTCGTCCCAATTGAGAGGTTGTGAAGATTTAATTGATATCTTCTGAAGATCCAATTTCAACCAACTGGGAGCATCTGGAGTAGTGGTCATTATAGCCGAAGAAGAAGCAATAGTAGTAGTAGAGGGTGGTTGCACATTTTCTTGAAATTGAGAATCAACCCCTTGTTTCTCTTGCTTCCCTTGCTCCACATTTGTCTTAGCAATATTTTCAGCTTCCTCTCTATCCTAATATTCTTGTATCATTTTCTCTTCTTCTTCCCTTTTCAAATTTTCCTCTTCTAATCTCTTCTTCTCTAGCTCCTGATTTCTTTCTTCCTCTAATGCCTTAAGTTTTTCTACATCTTCTTTTTCCTTTTGTTTCTTCTTGATCAGTTCCTCATCATCTTTCTCTTTTTGCACTCGTTATGCTTCCTCTTTCTCTTTATGAGCCTCTTCAGCAAGCTTCAACTTAGCCAAAAGAAATTCCCTTTCTCTTCGATGCCTTGCCTTTTCTTCTTCCAAATCATGATTTTTTTTGTAATAACTCCAGCTTATCATTTTCCTCTTTGATTTTGAGCTCCTGCTCCTTTTGTTCTTGTTTTTTTTCCATCTCATTAGCTCTTCATTGGGATTCTACCTATTGTTGTTTGAGTAAGGCATCAGCTTGTGCCTTAGCATCAATTAACTTTTGCTTCTCTATGGCCTCTGCATGTGCTTGAAAATCTGAGGCTTTCTTTGCCTCCTCAAATAATGCCCATTGATCCTATCAACACTTGCTTCATATCCTCCTCTAGAGGCATATTTTCTTGTGCCCCCTTCTCTGACAAAGTCTCATCAAAATCCATTCCAACATCATGGATCTCTACCTCTAATCCTTTTCCCTCCAAGGTCTCATCTGTACCATAAAGAGTGCCTCTTTGCATTTCATCACTTTGTTGCTTTGAAGGAGGAGCTTGAGAAGATGACCCACCTACTAGTGAAGTGAAAACCACTGGTCCTTCTTGGGCATCTCCCTCTTGTGTCTCTAGTTCATCTTGAGCGGATGCTTCAAGTTCAATCTCCTCAATGTCAGGAGGGAAAAATTCCAAAGGCTCTTTGGAAGGAATTTTTCTCTTAACTCTTTTCTATCCTTTCCCTTTCTTAAGAGTTGGTTCTTGAGGAGTTTTGGTCCTTAGGACAACCCAATGAATACTTCTATCCAAAACTGGCCTCCCTATTTTCTTTATGTCAATGGTCTCCTCACTATCCCAGTCCACTGGATCCAAGCTTTTAGTGTCAATATTTAATGCTTCATATGATGGATCTAATACCACTCCATCATCTACCAATGTGTCAGGGATATCGTCTTTGATCCCAAGCTCTACTATGAGTGAGATGGGTAACCTCTCATAATTCCTCTTCCTGAGGTCATAATCATCTTGAAGGTCACTCCAAAAATCTTCCAAAAAATTGAAATGTTTATCAAAAACAGAAGGCAGCAAGGCATTCATTTTCTTCCTTGGGTCAAAGTACTTTCGAGCTGTATACAAACCTAGTTTTAGATGTATCAACTCACTGCACACTACCTTAGCCCCCACTAGATTTTGATAGTTGTATTCACCCAATTTTATGGGGAACTTATGACATCCTATTTTGTGCTTCAATTTAAACTGGGCATTAACCCCTACAACTTGATATACAAATTCTATTAGAAATATCCTATTGCTACAACATCTTGGGAGAAAGTGTGGATGACCTTCAAATCTAGCTAGCCTGAAGTATGTGAACTTGGGGTATTGAATGTACCAAAATCCCCATTCCATGATAAACACCATAGCTTCTTGGCTCAATCTATACCCAGCATCTCCGTTAAGTTGGTTAATGATTACATATAGAAATGCATCATTAACCCTTCAAAGTTTTGTTTCAGATACTTGTAAAGATAACTAATCATAATGGTCCCACACTTTCCTTTGTCCATATTCTTCTCCCAATATCCCCACTCTCCTTAAACCTGAAAATATACCTCCTCTAGTTGTTGCATACACAACATAAGAAGTCATAAAGAAGCAT
This sequence comes from Sequoiadendron giganteum, assembly GCA_007115665.2. Taxonomy (NCBI): domain Eukaryota; kingdom Viridiplantae; phylum Streptophyta; class Pinopsida; order Cupressales; family Cupressaceae; genus Sequoiadendron; species Sequoiadendron giganteum. Next base: position 427,791,796 of record CM021104.1, read on the forward strand.
TTGGTTTCCCTTATCCTTGTCAACTGGTCATGAATAGCATCAAAGACAACCATCGACCAATCAAACTATTATTTTCCATTCAAGATGGTCTGAATGAAGGGAAACATCCACTCCTTGATTGAAATGCACCCCTCTTCCCAAATACTCTAGACAACATCATGATCAAATCTGATACTTCTTTGTAGAATTTGGTCCTCTTTGGTTGATCATGAAGTTTGGTCAGAGACTTCTTCTCTGTTCTTAACCATTTCTTATTCAACTAAGCTTTTTTGCACGCCTTTTATTTGTTATATTTCTCTAAAGCTTCTGCCTCCTTCAACTGTACAAAGTTCTTTGGATTTGGGACACTAAACATAGTTTGAAACATTTGAGAAGTTAAATCAATAATAACGATGTCCTACGCATCCATACACTACCTAGTGGCTGGATTGTAAGCACCAGCTGCAGTCATAATCAACTCTAGGCATTGGACAGATGGAGGAAATAAGGTGATATGATCCAAACCAGACTCAACTATTCTTTGAGTTCTCCCTGTTATATCTTCAACGAATTTTTCCGAATACAGCTCCTCAAAATTGTATGAGCCCAGATTGGTGTCGGTTATATCAAACCAATATGATTCTAGTTTTCTTGCAGTGACAACAAGACCCCTATGATACTCCTGACATCTTTTAGCTTTCTTGCAATACGACCTATAATTAGATCCTTGAACAAACATCATAAAATATTCCTTAAAACCTTACCCTTCATATATACATCGGAGGTGGAACCAAGAAAACAAACATTATAAATAGTCTCCTTTGAAACACTGTCAGGCTCAGATTCAAAACCATTATTGAGATTACAATAATAACAAGTGGGACCGGAGTCAAAACTGGAATGACAATCGAAACCGGGACCGGAGTCAAAATTGGAATGACAACCGAAACCGGGACCGGAATGGAAACGGATTTGGTTTCTTTCAGATTTTCTATTTTCATATTTCGTTTTGGTTCTGCTTCTGCTTCTGCCTAGGTTATCACTATTTTGAAAGAAGGCTTCTTACTATAAGCGGAGTCAGAAATGGGATAAAAAATGGAATCGACACATATTGGAAAACATAGTTCAAAGTCTAGATCGATTTTGATCCTGCTTCCGCCTAGGTCATTATGACGTCATAAGTGTCTTTTAACAGTTCGGTAAATGGCTTCATAATTTTAAAGGCTAGGTCATATCTGTACAAAAGGGGCTTAAACATAACCTAATAAGACCCTCCCCATATGACCAAGAGGCAACTGTGCTTTCTAGGGTATCATATTTTAAATTAAAACACGAACTACTAAAAGCGTAAACAAACCCTAAACTAGAACCCTTGATATAAAAACTAGGGCATAGATTTAACCCTATTTATTTAACCAAATGGAATGCGCAACAATATTTCCTAAGTAAAAACAAGATTTACAAAACCCTACTCATTGTAGAACCCTAATTTAATCTACGTAATAAAAACTAAAGCATGATTCGGTCATGACTAAAATGTGGAAATGATCATGCCCTAAAAACAACAGATGAGAAACAACCAAAAAAAGTTAAATAAAAGCAAGAAATCTAAACAAACAAAGAATGAAAAACAAAAAATGCAAACCTACTGAGAATCACGAACCTACCCAAAGAAAATAAACCAGAACGAACAAAACAAAAAAATATGAAAGTAAAAAGAAGAATGAGAATAGACAACCCTACCTCGATCGCTAATAAATAGGTTAACCTCTTGAAGCAATCTGCACACAACAGTCTCTCAATCAATTGATTCACTTGCACAAAAACTTCACTGCAACTCTGGTTTGCTCTTCAATCTCTTAACAGTAATGGTAAAAACTATGCATTAATGCTTAATTAAGGTAAAACTCAAAGTTTCACGCATGTATGGCACCTATCATTAATGCAATAAATGCAATAGATCATAATCAAAACTACAGAAGGAACTGGCCCATTACTGCCGTGTGACTTTAGTAAAAAGTCAACGACCAAGAAACGGCAAGATCGGAATCGGAATGAAAACTGATTCAGAAACTTATTTAAATTTCCAACTTGGCTTTCATTCTGGGTCTGGTTCCACCAACAAAGAATAAAACAAAACCAAACATAAAACTAAAACAAAAAGACTGGAAATAAGAAAACTTAACATACAAAACCTAGTCTAAAATGAAAGACCAAAAAGCGGAGGCGGAGGTGGAACT